>VZQC01004015.1:686559-855399 GCA_009823505.1 Rhizomys pruinosus
CTGTTATAAAAAAAAAAAAAAAAAAAAAAAAAAAAGCCAGGTGTGATCGTGCACACTCTTAACCCTAGTACTCAGGAAGCAGAGGCAAGCATCTCTGAGTTGGAGGCTAGCCTGGTCTACATAATGAGACCCTGTCTCAAAAACCAAAACCCCAAATGATTTCTGGGCTTGGGAAGAGCTGATATGGAACAGAGATGTCAAATGGAAAGAGGCTGGTGGATAAAGCCATCACACCATTCACACAATTGTCTGCAAGTCTGAAATGATAAGAAAAATCTCAAATGCAGAAAGCTCCATGGCTAGCTAAGTTTCTGCTACAAACCAGGAGTGTGCTGTCAAAACGGCTGAGGAGCCACTGCTGTGGCAGGATGGCAGCCATGTGGCTGCTTGGGCTGTCTCCTCAGGGAGACCAACTGCCATAACATCCTTCTGTGACTTTCGGGTGGAGTGGGCTGCCTGGACTCCTAGGAGCCCACACCTCCTGCTCCCTTCAGCACCTGCAGAGCCTACTGCCTCCAGCTCTGCTGTTCAAGGCTGCCAGGAGGGATGGGGAAGGATGTCTCAGAACTGAGTTCCTTACCTGACGGACTGCCTGCGGGACTGCCGGCCCTCAGAGGAGGCTATGGTGGGCTGGTAAGCCCCAAAGGTGAGGATCTCATCATCCCAGCTATCTTCTTTGTCTGTGAAAGGAACTTGTGAACATGACCCAGAACAAGGGAACATGCTAAGCAAGTACTCTACCACTGAGCAACATTTCCAGGCCCGGAGAACCTAACCTAACGAGTGGTGACCATCAAGTCAACCGCAGATACCCAAACAACAGGGTGCTGGACTAGCTACGGGTAAGTTATCTCATGACATAATTGTCTCAGTGACAGATGTTTAGCAATGCGTGTGTCCAGATGTGAAGCTCTTGCTGTAGGCTATGGTGAAGATGTGGTTTAAGCTGGGTGTGTTGCTCACACCTATGATCCTGGCTCTCGGGAGGCTGAGGCAGGAGGACTGCCATGTATTTAAAGCCAGCCTAGAGTAATAACCTGTCTCAGAGAAAGAAAAAATTAAAAAATAAAAAATAAAACAAGCCTCAGCCACCTCACCCATGGACCACCCTGCTCCCCACTTGTACCCTCCGACCCCACCCGTCAGGTCCCCTGGGCTTCCTCACCCTCTGGCTTCTGGTTCTCCTTGTCTAGCTTGAACTCTCTGTGTTCCCCAGTGGCCGGGCGGGCAAGGAGCTTGGTAGCTGTGCCTCGACCCAGCAGCTCATCCAGCTTGGAGCGAGCAGGGAGGGGCCCTTCCCTGTGGGACAGAATGCAGTGAAAGTGTGTGATGACGGAAGCTCCCAGACTACCCCTCCTTTTGAGCTTCTCCCTGGGCTTTAGGCAAACAGTGTGGCTAGGGCCTCCCTACTGCATAAGGATCCTTACTGGTCTCCCATCATTTTCCTCTCTGCGTTGGGGCTGTCTTCAAAACCCATGGTGGCCATGATGTCGTCCCCTTCACCAAACAATTCTTTCTTTCGGATGGGAGTATCCCCGGGAGTTAGAGGAACAGAAGGACCTAAGAGACAGAATCAGGACCCAATGGCCTATAATTGTGGGGTGGGAGGTGGATTGCAGCCTTTAGCTTTGAGCAGGGCACAGCTGGTACCACTTCGGTCTAGCTTGCTGAGGACCCCGACTCTAACTCCACTCAGGCTCACACATCCACCTCCTTATTCCTGGAACCTGAGAATCTCTTGGTTCTGTAGAAGACCTAGAGGCCCACTGTGCTGAGCTTTCTGCTTCTGTACTAGAAGCTTAGTGAGACTGTCATCAACAGACTCCACCCCAGAACCAGGAATGAGCCTCCCCGTGTTACCTTGGCCTCCAGTTGTGCTGGGACTCTTTCTGGAAGCAGGTTTACTATCCCTCATGGGTGGCTTCTTGGGAGTTTCTTCCTCCTCATCGGAGAGAAGTCCTGCCAGTGGGTCTTTGAAGTCTCATGGCCAGAAAGAAAGAGTTTAGACTGCTGCACTTTGCTTAGAAAAACAAGCCCGAAGCTAGGGTAGCCACATGGGAGCATAAACAAGCTCCTTAATGTCTACAAAGTGGTGTCTATGGCATGGTGGGGGTGGAGGTAGGCTGGACACAGAGGGACTTGAGCAAGGGGAGAGGAGGCCAAATGGTTAGGCAAGCCCTGGAGCCTCTGGCTGGTCACCCGGGCTCCTGGAAATGCTATTGAGGCATGAGTCCACTCATGAAAAAAAAGGTTCTTTTCTAATACTATAGAAATCTTCAATTTGATGCCTGGCTTCAAAGTCTTCACAAGTAAGCTCTTTAAATACCCTGGCCAGGGGGCTGGAGAGATGGCTCAGCAGTTAAAAGCATTGGCTGCTCTTGAGAGGACCTGGGTTCAGTTCCCAGCATCCGCATGTTAGCTAATGACTGTCTGTAATTCCACTTTCAGAGGATCTGCCACCCTTTTTTATTACATACACAGAAGCACTTATATACATGCATGCTAAACATGTATCAAATAAATCAATCGGGGGGGGGGGCTGGAGAGATGGCCTAGCGGTTAAGAGCACCGACTGCTCTTGCAGAGGACCTGGGTTCGATCCCCAGCACCCACATGGTGGCTGAAAACCGTCTTTAACTCCAGTTCCAGGGGAATCTGATGCCCTCTTCTGACCTCTGCGGCATTGCACGACACGGATGCACAAACTTACATGCAGACAATACATTCATACACATACAAATAAAAATCAATCAATCAATCAGGGGCTAGAGAGATAGCTAAGTGGTTATGAGCACTGACTGCAGAGGATCCGGGTTCGATTCCCAGCACCCACATGGTGGCTAACTGTCCATAATTCCAGTTCCACGGGGTCCAATGCCCAATTCTGACCTCCATGGGCATTGCACGACATGGGTAGACCTACTTTCATGCAAGCAATACACTTGTACACATAAAATAAAGAACCCGGGTCCTCTGTAAGAGCGGTCGGCGCTCTCAACTGCTAGGCCATCTCTCCAGCCCTTTTTTGCTCTTTTTGAGACAGGGTCTCTCCCTGCAGCCCCAGCTGTCCTGGAACTCTCCATGTAGACCAGGCCTTGAACTCACAGAGATCTGCCTGCTTCTGCCTTCTGAGTACTAGGATTAAAGGAGTGTGCCACCATGCCTGGCATAAATTATTATTTTTATTTTTTTATTTTTTTTTATTTTTATTTTTTTTTTTGGAGGGAGGAAAGGGTTTATTCAGCTTATATCTCCTGGGTCACATTTCATCACTTAGGGAGCCCAAGACAGTAACTCAGGGCAGGAACCTGGAGGCCATGGAGGACTGCTATTCACTGGCTTGCTCTCTACTGGCTTGCTCTCTACTGGCTTATAATTTTTTTTAATATCCTGGCCAATACAGCACAATTAGTCTCTCTGGGAATTCCTGAGGACTGAACTGGGACAGCAGCTCTCTCTTCCTCTGATAGAACACAGCAACTTGGCCTTCAGCAGTCAGCAACCATTATCCAACTACTCTCAAGCCAAGTGTTCCAGAAGTAGGGCTGGGGTGCTGGTACCTTCAAAGGAAAACTTGTACGGAAGCCCAAAGCTGCTGGAAGATGGCTTCTTAGTAGAAATGGTGTCCCCTATAGGAAGGACAGAGAAGGCAGTTATGTGCCTGGGTCTTTCTTGTCCAAGGTCTTCCTCTATACCTGTACTGGAGCCCTGGGACAGGGAACACTTTATTCGGGGAAACTGAGGTTCTTGGCTGTAGGTATAGCCAGGGAGGACTCTACACCCCCCACCCCCTTCTCACCTGGGCCTCTGGGAGGGAAACATGGTGGGAAGCTACCTGCACCCTCATCATGAATCACTCTGGAGACAAGTATGAGAAGTACACAGGTTACCACTGAACAATCATTTATTTATTTATTTTATTTATTTTTTTGTCTTTTCGAGACAGGGTCTCCCTTTAGTCCCAGCTGGCCTGAAACTCACTCTGTAGACCAGGCTGGCCTTAAACTCACAAAGATCTGCCTGCCTTTGCCTCCCAAGTGCTGGGATTAAAGGTGTGCGCCACCACGCCCAGCCCAATCATTTATTTATTTGCTTGATTTTTCAGTGTTGGGGATGGAGCCCTATGCTGGGCATAGGAAGTGCTCTATTTATTAAGCTATATTCCCCAGACAAACCATCCATTTTAATTAAAAAAAAAAAAAAGCTCCCCTAGAAGCTTCCCAGGTTGGACTGAATAGGGTCTGGAATGGCCCCTTCTATACAGTTAGCTCCTTGCCTTCTATCCCAGGCAGAGACAAAGGACCTACCAACCACTTACCTTTCTCATTAGCTGTTAATGGGCTAACAGGTTTGGAATGACCAGGAACTTCTTTTCCAGAACCTTTTGCAGCTCCTTTGCCAGAGGATGGGTGAGGCTTCGTCCAGCCAAAGAGATCATCATCCATGTCATCCAGATCCTAGGACAGTGGGAAGGCTGGAGCTTGATGTCTGTTAGTTGCTATGAACTGGATGTTTAGGGTCCCCAGAAGTCCCTAAGAGGAGGTCTGGCCTCAGTGTGGTGGTATGAGAAGGTCCTTGGTCATTGGGGGCATGCCCTAAAAGGAATCGTGGATCCTGCGCACCCTCTTTCTCAGCTGCAGTTCAAGGTGGGGCCAGGATGTGCTGCAGCTTCCATCTGTCCTCAGCAGAAGCCAAGCCCCACCCACAGCCTCATCCTAGACACACAGCCTCCCAAACAGCTGGATAAGCTTTCTGTTTGTAGGTCAGCAGCCTTGAGTATTTCACAAGGGCAATGAGAAGCTGACCTGACCAGTACAGAGGGGAACCCAGGAGCAGAACCGTCAGAGAACAAAGGAGAAATAGAAAAACGCAAGAACCAAGAGGTAGGTGGGGAGCAGGGGAGGTGGGAACTAGCTCATGGCACTGGGATGTCCCAAGGTCACTACCAGGAAGTGCGAGGAGCCACGGCCTGCAGGTATTGGGGAGAAAAATTTCAAGTTGAGATTCAAGAAGCTAAATCTGGGGCTGGAGAGATGGCCTAGCGGTTAGGGGCGCCGAGACTGCTCTTGCAGAGGACCTGGGTTCGGTCCCCAGCACCCACATGGCAGCTGAGAACCATCTTTGACTCCAGTCCCGGGGGAATCCGACACCCTCTTTGACCTCCGTGGCATTGCATGACATGGATGCACAGATCTACATGCAGACAGTACATTCATACATAAAAAATAAAATTGCTGGGTGTGGTGGCGCACGCCTTTAATCCTAGCACTTGGGAGGCAGAGGCAGGCGGATCTTTGAGTTCAAGACCAGCCTGGTCTACAGAGTGAGTTCCAGGACAGCTGAGGCTACAGGGAGGCCCTGTTTCAAAAAGACCAAAAATAAAATAAAATAGCCGGGATGGTGTTGCTTGAGAGTGAGCAGTTCCTGACGGAGCTGACTAGGCTCTTCCGGNAAATAAATAAATAAATAAATAAATAAATAAATAAATAAATAAAAATAAAACAAAATAGAAGCTAAATCTGGAAAGAAGGAAATAGACAGCAAGCCCTCAGAGCCCCACAGGACTGGAACCAAGAGCTGAGTGTCAGCCGGGGGAAGAAACAGGATAACTAAATGGGCCTTGAAGCTGGGTGTCACGTGGCAGAGGGATGCTGACTGTAAGGAAAGGGAGAATGAGAGGTGGCCCAGGTATAGGCCAAGCTACCAGAGCACTGGGAGCCTATGTCCTCATCCACATTTCAGAATTCCTCTTAAAATTCCAGGGCAAAGATTAGTTTCAAGCTCATCTGAGAGGAAGAGCCCGGGGCAGGGGATATGGAGACATACAGGAAAGTCCAGGAACAGATTTTGGAGGAGACATTATTCCTCTTTTCACCCCAGGTGGGAGGGAGCAGGGTGTCTGGGTTCCACTACAAGTCTGGCATAGACCTCTTAGGCTCCAGATACAGAGGGTCAAGAAGGGCAATACCTCCTCAGAGGATGGTGCTCTCCTGCAGACAGAAAGACTCAGAAACCAAAGTTATAAAGGAGAAATTACAAGGAGAGTAAAGCCTGGCCTAGGACATTGACTCCCACGCCTACCCCGGCCTTGAGGAGCATGGCGTTGCTTTGCTACCTTCATGCTCTCCGGAAAGGCCAGCGGGTCTGCATCTGAGACACTGGAAACCTAAGTCCGAAGGAGGTAAAGACACAGATGAAACAGGCGTTTCACACACCTAGTCACTGTGCTTCAGTGGGACAATGGCTCATCAGGAACAGGGAGCTCGGCCACTGGGGCAGAAATACTCCTTGTCCCCTACCTCGGGGGACTAGCTCTTCTTTAAATCAACCTGTCCATCTTTGGAGACCTGGAAAGTGCTGCCTCCTGTTCCTCCAAACTGCAGAGACCACCTCCACCACAGGACTCCAGTCAGGCTGCTTCCCAGTGTCTAAGCATGTGGCCAGACAGCTTGGACTTTCTCATGGGAAGGGGCAATACCCAATTCCAACAGTCATAAGAGATCTACTTTCTAGCTCACTGTTCTGCTGAGGAGTGGATAGACACTGCTTTGGTCCATTTGGCAGCACTTTATAAACCAAGTACAGGCTGTACATGGGCTTGTATGCTGTATCCCTGAACTTGGGAAGCTGAGGCAGGAGGATCTTGAGTTACAGGCTAGCTTACCACACAGAGAACCTTCTTCCTGATGAAGTGTAATAAAACAAACAACCAAATTGACTTTTCAGGGCCTCTCAGTCCTGCTATGAGCAGCTATGTGGCCACTCCAGCCTCACTGTTTGGGGGGAGAAGTACAGAGGTCAAGGCTGCAAAATGGACCAGACTCACCTCAGCATCCGCTCTTGCCAGTCCTTCAGCATTGCTTCTCAGGAGAGGCCTGCAAGCAAAGGGGTGTCTGGGTCACTAAATGTTTCTAAAAAATTTAGCATGATGCTTTGAGGGTATAACTCAATGTTACAGAATATGTCATAACCAGAGCTGGGGTAATGGGTGGAATTCCCAGCACTCACTGTGGCGTGGCCGAGTGGAAGCACAGGGCTCGCCTGGAATGGATCAATTGGTGCTTACTTAGCCTTTGAAGGGAGCCATGGAGGTGCACCTCCTTTGTCTCTGGCATGTGAAGGTGGATCGACTAGCTTCTCGGGGAGGGTAGCTGCAACAGGGAAAACCAGAAGACACTGTTCAGCGACAGGGCGATGAAAAGAATGGTGAATCTGCACTCAGCCAGGTGCCCAAACTTCCCACAGAAAGGGCAGCTTGATGGCACCACAGGCAGGTCCTGATGTTATTCCCTGATAAACCTGAATGGAAGGGGAGGTACATTTCCAAGTAGGAAGTCAACTCCCGATGCCAAGGAGCACTAAAGAGAGCGCTAACCACCTGTACTGCATGGGAACGCAGGGACTCAATGGCTTTTCCACTGTGGTTTGTGGGTTCCTGTCAAGAACCCAAGCCTTACTGTCTCTGCTGAGCTGGACATATCCTCAAAGCCCTGTTCCTCTCTGCAGCAACATGGATACAAAGAACATGGGGCTAACTGGCCATGATGGCTCATGGCTATAATCCCAACATGAGGGAGATGAAGGCAGGAGAATTTCCACAAGTTTAAGGACAGCCTAGGCTACAGAGTGAGACCTTATCTCAACAACAACAACAAAAAAAAAAAAAACAAACAAACAAAACAATCAAACAACCTAACCAGTGAGACACCCCAGCAAGTAAAGGCACTTGCCAGCAAGTCTGACAGCCTGTATTCAATCCCTGGAACCTCCGTGGTAAAGAACCAACTCCCACAAGTTGTCCTCTGACCTCCACATGTATTGTACATACATACATACATAAATGTAAACTTTTTTTTTTGTCCTTTTGAGACAGGGTCTCCCTGTAGCCCCAGCTGGCCTGGAACTCACTCTGTAGACCACTCTGGCCTTGAACTCACAGAGATCCACTGTCTCTGCCTCCCGAGTGCTGGGATAAAAGGTTTGTAAAGCCACCTGGTACTTGAATATTCTAAAGATTGACTGATTGATAGGACCTTACTTTGTAACCCTAGTCTGGCCTCACACTCAAGGTAATCCTGCTGCCTCAATCTACTAAGGATGAGGATTATAGGTATATGCCACCCTGCCTGGCTAATTTTTTTTTTTTTGTCTTTTTTCGAGACAGGGTCTCCCTGTAGCCCCAGCTGTCCTGGAACTCACTCTGTAGACCAGGCTGGCCTTGAGTTCACAAAGATCCACCTGCCTCTGTCTCCCAAGTGCTAGGATTAAAGGCATGCACCACCACACCTGGCCTGGCTATTATTTTTAATTACCTTTATTTATTAATTTTGTGTGTGACTAAGTGTGTGTTGGGGGGAGCATATGTGCCATGGTAATTTTTGGGAGTTGGTTTTTTCCTTCTACCATCTGGTTTCTGGGGGACTGAACTCAGGTGGTGACGCTTGGTTCCCAGCACCCACATGGAAGCTCACAAGCACCTGTAACTCCAGTTCCAGGGGACCTGACACCTTTTCTAGACACTGCATATATGATGCATATAAACTTGTACAGGTAAACACACATACACACAAATACATTATTCTTTTAAAAAGCACCCCCCCGGGGGGGGTGGAGAAATGGGTCTAACTGCTCTTGCAGAAGACCCGGGTTCGATTCCCAGCACCCACATGGCAGCTAAGAACCATCTTTAAAACTGGCGTGGTAGTGCATGCCTTTAATCCTAGCACTTGGGAGACAGAGGCAGGCAGATCTCTGTGAGTTCAAGGCCAGCCTGGTCTACATAGCAAGTTCCAGGACAGCTGGGGCTACAGGGAGACCCCTGTCTAAAAAAGACCAAAAAAACCCAAACCAAACCAAACCAAAACAAACACTCCCCCTTGGTGGGGGGTGGAGTGTGGGTTGGAGGATGACTCAACAGTTAGGAGCAGTGGCTGCTCTTGCAGAGGAGCCGGGTTTGATTCCCAGCACCTACATGGCTGCTAACAACTGTCATAACTCCAGTCAGGAGATCTGTGATGCCCTCTTTTGACCTCTGTGGGCATTGTACAATACAGGTGCATTTAATACATGTAGGCATAACATTCACACACAAAATAAAGTACATCAAAAAATTAGTTGAAAAAATCAAAAGCCCCAGGCGGATTCTGGGGAAGGAGTACTTACTATCATCCCCCAGGAGGTCGCCAAGAACATCATCAATGGAACCTGAAATACAAAGTGCAGTGAGGACCTCAGGAGGAGAGAGTGGACCTTATAAGCCTCAAGTTGTGAAACTTCTCTGCCTTGGGGTTCTAAGATCATGGGCCTTCATCTACCTTCTGTGGCTAGATGTTCTCTGTCTTCCAACAAGTCACAATGTCTTGTTGAAATACTTCAGGTAAAAGTTTTAAATAACTTTCCCAAAGGATGATGAAGATTTTTCAGGAGAACTTCCTTTCTACCTGTCTCACCCATGACATACAAGCCAGCCATGAGTCTTCCAGCCTCCAAGGAGCCTACAGTGGTTCTTTGGGAAAAGCACCAAGGACATGGGAGCCTCTTTCACGCTGGTAGCACTTTGTACCCCTCCATCTGAGACATCCTAGAAACAGACTGAATATAACTTCCCTGATCACTTTCCAACCAGAGGCACAGGAAGAGGGGGCAGGGGACCATATAAGAATACTGAATTAGCCGGGCGTGGTGGCGCACGCCTTTAATCCTAGCACTCGGGAGGCAGAGGCAGGCGGATCTTTGTGAGGTCAAGGCCAGCCTGGTCTACAGAGTGACTTCCAGGACAGCTGGGACTACAGCAGGGAGACCCTGTCTTGAAAAGACAAAAAAAAAAAGAATACTGAATTAGTTCTACTCAAGTTATGTGGCTTTCTTACCTTTAACTTCAACCATACATTTCTCAATTCCAAGCCCAGTGAGGAAGATTTTTTTCCTAAAACCTCATTCATTTTAAAATACATTTTTAGGGCTGGAGAGAGAGCCTAGCAGTTAAGAGCACCGACTGCTCTTGCAGAGGACCCGGGTTCGATCCCCAGCACCCACATGGCAGCTAAGAACCGTCTGTAACTCCAATTCCAGGAGAACTCCAGATTCCAGGGGAATCTGAGACCCTCTTCTGACCTCTGTGGCATTGCACGACATGGGTACACAGACCTGCATGCAGACAGTACATTCATACACATACAGAAATAAATAAAATTTAAAAAATAAAATAAAATACATTTTTATAAAAAAATAAACAAAATAAAGTACATTTTTCTTCATTTGCTGGGGTGGGTATGTGTCCTGGTGTTTGTGGGGAGCTGAGAGGAAAACTCGTGGGAGTTGTTCTGCCCTCCCACCATGTGGTCTCAGGGATCAAGATCAGGTTATGAGGCCAGGCGGCAGCACCTTTACCTCCTGAGCCATCTCAAAAGGTCCAGTTTCTTTGTTTTTTTGTGTTGGTTAGTTTTCTGAGACAGACTCTGCCTATAGTCCAAGTGGCCTAGAAGTGACTACCATAGACGAGGCTGGCCTCAATCTCACAGTGATTACCTGCCTCTGCCTCCTAAGTGCTGGGATTAAAAGCATGTACCACCGCACTTGGCCCTAAACAGGCTAGTTTTTTGACATAAGGTCTCATTCAGTAGTTGGCCTGGAACTCCAGGTAGTTCTCCTGCCTCGGCCTCCTGAGTCTTGGGATTTCAGGCATGAGCCACCAAGTCCAGCTTAAATTTTCATTTCTTTTTTAAATTATTCATTTATTATTTTTTTGTGTGTATGAGTATGCATGTAGGTCTGTGCACCTGTGTCGTGCAATGCCGCAGAGGTCAGAAGAGGGTGTCGGATTCCCCTGGAACTGGAATTAAAGACGGTTCTTAGCCACCATGTGGGTGCTGGGAATCAAATCTGGGTCCTCTGCAAGAGCAGTCAGTGCTCTTAACCGCTGAGCCATCTCTCCAGCCCCTTCATTTCTTATTTATTTCTGAATTTCTCTGATGACCAAAGAGGCAGCATAAGGAAGCCCTAGAGAAACAGGGCTACCCATGGGCTTGGGGGCCTCACACCAATAACATTTAAACATTTCTAAATTACTTTGAGAAGAAAAACTTGGCGATCCCATCTCCACTTACCTTTCAATCCTTTCTTGGGTTTTGGAGCCTAAAAACAAATCACATTAACAAAATCCAGCAAGAAACATGTGTTAAGACTTGAAGAATCAACTGTTTTGCCTTGTTCTAGGTTGCCAGAGGAGGGAGCGCCGCAGGCATTTACCAGCGGAAGTCCTTCACGTTTTCTTACAGCTTGCTCCCGAGAAGGAACTTGGAGTCCAGAGACGATCCTTACTAACTGGCAGTGGTACTAATGGGTGACAGAAATTTCTCCTCTTCCCTGATTCCTAGATACCATGCACACAAGACTTCCCAGTCATAGTATTATAACTAGAAATGTTTCCTTCTGTTCTATGCGCCTCAATCCTAATGATAGTTGTTTTAAAATGGTTCCAGCAGGAAAATTCAGAGACTCAGGAAGAAAGCTTTCTCACTGCTTTGAGTTCTTCCCAATGCTATTTCCCAGCACTTCTTTAGGGACCATACCCTGGTCCTTGCTGCCCAACTCCCAGAATACTCCATGCTGTTGAGATGTTCGGGGTCCGGGGAGGACGGGGCTTTGATCTCCACACACCTTATTCTGCATTCTACCTACCATTGTGGGCTCTGGGCACTTGGTGCAGCTCCTTCACGGCACTGTCCAGGTCACTGACATTCTTGCCCAGCAGGCTCATCCTCCCTAACAGAGAAATTTAAAGGAGCTGCTTAAAAATGATGTAGCTTAGCTGGGCATGGTGGCATTTCCCTGCAATGCCAACACCTGGGGGGAGGAAGTAAAAGAAGCAGAAGCTCAAGGTCATCCCCAGATACATAGCAAGATCAAGGCTAGCCTGGGCTACATGAGACCCTGTCTCAAAAAAAAATAAAATAAAATAAAATAAAATAAATAAATAAATAAATAAATAAGAGAGATGACTCCAGCAAAAAGAAAAGCACATACTGTTGTAGAGAACCCAAGTTTGGATTCCAGAGTCTTTCAGATGACTCACATCTGCTTATAACTCCAACTCCAGGGGATCTCACACCCTCTTCTGGCCTCTGAGAGTATCTACATTTATATGCACGTACCCACACGTGCCTGCACGGACACATAATTTAAATTGAAACATGCACAATAAACCTATAGTTTTTTTTTTCAGACGTTGTAATTTTGGCATATGTGTGGAGTGTATACATGCATACTTTGGAGTAATATAAAATTAAAGGGAACAACAACACAAAAAAGACTTGTTCAAAGAACTGACTGAAACAGTAAACTTCTGCCCCAAACAGTAAACTGCATCAAAAATTTTTTAAAAAGACTGAGAAAAAGATGCAAGACATGTATGGCAGAATGCATGAGCTCTGGTGGGGTGGGGGTCATGAAAGGGGGAATGGGCCTAGATTTGATTAAGAAATGTTGTGGGGCTGGAGAGATAGCCTAGCAGTTAAGAGCGCCAACTGCTCTTACAGAGGACCCGGGTTCGATCCCCAGCACCCACATGGTGGCTGAGAACCGTCTGTATCTCCAATTCCAGGTGAACTCCAGTTCCAGGGGAATCCGATGCCCTCTTCTGACCTCCGCGGCATTGCAAGACACGGGTGCACAAACCTACATGCAGACAATACATTCATACACATAAAGAAATAAAATAAAAAATTTAAAAAGATAACATCAAAAAAGAAATGTTGTATAAAATGGTCAAAAGTTCAATAAATTAAGAAAAAAATTGAGAAAAAATAAAATGAATATGTACTAAAATTAAATATTAATTAAAATAAAACATATTTATCTATCGATCTATCATCTTCACCTTAACAGTGCTTTACCGCAAGGATGTCAAGGATCCTCTCATTTAAAAGGCCAAAACCCATTTCCATAAATTAAGAATTCCTAAACTGTGGGCTGGCAAGATGGCTCAATGGGTAAAGGTGCCTGCAGGCAGGCCTGACTACCTAAGTTTGATCCCCAGAACCCACATGGTGGAGGAAAAGAATTGACTCCTGGAAAGTTATCCTGCACCTTTCACGTCCACATGTGTACCCCCAATCAATCAATCAATCAATCAATCAATAAATCAATGTAACTTTAAAATGAAAAAAAAAATTCCTGAACTGGCCTGAAACATAGCACACAGTTGGCCTCAATCCCAGCAGTTGGAGGCTGAGGCACACAGATGATAAATTACAGGCCAACCCAGGCTATGTAACAAGACCTTGTCGGGGCTGGAGAGATGGCTCAGCAGTGAAGAGCACAGACTGCTCTTGCAGAGGACCCAGGTTCGATTCCCAGCACCCACATGGCAGCTAAGAACCATCTTTAACTCCAGTTCCAGGGGAATCCAATGCCCTCTTCTGACCTCCATGGCATTGCACGACAGACACGGGTGCACCAACCTACATGCAGACAGTAAGTACACTCATACACATAAAAAAATAAATAAAAAAAAGGCCTGTCGAGAAAGATAAAGAAAGCCTGGTTTAGTATGTAGATCACACCTGCATTCCTAGCACTTAGGAAGCTGAAGCAGGGGGTTGCTATGAGTTCAGGAGCCTTGACCTTATAGTGAGTTCGTGGGCTACAGAGTTAGTCTGAGAGAGAGAGAGAGAGAGACAGAGAGAGAGAGAGAGAGAGAGAGAGAGAGAGAGAGAGAGAGAGAGAGAGAGAGAGAGAGAGAGAGAGAGAATGATTGAATACAAGAATATCTTACTGGGCCTTCCTCGGTTTAGAGAGCACTTAAGTAGTCAGCATCCCTTAGCCTAGGTCCAAGGAACCATGTGGAGTAACCTATTCCTGGCCAAAACTCCTCATGGCACAACACTCAAGAGCACTTTGTAGCAGCACACAACACAAGGACTGGGTGAGAGCTTTGGTTACTCCTTGTCAGACTGTCAGACTTCCAGACTTCACCGTGGCTGCAGCTCACTCCCTTGGGAACAGATTTTTCTCCTCGTTTCCCTCTCTTTTTCCCGTCCTCCATTTTACCAAAACCCACCTTGGCATGCCTGGGAAGAAAGGCGTCTGAGGCATTCATCAGTGTCCGGGTGTGCCTGTCCTCTTACTGCAATGCAAAGCGTATCTGGGGTTGGGGACAGGGAGGATGCTTGTGGTTCTGTGCAACGGCAGCTTTGGCGACCTAACGTCCAAACACGTTAAAGCTCATAGCACGGCAAGGAACATCTGAACCTCCCGTGCATCCCGTCTCAGCTGCCCGGACGACGGGTGTTTTCTAGGAACGAATTGCAGAGGCCAAAGTGTTCCAGAGTAACGTAGCGTCCTCGCACTTACTCGGCCAACTCCATGCCAGTCTGTTTAAAATCGCCAGCCCGCCCCTCGGCCACAGCACCCTAGACTCTCGCGACAGGCCGGGCACTGTACCTCTCAAAGGTCCAACCCCCGCGCGCTCATCACGTCCCAACCCCAGCACGGCCGTGGTTGTCCCGTCCTCTCAATGCCCTATTAGGAGCCGCCCCGTCGGAGGAGCGGCCCCGAAAACCTGACCCAGCAAAAGACCCGGATTCGGAATCCACTCAGCCCACCCAGCTCGGACTCAGTGCCACTGATGCCCCCCACTTCAGGGTAGCCGTCTTCCTGCAGACGGCGGGGTGAAGCATCCTGGGAAATGCAGTCCTTTGTCCGCTCGCTTGCCGGCAGAACCACAGGTTTCGGAGAACTACATTTCCCAGAGCGCCCCGCGGAAGACCGCTTTTCCGGCCTGGCATCAGTTAGCTGCTTCGAGAGTTGCTAGGAGCTGTTTGTCAACGCTGCTCTGGTGAGGAACCTGGAGAGCATTGGCGGACAAAGGAGCGAACCAGGTCCAAGTTCCCCGAGTTCTGAGTACTGTTTGGTGACTGTGACCTCCTTGGTCAGTTATCAGATCAAAGCTGCGCGGCCAGAAAACCTAACATCATCAATCAATAAAGATACCTAGTTGGGCCTGGCACGCCTGCAATCCCAGCACCTGGAAAGCTGAGGCTGGAAGACTTAATTTCTAGGCCAACTTGGGCTGCGTCACAAATTTGAGGCTAGCTTGTGCTACATAGTACCGTCTCAAAACCAAAACAATGTGTAACATTTTCATTCATTAGGATTTTTATTAAAGTGTTGACATCAGTGTTTATCGGGAATTTGCAAGCCCTGGTCCTGTCCACCACCTCCTATCCCAATTTATGCAGGACAGCCAAGCAAGGCTGGGTAGTAATGCATACTAAATGCCCATTTTCAGGAACTAAAGGATACAAATCAGCCAGGCGTGGTGGCGCACGCCTTTAACCCTAGCACTCGGGAGGCAGAGGCAAGCGGATCTTTGTGAGTTCAAGGCCATCCTGGTCTACAGAGTGAGTTCCAGGTCAGCTGGGGCTACAAGGAGACCCTGTCTCAAAAAGACAAAATATATATATATATCCAAAAGGATACAAATCATTTAGGTCAATCAGTAACAAGTGAGAGTTAATTAAATGTTTACCAGCTGGTAGTAATCTTTTTTTTTTTAGACTAGGTCTCCCTGGAACTCACTATGTAGATCAGGCTGGCCTTGAGCTCACAAAGACCACCGGCCTGCGGCTGCTTCCTGAGTGCTAGGATTAAAGGCCAGTGCCACCATGCCTGGCAAAAAAAAAGTTTGAAAAATTCAGTTGGTATGGATAGCTAAAATTAAAACTCCACCAATCTTTAAACCAGGCTACAGGGAGACCCTGTCTCAAAAAGACCAAACCCAAACAAAACTCCACCAATCTTTAAAAAGACTTTTTTTTCTGGTCAAGACAGGGTCTCCCTGTAGCCCCAGCTGTCCTGGCACTCACTCTGTACACCAGGCAGGCCTTGAACTCACAAAGATCCGCCTGCCTCTGCCTCCCAAGTGCTAGGATTAAAGACATGTGCCACCACGCCCGGCTGGGACTCACATTTTAACAGTAGAGTTGCATCCAGGTTAAAAGAAATATTACTTTACATTCCTAAATTACATATAAAGTTGATGTATGTTTTAATTTTTTTTTTTTTTTTTTTTTTTTTTTGCCTTTTTGAGACAGGGTCTCCCTTTAGTCCCAGCTGGCCTGGAGCTCACTCTGTAGACCAGGCTGACCTTGAACTCACAGACATCTGCCTGCCTCTGCCTCCTGAGTGCTGGGATTAAAGGTGTGCGCCACCACACCTGGCTTTAATGTACTTTAAAAAAATTTGGGGGTGGGGGGGCTGGAGAGATGGCCTAGCAGTTAAGAGCGCCGACTGCTCTTGCGGAGGACCCGGGTTCGATCCCCAGAATACACATGGCGGCTGAGAACTGTCTGTAACTCCAGTTCCAGGGGAATCTGACACCCTCTTCTGACCTCCGCGGCATTGCATGACACGGGTGCACAAACCTGCATACAGACAGCACATTCATACACATAGGAAAATAAATTAAAAAATTAAAAAAAAATTTGTTTTAAATTTATCATTTTTTATGTGTATGAGTGTACTGTCTGCATGTAGGTTTGTGCACCGTGTCGTGCAATGCCGAGGAGGTCAGAAGAGGGCGTCAGATTCCCCTGGAACTGGAGTTACAGTTCTTAGCTGCCATGTGGGTGCTGGGAATCGAACCTGGGTCCTCTGCAAGAGAAGTTGGCACTCTTAACCGCTGAGCCATCTCTCCAGCCCCCTTAATGTACTTTTATTTTTTTCGAGACAGGGTCTCCCTGTAGCCCCAGCTGTCCTGGAACTCACTCTGTAGACCAGGCTGGTCTTGAACTCACAAAGATCTGCCTGCCTCTGCCTCCCAAGTGCGCCACCACGCCTGGCTTAATGTACTTTTTTATATAGCATCAGGTAATGTGGTACTATATTTACTAAAAAAGAAAAAAAAATTGCCACCATATGTCATTTGTTTTTCTGGGACTGTTACTTCACTTTGCATAATGGCTTCTAGCTCCATCCATTTACCTGCAAATTTCACTGTGTACACATTTTGAAATGTACACATTTCAACATTTTATCCACTCATCAGTTTCAGAACACTTGGGTTGCTTCCACCTCTTTGCTATTGTGAAGAGAGCTGTCAGAAGCTGGAGCTGACACACCAGCACTTTCCTTTTCTTTCTTCTTTTTTTCAGTCTTTTTTTCTTAGTCAGAGTCTCCCTGGAGCCCCAGCTGGCCTGGAACTCCTATGTAAATCAGCCTGCTTCTGCCTGCAGGTGCCAGGGCTAAAAGGGCATGCACTACCATGCCCTGCTAAATTTTTTTTTTTTTTGGACTCTTTGACACAGGGTCTCCCTGTAGTCCCAGCTGGCCTGGAACTCCTATGTAAATCAGCCTGCTTCTGCCTGCAGGTGCCAGGGCTAAAAGGGCATGCACCACCATGCCCTGCTAAATTTTTTTTTTTTTTGACTCTTTGACACAGGGTCTCCCTGTAGTCCCAGCTGGCCTGGAGCTCACTATGTAGACCAAGCTGGCCTTGAACTCCCAGAGATCCACCTGCTTCTGCCTCCCGAGTGCTGGGATTAAAAGCATGTCCCACCACACGCATGTGTGGGTGTATTGCCTACATGTACATAAATGCACCTGTGTCATGCAAAGCTGGAGGTCTGAAGACAGTTGGATCCCCTGAACTGGAGTTACTGATGGTTGTTAGTGCCATGTGGGTGCTAGGAATCAAAGCTGGGTCCTCTGGAAGAATAGCAAGTGTTCTTAACCAATGAGCAGCACTGATTCCTCATATATGTAATTCTAGTACTCAGGAGGCTGAGGCAGGATCTCCAAGTCTGAAAATTGTTGGCCTAGTTAGTTTCATGGCCAGCTTGAACTGAGTAGACCCTGTTTCAACCCCTGCCCCTAAATTTATTACATTTAAATATTTTTTTAAATTTTGAATGAGTGTATTGCTTGCATGCAGGTAGGTGCACCAATCATCCAATGCCTGCAGAGGTCAGTAGAGTGTGTTGAATCCCCTGGAACAGGAGTTATGAAGGGTTGTTAGCCTCCATGTGAGTGCTGGGACTTGAACCCAGGTCCTCTGCAAGAACAGTGAGTACTCTTCTGAGCTATATTTACAGTCCTTGTTTTTTTATTTTTGGAGACCAAATTTCAATACGCAGCTCCAAGTTGGCCTATGGAACTATGTAGACCAGGATGATTTAAAAATCAGATGGGCTTTCCCCTGCCTTCTGAGTGCTGGGATTAAAGGTGTGAGCCACTATGCCTGGCTAGATTTGTATTTATTAATTTCATACAGAGGACCATACAAATGCACACCCCCCGACCCACCACCAGTCATGCAGTCAAGTGTCTCGCATTTGGAGAAATCACAGGAGATGGAACATCCCACTGCAATGGAGGAGCCTTGCCCTGGGAAAGCCACCGTCCCGACCATGATGACTCCCCTGCCAAGTATACATTTGTTTTTTGTGGGGGGGGGGCATCTTTTTTGAGACAGGGTCTCTCTGTAGCCCCAGCTGGCCTGGAATGCACTATGTAGACAAGGCTGGCCTTGAACTCCAGAGAGCTCTGCCTGCCTCTGCCTCCTGAGTGCTGGGATTAAAGGTATGTACTGCCACACCTGGCAGATTTGTCTTTTAAGTAAAATGAGGTGCTGAGTTGAAGGTGGCTCTGTAGTACCTACAACTTCAACTGTTTATATTCCAGATGTACACAACTGGATAGTTAGTTCAAACACTATCAGATGCTGCTCAAAATATTTTTGTGGGGGCTGGAGAGATGGCTCAGTGGTTAAGAACACTGGATGCTCTTGCAGAGGACATGGGTTCAATTCCTAGCACCCATATGGTGGCTAACAACCACCCATAACTCCAGTTCAGAGGATCTGTTGCTTTCTGATTCCACAGGCATTGCACAAAATGAGTGCACTTACACACATGCAAACAATACACTCATATATATATAATATTAAAAAAAATACTTATCACTAGGAGTGGTGTCCATGCCCTTAATCCCAGCACTCAGAGGCAGACGTAAGCAGATCTCTGTGAGTTCAATGCCAGCCTGCCTGGTGTATATAGTAAGTTCCAGACTAGCTAGGTATAGAGACCCTGTCTCAAAACCAAAACCAAAACCAAAAAAAACCTTATCTATGAATAGTATTCAAGCATAAATTCTGAAATAATTCTACATTTGACATGTCAATATTAAGTCATTTAGGTTTATTATTTACTTTCCAGAATATGAACTATTATCAATAGAAACCCACTTGAGTGACACAGTGCCAGTCCTCAAGCTTAAGAATCAGCTATCCTAGAAGATGAAGGCTTGTGTCAACATACAGTATTTATAATTTTTCTGCCCTAACCAATGTCAAAACAATGATTTCCACTGAATTATACTGTTCTCAGAACTTATTCTAAAATAACTGGTTTCATGAGGCAGGTGTCATAGAAACAAAGAGTTAACAAGTTAAAATTAAGTGACATGTTTTCTTTATAGTGACTTTAAGAACAAGTAAATCATTAAGAGTACCAATTAATGCATGGTGGCACATGCTTTTAATCCCAGCACTTAGGAGTCAGAGGAAGGCAGACTTCTGTGAAGCCAGCTTGGCCTACACAGAGTATCATGCCAGCTGGGGCTGCAAGGAGATTCTGTCTCAAAAAGATGACAGATTAGCCAGGCATGATAACATGCACCCGTAATCCCAGCACTCAGGAGGCTGAGGGTACACGAGACCCTGCCACCCACACACAAAAAAAAAGTCCCCCCAAACAAAAAAACCCAACACAAAAAAATACACAGAGACACTAGAAAAAAAGGTACATATTTAACCTATAGAGTGATTATATAGATTACAAAGAAAAGGGCAATTTATCAACCTGGGTAAAGCTCCTAACCCACACCTCAAAGCCAGTAAAATGGAATTTATGCAACTTCCACTTAGCCTTTGGCCAGTTTCAATTACATTTTTTGAACCAAAATTCAAAATACATGGTTAAAAGTTTTTTCTCCTGTTATTTCTGGATATGAGGTGAACTAAATGATTTTTGTCTTTTTAAGACAAGGTCTCCCTGTAGCCCCAAACTGTCCTGGAACACACTATGTAGACCAGGCTGGCCTTGAACTCACGGAGATTCCCCTGCCTCTGCCTCCCAAGTGCTGGGATTACAGGCGTGAGCCACCATACCCAGTCAAATATTCTGGTGGCCATTTTTTTTTTTGGTCTTTTTTTTTTTTGAGACAGATCTCCCTGTAGCCCCAGCTGTCCTGGAACTCCCTCTGTAGACCAGGCTGGCCTTGAACTCACAAAGATCCGCCTGCCTCTGCCTCCCAAGTGCTAGGATTAAAGGTGTGCGCCACCACACCTGGCTCTGGTGACCATTTTTAATAGCTTATGCCAAGATGACAGAATATTTCAAATCTGGATTGTCCAGGAAATGTACTTCAGACACCATGATTGAGATCCAGGCAATGTCCAAAAACCGTATGTAGAGATAAGTGTGCTTAACTATATCAGAGAGTGAGCAAAAGAGGCCACAACACGACAATAACAGAGTGCAAGAACAGATGACTAACCCTAACACGTGAGGTCATAGTTCTGAAGTGTGTGTGCTCAAGAATGGATGACTAACCCTAACACATGAGGTCATGGTTCTGAAGTGTGTATGCTCAAGACTGGATGACTAACCCTATCACATGAGGTCATGGTTCTGAAGTGTGTATGCTCAAAAATGGATGACTAACCCTAACACATGAGGTCATGATTCTGAAGTGTGTGTGCTCAAGAATGGATGACTAACCCTAACGTGAGGTCATGGTTCTAAAGTGTGTATGCTCAAGAATGGATGACTAACCCTAACTCATGATGTCATGGCTCTGCAGTGTGTGTGCTCAAGAATGGATGACTAACCCTAACACGTGAGGTCATGGTTCTGAAGTGTGTGTGCTCAAGGGTCCTTGTGTGGAAAATGCTAATGTGAAAGTTAACAGGAGCAACAGTGAGCACAGGAAGCAGCAGGCAGCTGTGCCAGGCAGTTTCTTGCCTCAGCCACTCTTCCTAATCAGGCTTTTTTTGCCAGGTCCCACGGTTTGATAGGGAGGTAGGTAGCAGCAAAGCTTGGAAAGTTCTACTCAGCAAAATACCTTTGTTTAAAAACATATCCAGTGATTAGCAGTTAAAAATGTGAAAATAAGTATTTAGTAGTTAAACTGTTAATTAATTAAAAGTCATGGCCTACTGGGATCAGCAGCATTACAAATGAAATCAGACTGCAGTTCTCAAGCTTTTGTGAGTGCTTAACAAGTCTCTTTCAGTGTTAATTGCACTTAAAACACATTGATTTTTTTTTCATTTAATCTCTAAAATCTGTTGATTTCTGTCTTCATTTATAAAGAGAAGTCAACCCGTCATTTGCTCTACAGCTATGTGAATTTGGTAATAAAGATCCACGCAGATTCTATAGCTATGTGAATTTGATAATAAAGATCCACACAGATCCTACAGCTCTGTGAATTTGATAATAAAGATCCACACAGATTTGTGCACCAAGAGAAATTTCTGCTGCTTCTTGGAGCAAATTAAATTTGTCCTTGGGAAAGCTCAAAGCTTAGACTGCAGAGGCTTCAAGTGCTTGTAGTAAGATTCATGGACCTAGAGGGAAAGGAGAGAAGACAGTCAAGAACTCTCCACATAAAACAGCACAGTTCTTCTTTAAAAAATAGCATACTTGGGGGCTGGAGAGATAGCCTAGCAGTTAAGAGCACTGACTGCTCTTGCAGAGGAGCCGGGTTGGATCCCCAGCACCCACATGGCAGCTGAGAACTGTCTGTAAACTCCAATTCCAGGAGAACTCCAGTTCCAGGGGAATCCAACACCCTCTTCTGACCTCCGAGGCATTACACGACACGGGTGCACAAACCTACATGCAGACAGTACATTCACACACATAGAAAATAAATAAAAATTTAAAACAAGGGCTGGAGAGATGGCCTAGCGGTTAAGAGCGCCGACCGCTCTTACAGAGGACCCCGGTTCGATCCCCAGCACCCACATGGCGGCCGAGAGCATCTGAAACTCCAATTCCAGGACAACCAGTTCCAGGGGAATCTGAGACCCTCTTCTGACCTCCGTGGTGTTGCACGACATGGGTGCACAGACTTGCATGCAGACAGTACATTCATACACATACAGAAATAAACAAAAAATTAAAAAAAAATTAAAAAAAAATTTAAAACAAAACAAAAAAACAGCATACTTTTTGCCACACATGGTAGCATATGCCTTTAATCACAGCACTTAGGAGGCAGAGGTAGGCTGATCTGCTAAGCTTGAGGCTAGCCTGGTCTACATAATGAGTTCCTGGCCATTCAAGAGATACAGAGACATTATTTTGTTTGTTTGAGACCCTGTCTCAAAAAAGACAAAACAAGCTGGTTGTGGTGGCGCACGATTTTAATCCCAGCACTCAGAGGCAGAGGCAGGTGGATTTCTGAGTTCCAGGCCAGCCCGGTCTACATAGCGAGGTCCAGGCTAGCTGGGACTAAAGGGAGACTCTGTCTCAAAAAGACAAAAAAAAACATGCCAAAAGGATAAAACCCTGTTTTACCAGAATCTCATAGTTCCTTTCTGAAATTAGTGCTCAAATAAAAACTGTACAAATCAGAGAAATGCTCCCAGAGCTCTCAGAGAAGAGCTCAGAAACCTATCCTGCCTTTTTTTTTTTTTTTTTTTTTTTTCTTTGAGACAGGGTTTCCCTATAGCCCCAGCTGTCCTGGAACTTGATCTGTAGACCAGGCTAGCCTTAAACTCACAAAGATCTGCCTGCCTCTGCCTCCCAAGTGCTAGGATTAAAGGTGTGTGCCACCACGCCTGGCTCTGCCTCATATTAATTAATCAATGTAGACCAGGCTGGCCATGAGTGCTAGATTAGTGGCCTGCACCTCCATGTCCGGTCTTCAGGTCCTCTGGAAGAGGAGCCAGTGCTCTTACAGCCGAGCAATCTCTCCAGGCCTCTTGCCACATATTTAAATGGCGAACTTCAGTGGACTGGAGGTGTGATTGGCAGCAGTACTTGCCCAGCATGTGCTATGGCATCCCTGGGTTTCAGCCCCAGCGCAGCAAAGAATGAAAACTTCAGAAGAGAAGATAGAAGGGCACTGCTTCTGGTTTTTTGTATTTTTTTTTTTTTTTTTTTTTTTCCTCTCTGTTTGGTTCAGTGGGGATTTCTTGGCCCACTCAAACAGGTTTTCATACACATTCCCATCATAGCGGCCAAGAATGGATCCAAGTGCCATATCCTTAAAGTCAAAGGCATCAACCAAAGCAACAGCATTGGGGCGGATTAGAGTGAGTAACTCCAGGATCTGATGGTTCACTTGTGCCATCTGAGCTCCTGTCATGATGTTCCCCTAAGAGAAAGCAGAATAAATAAAAATAAATAAAAAAAAAAAAAAAAAAAAAAAAAAAAAAAAAAAAAAAAAAAAAAAACAAAACAAAATCCAAAACAAAACAATAGAGAAAGCCAACATATTTCTGTCTTAGAACTCCTGACCAGATAATTTGGTCTTCTGCTTTCTCGGCTGATTGCCTATAGCAGACAATATTAAGAAACTCACAAATTCCTTAAGAACTAGACTTGGGACAGCTTTATCTTGAATTTTGGGGAGTTTTTCAGAAAAGAGCTTAACTACCACATAGTGGCAATGGGCCTAGGAAAAAAGAAGACAGGAAGAATGTGGGCATCTGAGAAGACAGCGGCGGGTCAGGCTGGAATTTGGCCCCTCGCAAATTCCAGCATTTGGGAGGCTGAAGCAACAGGACTGCTATGATCTCCAAGCCAGCTGCAGCTACATGGCATAGTTCATGCCAGCGCTGGGTTATTGTTAAATCTCGTTCTGCAAAAATACAAAACAGATACAAAACCTAAAAAAACAAAAAAAATACCAACCCCCCCCCCCCCAAACAAAGAAGGGCCACCACAGTGAGCAGGGCACTTAGGAAAGAGCTACAACTGACCTCACTTGCCCGAACAAGGTCAACGGAAGTTAGGTTCCATGCTACTTCCTTGCTTTTCCTGTGACTCATCTGAGTCTGCAGGTTTTTTGCAGCAATTTCTACTAATCTGTTTAGCAATGAAGGAAAAATGGAGATCTGAGGAAACAATCCAGTTCTTACGCCTTCTCTCATTCACCCAGCAACAGCCCAGAAACCCACAGCTGGGTTGTCTACCCAAGAGCACTCACCTGGCTGCACGAAGCTTGTAGGCTTCAGTCAGACTGTCAAGGCTATTGATGTCCACCATAGCTGGCCAGACTGCCACCTGCTGTGGCTGAATGCGCTGACTGGGCAGGTCATTTAAGTAGGACACGGTGCCACACACCAGCTTCCCTGAGTGTACCTGGTCATAGCTTTTCATCAAAAACCTACAAATCACCAATACATACCCTTTTAGTAACTCTATTCCTGAAATGACTTTATGCCATGTACCTGAAATACAAGAAGCCAGGATGGAAAGAAAACTGCCTCTCAAGAATAGAAGTTCATACACATGTGGTGAAGGGAAAGCACGGCAACTGGATCCCAAGAAGACTCTAAATGGAAGGAGAAATCAGGAATGATTCTCACCTGGCTGTCTGTAGCATCATGACAGTGTTTTCTCCCTCGAAAGTGCAGGCTGGGGTAAAAGTGACATAAATATTTGGAATGCCGCTGCTGTGAGAGTAGCCGTGCCCACCGCAAGCCATCCGACATTCTTCAATCCCAGCATTTGCCGTCCAGGTGGTAAAAGCCTTCAGCCCAGCAGTGAGGGCATGAAGCTGGCGGTGAGAACAGACCATGAGAACATGGCCTCTTCTAACTGCACTGGTTACTCTCAAAACCAGCTGTGAGCATGTCAACTAAAGAGGCTGTCACCTGACTGATCTGAATTAATGACACTACCACACCTTCTCAACTGTTCAACTTGGTGAAATAGTCGTTTCTTTTTATAGTCCTTAGGTTGACAAATGAACAACATGGTGGAATGCTAATAATATGTTGTCAAAATCCACATAATTTTAAGTCCTATCTTCAAAGCTGATCCACTTTCAACTAAAAAAAAAGTTCAAGATTATGGAATTCTTTTTTTTTTTTTTTTTGCGGTTCTTAGCCTCAGCCTTTAAAGGCTGTGCTATCCCCACAGCACTACGGAATTCTTTCAGAAATCTCAATATGTACTTTTTTCTGGATGTTTCCCAACAAGCAAACATGAAACATAAGGGTGCCCAGGACTAGAAGAGAAAAGCACCCACCTCAGGCAGCTCACTTAGGTCCCCTTGGCCAATACTCTCGTTAACCCGATGATAGGTATCCTTCATGTACCTTCCTACAAACTGGAAGGCGTAGGCAGTAGCCAGAAGTGGGAAGAGCTTATACTGCTGGGTCTGGAAATCCAAAATCTGTGGTTCTGGTTCACTGTTACATAGAAGGGAGGACAAGTAAACATTTATGTACAACTTGCTATATTCTAGGTTCTAGTCTGAGCACTTTGACAATGTAACTTATTTAATCCTCTTAAGGACCCAGTAAGAGAGCCACTATGTTATATTCAATTTTCAAATGGGGAAAGGGCCTGGTGTGGTGTGCACAACTTTAATCCCAGCAATCCAAGAGGCAGAGGCAGTATGATCTCTATGCCTTCCAGGCCAGCTGGGGCTACAGGGAGACCTTGTCTCAAAACAAACAAACAAACAAACAAACAAACAAACAAAGAATCTGGCTGAGGGCACACAGCTTAACGCTGTAGTTCTTTGACTGCATAAGGCCTTTTTTTTTTTTTGCTTTATTTTTACTTTATGTGCATGAGTATCTTGCCTGTACGTAAGTACACCAGCAGAGGGCAGAAGAGGGCATTGGATCCCCTGGAACTGGAGTTATGGACAGTTGTGAGCCAACATGTGAGTGCTGGGAATTAAACCCTAGTCCTCCTCAAGAGCAGCTAGTGCTCTTAACCACTAAGTCATCTCTCCAGCCCCTTAAGACCTTATTCTTATATATACATATATATAACATGTATATATTATTTATTTATTTTTATTTTATGTGTATTGCCTGTATGTATGTAGGTGCACCCAAGTCATGCAGTACCCACAGAGGTCCAAAGAGGGCACGAGAGCCCCTGGAACTGGAATTAGGGATGGTTGTTAGTGACCATGTGGGTGCTAAGAATCGAACCTGGGTCCTCTGCAAGAGCAGTCAGTGCTCTTAACCACTGAGCCATCTTTCAAGCCCCAAGACCATATTCTTTAAAAAAATTTAATTTTATTTATTTCTGTATGTGTATGAATGTACTGTCTGCATGCGGGTTTGTGCACCCGTGTCGTGCAATGCCGTGGAGGTCAGAAGACGGTCTCAGATTCCCCTGGAACTGGAGTTCTCCTGGAATTGGAGTTTCAGATGGTTTTTGGCCGCCATGTGGGTGCTGGGGATCGAACCCCGGTCCTCTGTAAGAGCAGTCGGCACTCTTAACCTCTAGGCCATCTCTCCAGCCCCCCCAAGACCATATTCTTAACCACTTTACTGTATTGCCTTCAGTGGACAGAATCTTCTAGCTGTAGGATTTCTACCTGTCTTGCCAATATGGCTAAAGCAACTATATCCTATTACAACAGAGAAAACCAAAGCTAGTTAACATACAAGAATGCTATAAAAATGTCTAGCTTAGCCGGGCGTGGTGGCGCACGCCTTTAATCCTAGCACTTGGGAGGCAGAGGCAGGTGGATCTTTGTGAGTTCAAGGCCAGCCTGGTCTACAGAGTAAGTTCCAGGACAGCTGGAGCTACAGGGAGACCCTGTCTCTAAAAGACAAAAAAAAAAAAAAAAAAAGTCTAGCCTAAACTAGGTGTGGGGAGGCAAAAGCAGGTGATCTCTGTGATCTCTGTGAGTTCAAGGCCAGCCTGGTCTATGTAGTGAGTTCCAGGACACCTGGAGCTACAGGTAGACCCTGTCTCAAAAGAACAACAACAAAAAAAAAGTCGAGCCTATTCCATTCCAGTGCTCAATAAACTGTATTTTGACCACACTCTTGGAAATGACCCAATACCTAAGGAAAATATTTTAAAGTGTTAAAAATTAACAAAAGTCCAGAGGAATGTGGGAGAATTAGAGGTAGATATAATCAAAAGATAACATTGAGTATATGATGCATGAAATTGTCAAACAATAAACAAAATATAGGGGCTGGAGAGATGGCCTAGCGGTTAAGAGCGCCGACCGCTCTTGCAGAGGACCCGGGTTCGATCCCCAGCACCCACATGGTGGCCAAGAACCGTATGAAACTCCAATTCCAGGAGAACTCCAGTTCCAGGGGAATCCAAGACCCTCTTCTGACCTCCGCGGCATTGCACGACACGAGTGCACAAACTTGTATGCAGACAGTACATTCATACACATACAGAAATTTAAAAAATATATATAGACACATAGACACACACACACACACACACACACACATATTTTTTTTTGGTCTTTTTGAGAAAGGGTATCCCTTTTAGTCCCAGCTGGCCTGGAGCTTGTTATGTAGACCAGGCTGGCCTTGAACTCACAGAGCTACACCTGCCTCTGGCTTCCAAGTGCTAGGGTTAAAGGCATGGACTACCATGCCCTGCTACAAAAATATTTTTTTAATTAACAGGCTTTTTTTCTAAAACAGAGCCAGCCGGCCCTCCCCCTCCCTCCTGCCCTTCTTCCCCAGCTCATGCATGCTAGCTAGGCAGAACTATACTCCTGGGAGGCCTAGCGTGTCTGAGGCCTTTGGTTAAATACCTGGTTGGCTGGTCAGTCAGTTGGTTGGTCAGTCTCTGTGTGTGTGTGTGTGTGTGTGTGTGTGTGTGTGTGTGTGGTGACTATTCTCACCTTTCCTCTTTTTTTTTTTTTTGGTGTTTTTGAGACGGTCTACCTTTAGTCTCAGCCAGCCTGGAGCTTGCTATGTAGCTATGTAGAATCGCTGGCCTTGAACACACAAGTGTACGCCACCACACCTGGCTCACCTTTCCTATTAAGGAAACAAACACTAAGTGCAGGCCCAGTCCACTACTGCCTAGGTCATTTTGCGCAGCCAGTGTGTCTCTTCTATCCACATTTGGGAATTCTCATACTGAAAAGGGTCAAAGCATGCCTCCAGCATTGAGCCCATCTCCAACCCCAACCTCACCCTGGCTTGATTTCAGACTGGCGTCTCACAGTGCTGTATCGGATGGCAATAGTGCAAGCCTTGGACAGAGACCGAGCTGCCTCTCCTACAAGGAAGGACCGGACGAACACCATGGTCCCATAGGTCAGCTTGTTACTCAAGGGCTTCACATACGTGCCATCAGGTTTCACCTGTGAGAACAAAAAGGAAGGGACAGTTTACTGATTCTCCCAGTGCTTCCTGGAACTGCAGCGAACCACTCTGGTGTCACCAGGACCTAGTAACCTGTCCACACTACTCAGTTCTACTCCTACAGTCACTAATGAAATCAGAAATTCTAAGCAAGTTTGATTTTAAGACAGGACCTTGCCAAGATACTAGCTCAGATTGACCTTGAACTCACAATCCTCCTGACTCTCCCTCTCAAGTGCACACCATACCTGCCTCACAATCTGGGTTTTAACTGGTCCTCCAGGTGATTCTCAGGGTTTTTTCTGTTTTTTTTTAATCTTCTTGAGACAGGTTCTCCCTTTAGTTCCAGCTGGCCTGGAGCTCACTATGTAGACCATGCTGGCCTTGAACTGCCTGCCTCTGCCTCCTGAGTGCTGGGATTAAAGGCGTGTACCACCACACCCAGCCTGATTCTCAGTTACTTAAGAGCTTGAGAAACATAGGTTTAGGAAGGAGGTTATATTTTTTTCTTCATATATTTTTTTTCTTCACTGCTCATAAATTTCACTGTCAGAATAAAGTAAGTCCAGAAGTAAAACCATGTCACCTACTACAAGCAGAGACAGTTTTAGCTATTAACTCACACCCCTCACACCAGGCCCCCTTGCTCTTGTTTTCTATTTAAATATACCCAGAAGCTATGCCTGGTGATACATACTTATAACCCCAGCACTAAGAGGCTGGGGCAAGAGGATTGCTTTGAACTTTGGCTACATGTAAGTTCAAGGCCAGCACTAGATAGATAGTGAACTCCTGCTTCAAAAACCGGCATAGGGGTGCCTGCTTTAATCTCAGCCCTTGGGAATACAGGAGCAGGAGATCTCTGTGAGTTCAAAGCCAGCCAGGGCTATACAGTACAATCCTGTCTCACACACTCACCAAAAAAAACAAAACAAAACAAAAAAAAAACCCAAACACCCACCCCCAAACCCAAAAGCAAAACAGCATCCCGAAATAAATGAATGATGAACACACCTGGGCATGCTTCATCAGCATGTTTTCTCTGGGAATACGATAATTGTCCATCTTCAGGAAGCCGTTATCCATTTCTTCATAGCCAAATTTGGGACCAATATCCCCAACAGTAATACCTACAGTAGAGAATAGGAAAGATATGATTTTTTTTTTTTTTTTGGTCTTTTGGAGACAGAATCTCCCTGTAGCCCCAGCTGTCCTAGAACTTGCTATGTAGACCAGGCTGGTCTTGAACTCACGGATATCCACCTGCCTCCCGAGTGCTGGGATTAAAGGCATATACAACCATGCCTTTAATCTCTCCTTCTGTTAAACTGTGGCTCATACTTTTTGCAGTTTAATTCTGAACTTGACATCGGATGAACGATCCTTACCTGGCAAGGGCTTGTGGGTCCCAATTTCACGAATAGGTACGATGAAGGCATGTAACCCATAGCACTTCCCCTTTGTGATGAGCTGGGCCAGAACTACCGCATGGTTGGACGTCTTCCCAACTGTGGCATCAAAGAGAACAGGAGAAAAATGAGCAGACATGCCTGCTTTTCTTTTTTTTCTAATTAAAAACAATTTTTTAATTTTTCTTTTATGTGTATGAGTATTATGCCTGCATGTGTGTAATTGCACCCATGTCATGCAAAGCCCGTAGAGGCCAGAAGAGTATTGGATCCCTTGGAACTAGAGTTATGGATGGTTGTTAGCTGCCATGTGGGTGCTGGGAACTGAACCCAGGTTCTCTGGAAGAGCACCCATTGCTATTAACCACTGAGCCATCTCTCTAGTCACAACCTGTCTTTTTCGAATTGTTAATTTATTTTTATTTTATGTGTATGAGCGGTTTATCTGGATGTATGTAAGTTTACTATGGCATGCAATGCCCAGGGAGGCTAGAAGAGGGAGGGTGCCCTGTCCCAGAGCCTTCTGGACCTAGAGTTAAGGACAGTTTTTAGTTGCCACATAGGTACAGCCAGTGCTCTTAATCACTGACCTATCTCTCCTACCCCAGTGTTCTTAATCACTGACCTAGCTCTAGTACCTCAGTGGTCTTTTTTTTTTTTAAAGATTTAAAAATTTTTTTTTTATTTTTGTATGCGTATGAATGTACTGTCTGCATGTAGGTTTGTGCACCCGTGTCATACAATGCCACAGAGTCAGAAGAGGGTATCAGATTCCCCTGGAACTGGAGTTAAAGACGGTTCTCAGCGCCATGTGGGTGCTAGGGATTGAACCCGGGTCCTCTGCAAGAGCAGTGTGAGCTCTTAACCGCTAGGCCATCTCTCCAGCCCACCCCAGTGCTCATAATCACTAACCTATCTCTCCTACCCCATGTGCTTTTTTACAAACTTAAAAATTTTTGATACAAGGCGTCAGGTATCCCAAGGTGACCTATAATTTGTCATACTGCCAAAGAGGACCTTGAATTCCTGACCCTCCTACCTCTACCTCCTGAGTGATGAAATTACAGGTATGCACACCATACTTGTCTATGTTCTTTAATCTTTTATTTATAAAAAACTTTTTGCGGGGCTGGAGAGATAGCCTAGCGGTTAAGAGCGCCGACCGCTCTTACAGAGGACCCGGGTTCGATCCCCAGCACCCACATGGCGGCCGAGAACCGTCTGAAACTCTAATTCCAGGAGAACTCCAGTTCCAGGGGAATCCGAGACCGTCTTCTGACCTCCGCGGCATTGCACGACACGGGTGCACAAGCGTTCATCAGACAGTACATTCCATACACATAAAGAAATGAAATAAATTAATAAAAAAATTTAAAAAAAAAAAAAAAAAAAAAAAACTTTTTTTTTTTATTTTTTTATTATATTTATTGTTATCGTGTATGAATGTACGTCGTGCATGTAGGTCTGTGCAACGTGTCGTTGCCAATGCCGTGGGAGGTCAGAAGTAGGGTTAGATTCCTCCTGGAACTGGAGTTAAAAGATGGTTCTCAGGCACCATGTGGGTATAGGGACTTGAATCCCGGGTCCTCTGCAAGAGCAGTCAGCGCTCTTAACCGCTCGAGCACTCCCTCCAGCCCAAGGTACTTTTTTTTTTTGGACAGGGGTTCCTTTTTTCCCATCTTGGCTCGGAGCTCCATCCGTATGAGAAGCCCTGGCCTTGGAAGACTCAGAGATCTACTGCCTTGCCTCCCAAGTGCTGTAGATAAAGGGCCTGTGCCACCAGTGCCTCAGCTAAATAATTTAGTATTTTATGGGGGTATATTAATACACACTAATCGGAGCTTCTGAAAACTCACTTAACTCATAGGTGTTTTTGTTTTTGGCTTGGCAGCACTCACTGTACTTAAAATAAAGACAGGCTGTTTCAATACAAATTTTTTTTGTGTGTAATACATCAAACTGTTTGGATAAAAAATTAAGCAAATAATTCTGGGCTATGACGGAACCCGCAGATCTCGTGAGTCCAGCCAGCTTGCGGACTTAGAAGGACAGACCCCCTGTTCTCAAAAAAAAAAACAAAAAAAAAAAAAAAAAAAAGCAAAGTCACTGTCAGACAGAGCATTATTTTTGGCTTTTTTCGATGTATTGGTTGTATGTGGTGGTGTGTGTGGTTGTGTGTCATATATATATTATGTAAACACTTAGAGAGGATTTGGTAAATCATCTTAGACTCTTAGTTTAGTGGTTTTTTTTTTTTTTTCCCTATTACGTTACACATGTATAGTCCTCAAAGAAACTAACAAAACCTCAAACAAAAAACAAATTTTTTTTTTACATTTTTATGTATTATCTGTATGTGTATGATGGACTGTCCTGCATGCAAGTCTGTGCACCCGTGTCGTGCAATGCCGCGGAGGTCAGAAGAGGGTCTCGGATTCCCCTGGAACTGGAGTTCTCCTGGAATTGGATTTTCAGACGGTTCTCGGCCGCCATGTGGGTGCTGGGGATCGAACCCGGGTCCTCTGCAAGAGCGGTCGGCGCTGTTAACCGCTAGGCCATCTCTCCAGCCCCCAAAAACAAATTTTATAAAAACAAAAACATCAAAAATGGGGCTGGAGAGACGGCTTAGAAGGTAAGAGCACTGGCTGGTCTTGCAGAGGACCTAGTTCAGTTCCCAACACCCACATGGCAGTGAGCCATCTATAACTTCAGTTCTAGGGAATCTTACACTATCTTCTGACCGCCTCAGGTACTGTACTTATATGCATGTAGGCAATACATTCATATACATAACAAAATATATATATTTTATGAAATCAAAATTATATTCTCATATAAGGTCTACATTCCAAATACAATTTCATAATAAATCTTCAAAATGTTCAACAACAACAAAATAAAAACATTAAAAAATGTAAAAAAATTGACTTACGCCCACCAGGCCACCATTTAATGGAGGACACTGTAGGACTGTTGAGGATGAACTCCTGGGTCTCGGGGTCGTACGTGGCAGTGGTTTCCAAGCCTCGAAGATGAGTTCCTAAGTAAATAAATTACATTTACCTCAGATAAAACAGGAAGAAAAACAGACATCGAGTTGAAGTCAAACTTCCTGTAAAGTTCTAGTATCTCAGAGAAAACCCAAACCTGACAACACACCTGTAAGATGAGCTGTGAATGAGCAGCAACCACAGCACTCAGTTTCCTAGTCTACTACTTTCCCACTAAGGCTAAATCCCAGGTGTCACTGGGCGTGGTGGTGCACACCTTTAATCCTAGCACTCGCCAGCAGAGGGAGGCAGAGGCAGGTGGATCTTTGTGAGTTCAAGGCCAGCCTGGTCTACAGAGTGAGTTCCAGGACAGCTGGGGCTACAGGAAGACCCTGTCTCGAAAAGACCAAAAAACAAAACAAACAAAACAAACAAAAAAACCCAGGTGTCATGCATATTCCATTTCTACAATGTGACTTAGTAGTTTGTAATATTTATTTAGATCAATGAAAAGATAATGTAAAAAAAAAAAGATAATGTAAAAGCAGCTTGGAATTACATTCTTCTAAGATTAAAATCCTATAAAATAGATAAGTTTACTTTCTTTTTTTTTTAATTTTTTTAATTAATTTTATTTATTTCTGTATGTGTATAAGTGTACTGTCTGCATGCAAGTTTGTGCACCCGTGTCGTGCAATGCCGCGGAGGTCAGAAGAGGGTGTCGGATTCCCCTGGAACTGGAGTTCTCCTGGAATTGGAGTTTCAGACGGTTCTCGGCCGCCATGTGGGTGCTGGGGATCGAACCCGGGTCCTCTGCAAGAGCGGTGGGACCTCTAACTGCTAGGCCATCTCTCCAGCCCCAGTTTACTTTCTTTTAAACTTTTTTTAATTTTATTTATTTCTGTATGTGTATAAGTGTACTGTCTGCATGAAGGTATGTGCACCCGTGTCGAGCAATGCCGCGGAGGTCAGAAGAGGGTGTCGGATTCCCCTGGAACTGGAGTCCTCCTGGAATTGGAGTTTCAGACGGTTCTCGGCCGCCATGTGGGTGCTGGGGATCGAACCCGGGTCCTCTGTAAGAGCGGTCGGTGCTCTTAACCGCTAAGCCATCTCTCCAGCCTTTAAACTATTTTTTTTAATGTTTAGTGTGCATGTGCCCCAATGCACATGGTAGGTGCCTATGATGTGTATGTGAAGTCAGAGAACAAGCTGTGGGAGTTAGTTTTCTATCATGTGGGTCTTGAAGTTGAAACTTGCTATGTAGATATGTAGACCAGGCTGGCCTCTAACTCAGAGATTCACCTCCCTCTGCCTCCTGCGTGCAACCGTATGGATTTCTAATGACATACTTTAACTTAGTCTTAACTGGAATCATGACAATGAAGAATCATGTGTTTGCTTGAGATGAACAGATAGTTCTGCTTTAAATCCTAGTACAAACACATTAAAAATCTTTGAAAAATGATAGAGAAAGGTGGGCAGCATTCTAAGAGTACCACAGTGAAGCAAATGCTGAAGACCATTTTACCAAACTACTCTGAGAACATCAGGCTTCACTGAGCACTTTCAAACACTTAGAAATTTCCAAGTTGAGTAACAGAAATGGGCAGTTGATGTGTGAGCCACAGTCTTCACAGCAGAGTCAAGGAACCAGGCATTTTAGTAATTCCTTTCCCAAAGGAGCCTTCGCAGGAGAGGGAAAAGCACATGAAATGCAACAGGTGAAGACAAAATGTTGAATGCACAGTTGAACTGAACTGAATAACATGTCACTTCTCAATCTTGTGAAAAGCCTGTAACATACTACCTAGGATTAAAGAGGAGCTGCACAGCACTACAGAGCAAGCAGCACATAAACATATACAACTTCTTCTGAGTCCCAGAACAAAGGGGGAAATGCAGGCAGAAGGAAATGAATGGCGGAGACCCCCCAACCAGAAAAGATGCTGGAAGAGCAGCCCCATCTGAGGTAGGAAGACAGTGAGAGGATGAGAACAAGGACAGCCGTCACCGTAGAGTCTGATGTCAGCTGCCCAGAATCCGGCTTTCATTAATTTTTCTAATCTCTGGCCAAACTACTTTCAAAACTCTTCTGAATTTAACTGCATCAAGGTACAAGTAACTTCAATGTATAAAATACTATACTTTCTGGGACTGGAGAGATAGTCTAGCAGTTAAGAGCACTGACAAACAAAACAGATGGGTTCTAAATCTATATGGACTCTATAGGATGACTGATGTGATAAATTATTTGGTAAGTAATGCCTGACTGGTCATTCTTGATCTTCTTAAGGAGCACCATGAACAAAACAATCAGCAAATCATTATGATAACCTAACTTTTCATTTCCACTATGCCTAAGGCAGCTCATCTAAACCGTTGTATCCTGATGTGCCCTCCTCAGCAGCACATGGTGGGCGCTCACTGTATGTATACATGTTCAGATGGCAGGGGCCCACCCACCCAGAAGGTAGACTAAATACACTGTACCATGACCCATCTCTGTCTGGGCATAAGTGCCTGTGATCTCCAAATTCCAAGCTGGCATGAAGAAGCGCTCCTGCTGCTCTGCGGTGGCCTGGTGAAGCAAGGTGGGCAGGAACATGCCCAAGTGAAGATCCAAAGGCTCAGGTCGCCCTCGGTGCACAAAACTTCGAAGAAATATCAAAGATGGGCATGTGGGAGAAGCATCATCAGTGTGTGAGCAATCAGCAATGTGAACAAAGCAAGGGAAGGAAAAAAAAAACCTGTGAGTAACAATCAGCACTTTACACAGTGGGAGCACTGCCCTTTTCTGTATTATTTTGAATCTCAACAAATTTTCATCTTTTATTTTTTTAATTAATTTAAAAAATTTACATGTCACTCGGGAGGCAGAGGCAGGCGGATCTTTGTGAGTTCAAGGCCAGCCTGGTCTACAGAGTGAGTTCTAGGACACCTGGGGCTACAGGGAGACCCTGTCTCGAAAAGACAAAAAAAAAAAATTTACATGTATGAGTATTTTGACTACTTGTATGTAGGAGCACTGCATGTGTGTAGTGCCTGGGGAAGACTGTGGATTCCCTAGAACTGGAGTTATGGAAGCTTATTAAGTACCATGCGGGTGCTGGGAACAGAATCCATGTCCTCTGCAAGAGCAGCCAGTGTTCTTAACCACTGAGCCCATCTCTCCAGCCCCAATTTTCTTCTTCTTCCTTCCCTTTTTTTTTTTGTCTTTTCGAGACAGGATCTCCCTGTATCCCCAGCTGTTCTGGAACTCGCTATGTAGACCAGGCTGGCCTTGAACTCAGAGATCCATCTGCCTCTGCCACCCAAGTGCTGGGATTAAAGGTGTGTACCACCACGCCTGGCTTCTCTAGCCCCAATTTTCATCTTTCTTAATTGGACAAAGTGTGTGGCAAGGATGGGCTATGATTCTCAAAACCCACGTAGCACAAAACAATGTATACAAGGCAAGATTCCAGCCTAGCAATTAAACTAAAGGAATGAAAAATCTGCAAAGGCTGCATGGATTAGAGGGCAACAAAGGATTACTCAGACTGGGAAGAAACAAAACACAGCAGTTCCTTCAGAGTGATAATGTGAGCCTTGGGTAAGTTTGTTCCTGGATGCAATTTTGGTGAAGGTTCTAGAAGGAGAAATTTTCTGTTCATTAGGTCAAATATTTATCTAGGCTTCACTGATGTAAATTAACACAAAAATTGACAGTGCTCTTCATCCCAATGATTTCAGCAATAAAAAGACATGCAACTTCTAGTGAAGACAATAATTATAAACTGTAGACTTATATAAAAGCTCTGTATTATTCCATTATTACACTATTAATTATTCTGTTATCTTAGAAATGAGCCTAAACCACCTTTCAGTTTTTTCAACCTCTCTCAGTTTGCTCTATCTAAACTGAGGAGTAAAATAAGCCTCAGCAGTGTGGAGGTGTCGGCCCATCAGCTTCCACCAGCATGTGGGGTTCTCAGCAAGGCAATCATAGGCAGTACAGTGATCCTTCATTTTATTGAGAGGACATGAAGCCAAGACAGGTGATGATGATTATGGCGGCTGGGCGTGGTGGCGCACGCCTTTCATCCTAGCACTCAGGAGGCAGAGGCAGGCGGATCTTCGTGAGTTCAAGGCCAGCCTGGTCTACAGAGTGAGTTCCAAGACAGCTGGGGCTACAGGGAGAACCTGTCTCCAAAAGACAAAAAAAAAAAAAAAAATGATAATGGCAAAGCAAGGACAGGGATTTTGTCACCTCAACTTCTCTAGTTAGGGTGCTCAGTTCTCAAGTGCAACACGGGTTGAGAACATGCTCAAAACTCAGAGCTATCCTTGGAAGCATCCAAAGTGGAAATTTCTAGACCTTAGCATTGGTACAAAGTGGGTAAAGGGTTCACGGAACCTCTTGGTACTACTTTTGCAACTTCCTATGAAGTCACATTAAAAAAAAGAAAGGCCGCGGGAGTGGTGGCGCACACCTTTAATACTAGCACTTGGGAGGCAGAGGCAGGCGGATCTTTATGAGTTCAAGGCCAGCCTGGTCTACAGAGTGAGTTCCAGGACAGCTGGAGCTACAGGGAGACCCTGTCTCGAAAAGACCAAAAAAAAAGGGGGGGAAGAGGGGGGGGGGCGAGAGAGGTGGCTCTGTGGTTAAGAGCAAATGAACTGCTCTGCAGAGAGGGCCCGGGTTTGATTCCTCCCAAGAACCCGCATGGCAGCTAACAACGTAACTCCAGTTCAGGGGAGCTGACACCTTCTTCTTCCCTCCATGGGCACCAGGCACACACACGGTACACTTACATACATAAAGGTGATTTACTCATACAAATAAAATTAAAAAAAATTAAAAACAAGATATATTAAAATAAAAACAAAATCTTAGTGTTGGGGTTGGAGGGTAGAGCTCAGTGCTCCTGGGTTGGTCTCATGGCAAACAGAAACCACTGTTAACCTTTAACAACAACCAAAATCTAGAACTTGTACAATGAGGACTGCAATTAATTGGGAAAACAAAACAAAACATTAAAAACGTGAGGCTGGGAGGGGCGTGTGTGGCTCCCCACGTCCTTTAATCCTAGACTGGAAATCTTGTGAGCATCGGGGATATTTGATGATCAAGGCCCAGACCTGGGTCTAAGAGTGAGTTCCAGGACGCGGGACTACAGGGAGACACTGTCTCAAAAGACCAAAAAAAAAAAAAAAAAAAAAGTCAGGCTGGGAGTGTAGCTCAGTGTAGGAATCATTCCTAAGTCCCTGCGCTAATCCCCAGTACTTTCTTTCCCCAAAAGCTAGAACCCAGTGAGGAAAAATAAATGCTATGTAAAGTAGTCACTCTGACCTAGAGCTGTGACCAGTGGCCTGGGAGCAGCCCTGTTCCTATGCCTTTTCAGGAGCTCCACTACCCTGACCAGCTCGCAGAGCGATTCCTGGTAAAGAAAAGGCCGTTAAGCAGTGCCCATCAGACTCAGGGAGGCTTTGAATCTTTGTGGGGCACTATGGAGTAATAACAGGTATTATCACAAAATACACTTAGCAAGTCAGGGTAACCACTACAATCAGAGACTATTTTGAGACTAAAGAATATTTTGGGGAGAAATATATCTCTTGTGGTTAAACTAAGTATTATTCAGAAGCAGATAAAAATTTAGGAATTTTTAGAAAAAGAATGTTAAGTTTTTTTTCAACTATTTACTATGAAAAGTTAACCATTCACGATGATTATTATATTAGTTTGGGATAATTTATTGTGAAACTATAAGTATTAGCATTATATTTGGCCAATTACTAAAGTCGATTCTTTTTCAACTATAACATGGAAAGGTCTCTACTAGCTATGAAGCAGGAAAGGATAGCAACCGACAGTGGAGAGAAAAATTAGTTCATTAAGACAATTTGGGGTCAGGGATACTTCCAGCTCAATCACTAGAGCGGCTGCCTAGCATGCACAAAGTCTTGAGTTCCATCAGCAGGAAGAGCCCCACAAATCTGAGGCCAACCAGGACAACACAGTGAATTCCCCAGGACATGGCTAGAGTGAGATCCTTGTCTCCTACAGACAACTATCCCCAACCCTCCACCCCGCAAGAAGATGTGAATCATAGGAAAGACAGTGGTTGAGAGGACTAAATGAAGATGACACTTCCTAAGAAAAGAAAAGGCTTTGCTCTGACACAAATCCAAACTCCTGCAGACTGTTTTGGGGAACTTGACAAACTGAGATCAGGATTCATGCTCAAGACGGAGAAGGCTCAGAAGTCTGAGACAGCTCAGGCTATACCTTTGCAGAACATGGTAGGACATGCCTATTATGCCAGAATTTCCAAAACTCCAGTTCCAGGTATCTGATACCCTCTCCGGACCTCTGCAGATATTGCACGACACCATGCACTTACATACATGCAGGCAATACACTCATATATAAACATGAAAAAATACTGTGTTTTTTTTTTTTGGTCTTTTCGAGACAGAATCGCTCTGTAGCCCCAGCTGTCCTGGAACTCACTCTGTAGACCAGGCAGGCCTTGAACTCACAAAGATCTTCCTGCCTCTGCCTCCCAAGTGCTAGGATTACAGGCGTGCGCCACCACGCCCAGCAAAAAATATTGTTTTTAAAAAAGAAGTTTAAAAAATAAAATAAAATAAAAAAGAAGTTTAAATTGTCAGCAAGGATATATATTATATTGTATTGTATTATGTGATAGCAGGAAGGGCTACAGATGTTGCTCAGTGGTAGAGCATTTGTCTAGAATACATGAGGCCTGGGTTCAATCCTAGCACCAATAAAAGAAAAAGGAAAAAAGAACCAAAAAAAAAATAGTTAAGAAAAATGACAATAACCCAAATCCCATAGAACAAGTCCCACAGGACTTCATGACGACAATCACTTGGGAAGAACAGAGAACTAGCACAGGCAATGTGGCAACCACGAGGGACTGTTAATGATTCATGAAATCAAATTTACTCTTTTACATTTTGAAGGAACAAGGGTACTTTATTTCATCAATGAGAGGAATTTGCCAGTCCTACACACATCTTCCAGGACAGTACCTATATTACAGAAACTCCACTCAAAACAAAAGTACTAATCTGAAATAAGGCAACAGTCCCTCTGAAATAGCTAGATCTTGAACTGACCAATACGTATACAAAGTAAACATACCTGCTTTGTGATCTAAGCTAGGCTGATTAATGTGGGGCCAATTTCCACACAGTTCCTTCAACCCTAAAACCCTACAGAGAGCAGCTTTCTTCAGCCCAGGCCTGGGCCTTTGGGCTCACAGACCCACAGGGGAGGTTTGTCTAGGCTTCCTGGTTTGTCTTTAGAGGAAGGAGACAAACCCGAGAAGCAAAGGATAAAGCAGATGTTGGGACACTCTCTAAAAATTAAATGTCATTTCCTAGACTGAGAAAGATTTTAACCTGTTCTTTGTAAGGTAATGCTGTCATGATACAAATTAACAAACATTCTTTGACTTTTGCCTGTGGCATGGCTGGAAGCCAAGTCCTGAACTTTTGAGGAGAGTACCGGCCCTTCAGCGCTTCTGCGGGTTTCCTTCTCAGCTGATGTGGAATAAGCTAGGTCTTTGGAAATGGACCCGTTGTTGCTGCAATCAATAGAAATCCCATCACCTTCAAGATTTGTCCCTTGGCCAGAAATGCACTAAACAGTCTCAAAGTTCAAAGTATTCAACTTATGACAAGATAGAGCCAAACAAAGCTTCTCACCCAATTTTCATGGCAAATACAGCAATATTTTGCTAATTAGTAGATCTACTTTCTGCTTTGTTGGGTATATGTTTTATATTACACAGATGGGAGTAGAATGGAACTTATTTCCTACGGGCAGAATTACTCCAAAAGAGTGGAAGAATAAGTAACTGCCATAGTTAACATAACACAGAAAACCAACTCTGTCAAGCCGGGTGTGTGGCGCACGCCTTTAATCCTAGCACTCTGGAGGCAGAGGCAGGTGGATCTTGGTGAGTTCAAGGCCAGCCTGGTCTACAGAGTGAGCTCCAGGACAGCTGGGGCTATAGGGAGATCCTGTCTTGAAAAGACCAAAAAACATGCCGGGCGTGGTGGTCTCCCTGTAGCCCCAGCTGTCCTGGAACTCACTCTGTAGACCAGGCTGGCCTTGAACTCACAAAGATCCGCCTGCCTCTGCCTCCCAAGTGCTAGGATTAAAGGCGTGCGCCACCACGCCCGGCTTAAAATATTTTTTAAATGAATAAAATATAAGCCAGGCATGGTGGCACATACCTTTTTTTTTTGTCTTTTCGAGACAGGGTCTCCCTGTAGCCCCAGCTGTCCCGGAACTCACTCTGTAGACCAGTCTGGCCTTGAACTCACAAAGATCCGCCTGCCACCACACTCAGCAAGATTCATTTTTCAAACTGGAGTTGCTAGTAAAATAGTTCCCATCCTCACTAAATCCTCACTTTGAACATCACTAAAGAAGAGAGGCATTTTGAGATACTGCTGACACACTAACCCTCTGAAGAATTTCCATTAGTTTTTAATAATGAGACAAATACAACACCTTTAAACTCCATCTTTCCAAACTGCTCAGCACTGCTAAGTGGGTACAGATGACAGTGACAAAGGCTTTAGGAATTAATACTGAAGGACAACAGGCCAGAGCCCTTGGCCAATTTATGGGGACATGAACTCAAAGGGTACTGCTACTTTAAAATAGGGGGCTGGAAAGATGGCTCAGTGGTTTAAAGCACTATCTGCTCTTACAGAGGACCCAGGTTCGATTCCCAGCACCCACATGGTGGCTAACAACTGTCTGTAGCTCCAATTCCAGGGGATCTAATGCCCTCTTCTGATTTCTCTGGGCATTGCAAGACATGGGTGCTCTTCCAGACATGCAGGCAATATATTCACATAAAAATAAATAAAACATTTTTAAAAGGCTATTAAAAACTTTAAAATAAAACCCCAAGCATGTAGCAGGAGAGGGGGATCAAATTTTAGCAGTTACTTTTCTTGAATTCCTGAGGTAGGTTACCCATGAACCCTCAGGTGTGGACTAACCGTGGCCCATTTCCGTCTGGGCATAGGTGCCAATTATCTGGAGTTCTTGGGACGGGTGCATCCATTTCTCTTGCTGGGCAGTGGTGCCCTGATTCAGCAAGGTAGGGATAAACATGGAGTAACTGAGGCTCACAGGTTCCACAAAATTGACCAAAAGTAGTCTACAGGAGAGAAAAGAAAAGGATCTCAGCCTCATCTAGAAATGGGATCCTATCATCCATTCTTTCTTCCATTATTTGTGTGTGCACCCATGCACAGAGGTCAGAGGATAATTATAAGGAGTCCGTTTTCTCCTTCTACCTCTATGGACATTCCAGGAATAGAACTCAGGTTGCCAGGCTTAGTGGCAAGTACCTGCTGAGCCAACTTGTCAGCCCCCAACCCATTCTTTATAAACAGCCTTGGCCCTTAGGATGAAGACTAGAATATTAAAGTCCCTTTCTTATGAAATTAAATATAACATTTCCCACTTTACCATCTAAAAAGGCAAAATGGGCTCCCGCTAGTCACCTCAAGGCCAGATTTTTTTGTTTTCTGGGATTGAGAAATTGAATCAGTGCCTCAGGCAAGTTTAAGATGGGTTCTGTCAGAGCCATACCTGAAGCTCTCAGAATTCTTTTCAAAATCTACACTTAATCCAAACAATGGGTTTTGTTGGTGTTATTAGCTGGTTTGGTTGGATACTTTAGATTGTGTATTTTTGCATTACTTTCAGGTTTTGTTTTAAAGATCAAAAAAGAACTCTGTAGAACATTAATTTATATAGCTGTTAACAAAAACCCCTAAGTATAATTTATTTAAAAAATTTTTTGGATGTTGTTTCAACAACAGTCTTATTATATAGCCCAAGCTGAGCTAGAACTCAGGTTAACCTCGAACTCTTAAGAATCCTTCTGCTGGGGCAGGAGAGATGGCCTAGCAGTTAAGAGCACCGACTGCTCTTGCAGAGGACCCGAGTTCGATTCCCAGCACCCACATGGCAGCTGAAAACCATCTTTAACTCCAGTTCCAGGGGAATCTGACAACCTCTTCTGACCTCCGTGGCACTGCACAACACAGGTGCACAAACCTACATGCAGACAGTACATTCATACACATGAATAAATAAAAATTTAAAAAAAAAATTTTTTTTAAAGAATCCTCCTGTTGGGAATGGAGAGATGGCTCAGCAGTTAAGAGCACCAACTGCTCTTGCAGAGGACCTGGGTTCGATCCCCAGCACCCACATGGTGGCTGAGAACCGTCTTTGACTCCAGTTCCAGGGGAATCCAAGACCCTCTTCTGACTTCCGCAGCATTGCATGACACAGGTGCACAAACCTACATGCAGACAGTACGTTCATACACATACAAAATAAATTTTAAAATTTAAAAAAATATTTTTTTAAAAATTAAAAAAAAAAAATCAAAGAGAAAAAGAATCCTCCTGCTTTTGCCTCACAAGTGCTGGGATTACAGGCATTTGCTACCATGCCTGGCTTTAATAATAATAAGGGCTGAAGAGATGGCCTAATGGTTAAGAGCGCCGACTGCTCTTGCAAAGGATCCAAGCTCGATCCCTAGCACCCACATGGCGGCTGAAAACCGTCTTTAACTCCAGTTCCAGAGGAATCCGACACCCTCTTCTGACCTCCACGGCATTGCACGACATGGGTGCACAAACCTACATGCAGACAGTACATTCATACACATACGAAAATAAAAAAAAAAAAATAAAATAAACTAGGGGCTGGAGAAATGGCCTAGTGGTTAAGAGCTCTGACCACTCTTACAGAGGACCCAGGTTCGATCCCCAGCACCCACATGGCGGCTGAGAACCATCTGTAACTCCAATTCCAGGAGAACGCCAGTTCCAGGGGAATCTGACACCCTCTTCTGACCTCCGCGGCATTGCACGACACGGGTACACAGACCTACATGCAGATAGTACATTCATACACATACAGAAATAAAATTAAAAAAAAAAAAACAAAAAAAAACCTAGGGGCTGGAGAGATGGCCTAGCGGTTAAGAGTACCGACTGCTCTTGCAGAGGACCCGTGTTCGGTCCCCAGCACCCACATGGCGGCTAAGAACCGTCTGTAACTCCAATTCCAGGAGAACTCCAGTTCCAGGGGAATCCGAGACCCTCTTCTGACCTCTGTGGCATTGCACAACACGGGTGCCACAAACCTACATGCAGGACAATACATTCATACACATACAAACATAAAATAAAATTAAAAAAATAAAACTAAAAAAAAACCCAAAACAAAAAAAAAAAAAAAAAAAAAAAAAAAAATCCAAACAAAACAAACAAACAAACAAACAAAAAAACGCTATTTCACTGTTCAGAGAAGATAGCATGTCTAAACGGTCTTTTGAGGGTTGGTAGAGCTGACAAGAGCTAATATGAGCAGTTTTTACATTACTCCCAATGGCCAATGAACAATATTCCAGAGTTAAGGGCAACGTCAGTAAGTGAGTATTGAAATTACCCTTCTACACATCATTTCTTCTTCATAACGGGAATCTATGAAATAAATACAAATTGCTCAGCCTTGACTATGCCATTCTACAGATTCTTTGGGGGATCTATTTTATACTTTGACATTATATGTATTAAAGGCCTTGAAATACAAAACATTTATCTACTTAAGTGATTGTGATGATTCCACAGGGGATGACTAGGAAGAGTGTCATTTAGTTTAGCCTGGGCGTGCACAACAGACAGAGCATATAGATGAACGGTGCATGCCACTCTCACTTTGAGGACCCCCCTTGCAAGACGCAGTAGTATGGCTGTTTCCCTGCGGGGTCGTGATGGGTGCATGCCTGTTATCCTGCATCTTGGGAGGCCGAGGCAGGCAGATGTTTTTAGTCGTTCCAGAGCCAGCCTGGTTTACAGAGTGAGTTCAGGGACTAGCTGGGACTACAGGGAGACCTGTCTCCAAAAAGACCATAAACAAAAAAAAAAAAGAGAAAGGAAAAGCAAGCAGTACCAACACAATAGCCTCTACTGTTCATCTAAATACAACACTGCACAAATGATACATTCTTTTCTGCTTTATCAAATCAATAATCACCTGATGAAACAACTCTTTTTTATTTTTTCCTGAGACAGGGTCTCCGTCGCCCCACGCTGTCCTGGAACCACGTCTGTCGACCAGGCTGGCCTTGTAATGTGCACAAACGTCTCCGCCGCCTTGCCTCCCGTAGTGCTGGATTAAAGGCTGCGGCCCAACCTACGGCCCTGTTGATTGAAACATCTTCCTTAATAGAGCTCTCAGGGATTGATACTCCAAATGACAAAAAATGAACAATTCGGGTGGAGAGGAAGTAGTAGCTTGGGGTAAGCAAAATGACCTTGCAAATGGACCCATGTTATGTTCCCAGCACCACATGGCAGATCAAGACACCATTAAACTCCGTCCAGGGGAATCCGACCCCCTCTTCTGACCTCCATGGCATTGCCATGACACGGTGCACCAACCTCATTGCAGACGTACACCATATACATAAAAAAAAAAAAAAATGAACCAATACAACTATAGATTCGACCAGAGGGAATAACTTCTGTGCCTAGGTTGCAGGTAATGTTAACAGCTTCTGTTCAGAAGCATCAGAAAAGAATGTTTTCTCTCATCAATAGTTTTGCTTAGATGGTCAGGGCAGAAAAAACTTTTCAGATGGATTCAGTTTAGTGGTAGAGTGCTTGTCTAGTGTGCAAAAGTTCAACTGCTAGCATGGCAAAAATAAATAAATCACTTTTCACATAGGCTGGGTAGACTTGTCATAAACATCCAAGAAATGACTACTAGCAAACTAAAAAAAAAAGGGGGGGGGGTGAAAGGGGCTGGGGAGAAAATGGCCTAATGGTGTAAGAGTGCCGACCGCTCTTACAGAGGACCCGGTTCGATCCCCACACACCCACTGGCGGCCGCGAAACCGCTGAAACTCCAATCCAGGAGAATCCAGGTTCCAGGGGCATCCAACACCCTCTTCTGAACTCCGCGGGATTGCTTGACACAGGTGCACAAAACCTGCATGCAGACGTACATTCATACCACACACAGAAATAAAAAACAAAAAAAAAAAAAAAAAAAAGCAATAAAGCACCCCAAACAAAATGCCTTGCTGTTAACATTATCAGTTGTTACTTTAAACTGGAGGGAATCTGGTATGGCACATGCCTATAACCTTAGCAGGAGGATCTTGAGTCTGACTGAAGCCAGCTCAGGCTATACAGCATGACCCTTACTTGACAAACAAACGTGAGGGAAATGGGAGGGAAGAATAGAAATGGAAAAAGTGAGCTAGTTTCCAGTACCTTGGTAAGTACATCTTACCTTTTGCCCTTGGAGCAAACTCCAAAGGTCTGAGGAGAGATTGCAAACCACTCCAAGGGCAAAAAAAAAAAAAAAATGGGCAAAGAATGGCAGACAGGCATTCCTGGTCTTACTAAACCCATGTGTCAAACAAGAATTTCTGAGAAATAAGAGGAGTAATTTAGGTGTTAAAAATGGTAAAATAGGGGCTGGAGAAATGGCCTAGCAGTTAAGAGCGCCAACTGCTCTTGCAGAGGACCCGGGTTCGATCCCCAGCACCCATATGGTGGCTGAGAACTGTCTTTAACTCCAATTCCAGGGTAATCCGACAGCCTCTTCTGACCTCCGCAGCATTGCACGACATGGGTGCACAAACCTGCATGCAGACAGTATATTCATACACATACGAAAATAAATTTAAAAAAAAAAATGGTGAAAATAGCCGGGCATGGGTGGTGCACGCCTTTAATACTGGCACTGGGGAGGCAGAGGCAGGCGGATCTTTGTGAGTTCAAGACTTTGGTTCCCAGCACCCATGTCAGATGGTGCACAAGGTTTGGTTCCTAGCACCCATGTCAGATGGTGCACGACTGCCTAAAACTCCAATTAGAGGGACTCTAACACAATCTGGCCTCTGTAGACATTTGCAGACACATAAGAGCTTATGTAGGCAAACACATATACAGAAATAAATCTTTTTTTATTATTTATTTATTTATTTATTTTTGTATGTGTATGAATGTACTGTCTGCATGCAGGTCTATGCACCCGTGTCGTGCAATGCCGCGGAGGTCAGAAGAGGGTCTCGGATTCCCCTGGAACTGGAGTTCTCCTGGAACTGGAGTTACAGACGGTTCTTAGCCGCCATGTGGGTGCTGGGGATCGAACCCGGGTCCTCTGCAAGAGCGTCGGTGCTCTTAACCGCTAGGCCAAAAAAAAAAAAAAAAAAAAAAAAATCTTTTTTAAAAACCTGAAGCTGGATATGGTGGTCTGTACCTGTAATCCCAATTTGAAGTGAGAGGCTGAATGGATTTCGAAGAATTTCAGTCAAGGCCAGCCTGGTCGACAATAGTGAGTTCCAGACAGCTACAGAGACTACAGGGGCTACAGAGAGACCCAGTCTCAAAAAAAAAGACCAAAAAAAAAAAAATTTTTATGTGTAGGGGAGTTTGTTTTTGCATCATGTATGGTGTATGTGCCATGTATGGGCCTAGTTTCAAAAAGCACCCCTCACCCCCATCTATGAGGATACAAAAACCCTCACTGGCCGGGCGTGCGTGCCACACGCCTTTAATCCTGCACTTGGGAGGCAGAGGCAGGCAGATCTTTGTGAGTTCAGAGGCCAGCCTAGTCTACAGACTGACTTTCCAGGAAGCTGGGGGCTACAGGGAGACACCTGTCTCGAAAAGACAAAAAAGGGGATGGGCCCTGCCTCCGCTGGCCTAGCGGTTAAGAGCGACGACCGCTCTGGCAGAGGCCCGGGTTCGATCCCCAGCACCAACAATGGCGGCTGAAACCGTCTGTGACTCCGTTTCCAGGAGAAAAACGCCAGTGCAGGGGAATCCCGAGACCGTCTTCTGACCTCCGCGGCATCGCACGACACGGGTGCGCATACCTGCAGGCAGAACAATACATTCATACACATAAAAATAATAATAAATAAAAATTAAAAAAAAAAAAGACAAAAAAAAATAAATAAAAATAAGTAAAATATTAAAAAAAAAATCTTGGGGCTTGAGAGATAGCCTAGCATTTGGGAGCGCCGACCCCTCTTGCAGATGACCCGTGTTCGATCCCCAGAACCCCACAGGGAGGCTGAGAACCATCTGAAACTCCAATTTCCAGAAGAAGTCAGGTTCCAGGGGAATCCCGACAACCCTCTTCTGACCTTGCAAGCATTTGCACGACTCGGGTGCACAAACTACATGCAGACAGTACATTTATACACATAAATTAAAAATTAAATTAAATTAAATTAAAAACTTAAAAAAAAAAAGGTAGCCGGGCGTGGTGGCGCACGTCTTAAAAAAAAAAAAAAAAGATCTTAGTCATTTTTAAGTTTGTAAACTCAGGGGCTGGAGAAATGGCCTAGTGGTTATGAGCGCCAACCGCTCTTGCAGAGGACCCGGGTTGGATCCCCAGCACCCACATGGGAGAACCGTCTGAAACTCCAATTCCAGGAGAACTCCAGTTCCAGGGAATCCGACACCCTCTTCTGACCTCCGCAGCATTGCACGACACAGGTGCACACACTTGCATGCAGACAGTACATTCATACACATACAGAAATAAATAAAAATTAAAAAAAAAAAAGTTTGTAAACCCAGCTGAGATCACATTGTAATGGCTTTCTAGAGTTTATTCTACTTCAATATGCCCTCTCAGCCATGAGTTACAAAACTTCAGAAATAAAAATGAGTATCTGGAAATTGGTAATCTGATTTGGGCTACAAAAACTAAACAGTTTTCTTTTTTTTTAACGTAGTTCAGGCTGGCCTCAAACATGTACCTCAGGATGATTTTGAACTCCTGTTCTGCTTTTTAAGAGCTAGGCTTACAGGCATGGTGATACAAAGGAATGGAAACAAAGGAATACTTTTTACTAAAACTGAGTGGAATTCTGAGGAAAGTCCTAAGGGGCAAAGTAAATAATTTATCTTCACAGGAACAAGCCAACCAAGTTGAAACCACACCAAATGCAGTCAACAGTATAGAGGAGGAATCACATTACTACAGAGAGTAGAGCTTATAACATGTTTCATTTATCTTAGTTCTTGAAAATAAACTATTAATAAAGTTTAATCTTTTTAAGCTAGGCAAGGGGGCTCATGTCGGTTATCCTGGCACTCAGAACGCCAAGGCTTGAGGACTGCCCCCAGCCAGAAGCCAGGTTGGGCTAAGTGGTGAGTTAGTTCCAAGCCAACCTGTCTCAAAACAAAACGAAATTTGCTTTTCCTGTGTTAAGGTGCTGTGGATTTAACCCAGGGCATTGAGCATGCTAGGGAAGAGCTATGATCTACACCTGAACCAAATTTTTATTTTATTTCTATTTACTTATTTGGTAGTGCTAGGGATTAAACCTAGGTAATTGTGCATGATAGGTAAAACTCTACCACTGAGCTACATTCTCCAGCCCCCAAATTTTATCTTTATTGATGAAAGTACTAGAAACCTAAAGAAGATGGCCAGAAATGAATGAGAAGTGTTAAGAGATGCTACAGACCACAAAAATCTTAGTGTTTATTAAAGCTAAAGGAGAGAGGCCGGGTGTGGTGGCGCACGCCTTTAATCCTAGCACTTGGGAGGCAGAGGCAGGCGGATCTTTGTGAGTTCAAGGCCAGCCTGGTCTACAGAGTGAGTTCCAGGACAGCTGAGGCTACAGGGAGACCCTGTCTCAAAAAGACCAAAAAAAAAAAAAAAAGCTAAAGGAGAGAGCCTGGGTTAGTGGCACATGCCTTTAGTCCCAGCACTCAGGCAGGGGCAGTCGGATCTCTGTGAGATGGAGGCCAGCCTGGTTTACATAGGGAGTTTCAGGCCAGCAAAGGGCTACAGAAAGGGCTCAAAAAGACCAAAAAATAAAAAATAAAGCTATGAGGGATAAAAAGAGTCCCTATTTCTATATATAATTTTAAAAAGAATGTATAACAGAAATGGGTGGTCTGAGAAAAGGATACACTCCAGCAACAGGACCAAGGCAGGCTTTATGTACAAGATAACCATTAATAAACATTACCACTAGATTCAACAATGCTACATTCTTAGAATACAGTTCTTAGAATATCTGTTTCTAAGAGGTCTGACATGTTTGTATTTCCTATTAATTTAAACTCAATATCAATATTATAAAATATAATTGGCTACTGCACTAAAATATCTGGGCTTGCAAATGGAAAAGTTTTCAAAACTAGTAGGCCTCTTTCTTTTTACCTTCAGTACTGGGAATTGAACCCTGCCAGGGCCTTGTGAATATTAGGCAAGGTCTCTACAACTGAGTAAAACCCTGGCATCAGGACACTACAAAATGCAAGTTCAATTTGCATTTAAGTAATTAAAAATTTGGATGTTTGGAACAAAAGAATTTTTTTAAATTCTATTTTAAACTTTTATTTTATTGGATAGGTGCACACCCGACACATTGAGCCTACGGAGTTGACTCTCCTAGGTGAAAGGTCATCAGGCTTGGTGGCAAATGCCTTTACCCACGGAGCCATCTCACGGCCAAAAAAAATTTTTTTAAGTAAGACGCTTGAGTTCTTGAGAATAAAAACCTGGGCCTACCCACTCATTAGCATTCTACAAACATACCAAGCCATCCCACTCAGAGACTTAGATGCAAAACTAATAACATTGTTTTCAACTAAAAAAGAACTGCCAAAAATAAATAAATAAAAAAGGAACTGCCAGTTCGAGCTTTAAAACGTCATTCACGATGAAAAGGCGTTCAGGCTGCAACTGCAATCAAGGCTTCCACTAGGTGTCCTGTGTTAAGGTATACCTACTTTTTAAACCAAATGATTTCCTCAGGGTCTGAGATGCCAAACTCCCTCATCTTCTTTACCATGATGGCACTCTTCTTGACAGCCACCTCGTAACGCTGGCTACGAGTGAGGAAGTTATAGTCCTCATGCTGGAAATCTGGGTCGTTCAGAATCAGGTTCTCTGCAAGGGAGTTAAAGTAAATAAAGAGACACAGGCACTGAACCTCCCTGAAGCTCAGCAGGTTTGAACACGGGGCAATACCCTCGAAACCCTGCCACAGGACGCCGAAGTGGGGGTCCCGACTTCTCATGCACCGGGATCTCCTGCCTCGCGGGGCAGAAGGGGGAGGCCCGGCCCGCCGCCCTCACCAATTTCTCGGCGGCGCCGGGTGTTCTCGGAGCTGCCGTCCAGGATGTGCGTGATTAACTCCGGGTTGAAAGTGGCAGAAGCCCGCTCCTTGCGAAGATCAGGGTTCATGGCGACAGCCAGGGCTAGTAGCGAAGGAGACAACGATAGAGATGACGGCGTCGAGCAAGGTCAGCAGCTCCTGCGTAAGCCCGGCCCTAAGAGCAGCAGAAGACCAAGCGAAGCCCCGCCCAGCCTCGCCCGTCCGCGCCGGCCCGCCCCTGTCCCCGCGTGACAAGTCGAGATTCTGCTCACGTCAAACGAGGCGGCGAGGGCGGCAGGACCGCCCGCTGGACGGACAAAGCCCCAGCTTCGGTCCCGGAGAGGTCCTCGACCGGCTCCGAGCCTAGAGGACCCAGGTAGAAGGTCAAGAAACCTCGAGGGGGATTAAAAAGGGGTGTGGGGCTCTAGGGACGACACCTCCCTCCCCCCGCTCACGTGACCTCTGGGCGGAACAAGGAGTCTCAAGCTGCTGCAATGCGCACATGGATTGGCTGGGGCTTTGGGAGAGGGCATGCGCCTGCGCTTTGGGACTCGACTGCCTTGTGGCTTCTGGTCCGCTCACTTAAGCCCTCCGGAGAAATGAAAGGGGAGTGGATGTTACGGTCCTGCTTTGGTCTACAGAGTAATAGGGGAGAACTGTGGAACCTCCTACCCAAATGGAGCAAAAGGGGACTGGGACAGAGGTCACATTGTGGAAGAAGTTCATTGTCGACTTAAAGTATTAGACTTGGGGCTGGAGAGATGGCTCAAAGGTTAAGAGCTGCTCTTACAGAGGTCCTGGGTTCGATTCCCAGAACACACGTAGTGGCTAACAATTGTCCTGACTCCAGTTCCAGGGGATCCAATGCCTTCTGACTCCGCGAGCATTGCATGACATGGTACGCAGGATCTTGCATACACCTAAAATAAAATTTAAAATTATATTTTAAAACTCGCCTGCCGGGAGTGGTAGCGCTTGCCTTTAATCCCAGCACTCCAGAGGTAGAGGTGGGTGGATCTCTGTGAGTTCAAGGCCAGCCTGGTCTACAGAGCAAGCTCCAGGACAGCTGGTACTAAAAGGGAGACCCTGCCTCAAAAACACCAAAAAAAAGGAAAGAAAAAAAAAAAATCCCGTGCTAGTTTCGGCAGCACATATACTAAAATTGGAACAATATAGAGATTAGCATGGCCCCTGCGCAAAGATGACACGGAAATTCGTGATGCGTTCCATATTTTTAAAAAAAGAAAGAAAAAAAATCCCCCACATTTAATTAAGATTATATATCCTCCTTGATGATTGTTCCTTTGATGGCAGGTACCATTATTATACCTGAGCAAGCCCCTGTTACAGACACTAAGCTTGGCTAACTGAGAATTTTATTCCTCTTATCAAAAATTGGCACTTAAAATTCAGTCAATGAAAACTATTGATGAAGTAAAACTGAATTTATTCCTTACTGGGTAAAGGGGAAACACTACCTGGCAAAGCTTTGGCAATATCTCAGAGAGGGGATGGTTGGATCAGAATTATTGACCTTTGGAAATTTGACCTCGCCTGGTGGCACAGGCCTGTAATCTCAGCTACTCAAAAGGCTTAGGCAGAGCACAAGTTCAAGGTGTGCCTGGATTGATTTTTACCTTTTCTATGTTCATCCATTGTATTGATATCTAATAATGCCCCCAGAAACTGCGTTAGGCACAGAGGTCATAGTTGGCAGAAACTCTGCCCTCTTGGAACTGATAATCTAGTGGGAAAATAGACTTAAACAAGCAAACATATTACACTATTTGAAATTTGATTTTTTTTTTTTTTTTTTTTTTTTTTTTTTTNTGTATTTTTGAGACAGGGTCTCCCTTTAGTCCCAGATGGCCTGGAGCTTGCTCTGGAGACCAGGCTGGCCTTGAACTCCCAGAGATCGGCCTATCTCTGCCTCCAGAGTGCTGGGATTAAAGGCAAGCGCCACCACACCCAGCTTGAAATTTGATCATTTAGTAAACTTCAGTGAAGAAGATAGGTGAGAGGACAGAGTGACTGGGGCAGTGAGTATTGTAGAGGTGGACAGGGAAGACCATTAAAGTATTTCAACTCAAACCTGAAGGAGGAAGAACCAATCATGTGAATGTCTGCAAATCACTTTTCCTGTCTAAGGAAAACCTTGAGTGCAGGTTCTTGGCCCCTTGGTACCCCTTGTCTGTGTTCATACCATACATGTCTGCTTTCATCAGTACTTGGTCTTCTGTCATGGTTTCTGTGTCCTGATTTCTCTCTACTAATTTTTCTGTTGTGTCAGTATTTTGTGGTGCTGGAGTCAAACTAAGGTTCTTTTGTGGACTGGACAAGTGTTCTACCACAGAACTATATCCCCAGTGCATATCCTTTCCCCCCTTTTCTGTTCCATCTATCTATCTATCTATCTATCTATCTATCTATCTATCTATCTATCAATCATCTATCTTTTTGAGACAGGGTCTCCTTGTAGCCCCAGCTGGCCTGGAACTCACTTATGTAGACCAGGCTGGCTTTGAATTCACAGAGATCCACCTACCTCTGCCTCCCAAGTGCCGGGATTAAAGATGTGCACCTGTTCTGTTATTAAAACAAAACAGGCTGGGCATGGTGGTGCACGCCTTTAATCCTAGCACTTGGGAGGCAGAGGCAGGCGGATCTCTGTGAGTTCAAGGCCAGCCTGGTCTAGAGTGTGAGTTTCAGGACAGCTGGAACTACAGGGAGACTCTGTCTCAAAAAGACCAAAAAATATAAATAAATAAAAATAAAACAAAACAAAACAGCCGGGTGTGGCGGCACATGCCTTTAATCCTAGCACTGGAGAGGCAGAGGCAGGCGGATCTCTGTGAGTTCAAAGCCAGCCTGGTCTACAGAGTTAGTTACAGACCAGCTAGGGCTATAGGGAGACCCTGTCACAAAAATAAGTAAATAAAACAGATTTTATATATATATATATATATATATATGTGTGTGTGTGTGTGTGTGTGTGTGTGTTGGGGGGGCTCTTTGAGACAGGGTCTTCCTGTAGCCCCAGCTGTCCTGAAATTTGCTATGTACACCATGCTGGCCTTGAACTCACAGAGATCCACCACATGGTAGCTCACACCTTTAATCCTAGCACTCCAGAGGCAGAGGCAGGTGGATCTCTGTGAGTTCAAAGCCAGCCTGGTCTACATAGTGAGTTCCAGGCCAGATGGGGTACAGGGAGACCCTGTCTCAAAAAAAACAAAAACAAAAAGGAGAGAATGGAGGTTGGGATGGAAACAGTATTTCTCCATATAGCTTTTGCTTGTGTATAATATATATGTGTGTTAGTGTATAATGTATATGTGTGTTAAAGTGTGACACACACATATCTATATGCATGTATGTACATTATCATGTAAGCTCATAACCAATCAAAACACTGATGAGCCCTTCCTGCTGGAGGTGGTCTTCCCAGTATTGCCGGGCTTACACGTTTTGTGCTCTTCTTGGTTTACCAGGAATCTTCAAAAGTCCATCCTAACTATTTGGTTACTGGTACCAACGATGCTGCCCAAACCTGGGATCTACTACTTCCCCTGGGAGGTCAGTGAGGGCCAAGTTCCTGACGGGAGCACACTGAGAACATTTGGCAGGTGAGAATGGTTATTTCTTCATGTATTGGGCCATTGTTAAATAGCTTCCTCTCAGGCTGGGCATGGTGGTGCAGGCCTTTTATCCCAGCACTCTGGAGGCAGAGGCAGGCGGATCTTTGTGAGTTCAAGGCCAGCCTGGTCTACAGAGTGAGTGAGTTCCAGGACAGCTGGGGCTACAGGGAGACCCTGTCTCGAAAAGACCAAAAAAATAAAATAAAATACAGTTCACCCACAAAAGACTAAAGAAAAAAATCACCTGTAATATCATTTTTTGTGATCATCTTTATATACTTTTCCATGTGTGTTTATATGTGACAACTAGGTGGATGTGTATACACATATATGTACATACTGTATTAGTTGTGTATTGTTTTGTCACAAATTACCCCCAAGTCTAATGCTTTAAAGTGACACTAAGCATAGCGAAACATACCTGTAATCCCAGCTTCTTGGAAGGCTGATGCAGGAGGATGTCACGTTCCAGGCTTGTTTGGGCTACAGAGCTAGTTCAAGGCCAGCCTGGTCAGCTTGGAACTACCCTGTCTCAAAAGAGAAAAAATAAGGGGCTAGAGGGATGGCCTAGCAGTTAAGAGTGCCGACCACTCTTGCAGAGGACCCGGGTTCGATCCCCAGCACCCACATGGTGGCTGAGAACCTTCTGTAACTCCAATTCCAGGAGAACTCCAGTTCCAGGGGAATCTGACACCCTCTTCTGACCTCCGCGGCATTGCACAACACGGGTGCACAGACCTACGTGCAGACAGTACATTCATACACATTAAAAAAATAAATAGCCGGGTGTGGTAGTGCACAGCTTTAATCCTAGCACTTGGGAGGCAGAGGCAGGTGGATCTTTGTGAGTTCAAGGACAGCCTGGTCTACATAGCGAGTTCTAGGACAGCCGGAGCTACAGGGAGACCCTGTCTCAAAAAGACCCAAAATAAATAAATAAATAAATAAATAAATAAATAAATAAAATTTTAAAAAAGAGAGAGAAAAAATAAGTTGGGTATGGTGGCACATGCCTTTAGTCCCAGCACTTGAAAGGCAGAAGCAGGCAGGCAGGCAGGCAGATCTGTGTGAGTATGAGGTCTTCCTGATCTACAAAGTGAGTTCCAGGCCAGCCAGAGCTACATAGTGAAACCAGAAATAAGCGGGAAATACCTTGCAATTTACCTAAGACACAGAAATAAAAATTTGTACCAAAGAAAAAAATTTAATATCTCAGACATCAGCAAAAATGTTTCTGCTTATGAAAAGATACCATAACAGGTGCTAACGTTGCTTTTGCAGAGGACCTGGGTTCAGATTCCAGCACCCATGTGTGGTGGCTCACAACTGCCTACAACTTCAGCTCCAGAGGATTCAGTGTCATCTCTGACCTCCACTGTCTCTCACCCCCACGTGTGGGTATGTGAACAGACAGACGGACACACACACACATATATACATAAAAGATGCTATAGCAAAATTAAAAGCAAGAGAGAGAATTAGAAAGCAGTTATCTCCCAGTCTACCATGCAGCTTGGAAATGTTCATTTTGATCTGTTGCTTTATTTTCATTTATTGGATCATATTGAAGCTGATCATGGATATCTATGGATTTATCGGCTTCCCCAAACCTTCAGGGCTTGGAGTGGGTCTGTTTGTGAATAGAAATTATTGCATTTCCTCTGCCCCCCAGGTTGTGCCTCTACGACATGACACGCTCCCTGGTGACCCTGACAGCTCAGCACAGATCTGAACTGTACCAGCTCCTTGTGTGCACCAAGTTGGTGGAGCCGTTCCAAGCACATGTGGATTCTCTGTACATGGTCCTTGGGGAACTGGAGCAGCAGGAGGGTAGGTGCACCCGCCCACCCCCACAGGGGTCTCTACATCGTGAGCTGGGGCATCTTTTAGGTCAATCAAGAAGCAGGAATTATCCGGGCATGGTGGCGCATGCCTTTAATCCTAGGACTTGGGAGGCAGAGGCAGGCGGATCTCTGTGAGTTCAAGGCCAGCCTGGTCTACAAAGCGAGTTCCAGGCCAGCTGAGACTAAAGGGAGACCCTGTCTCAAAAAGACCAAAAAAAAAAAGAAGCAGGAATTCTGGGCTTTGGAGATGCTGAGATGGCTCAGAGGGTTAAGTGCTGGCCATGCAGACATGAGGACCTGAGTTCAGATCAGCAGAACTTGGCAAAGCTGGACCTGTATCTGTAATCCCAGCATGCCTGCAGGGAGATGAGAGGCGCAATATAAAAGCACAGTTTTCAGATCAGATTAATGTTGCTCAGTTTGCCATACAATTAGGTAATTGGTGCTAGCATCCACAGATGAGGGATACAATTCGTCATTTGTTTTTCTGGGACTGTGTTACTTCACTCAGCATATCTTCTAGCTCCATCCATTTATCTGCAAAATTCATGATGTCATCTTTCTTTACCGCTGCATAGAACTCCACTGACTCCATTGTATAGATGTACCACATTTTCTCTATCCACTGGTCAGTTGAGTCAGTTGTACCTTTCACCCTGTGCTTCAGGTGGTCCTGGGAAATCCCTGATCTAAGCTCTGTGCACTCCGAGCAGCCAGTGCTCTCAACCACTGAGCCATCTCTCCAGTCTCTGCTTAGGTCTTTTGTAATCTGTCCAGCAGCCCTTAATCTGAGTCTCACAGATATTTCATGAAAACCAGGGCTTAAGAGACAGTGGAGCTGTAACATCAGGTCAGGAAGTTGAAGTAAGAGAAACAAAGGCAAGGGAGGGACTGAAACAGCCGGGGACGATCTGGGTGGCATAAGAAATTGAAGGGAAGGTGGGAGTGTAGCTCATGACCCCCATGTCCTGTCTCCTGAGTGTTGGGGTCACAGGCATGAGCCACCATGCTTGCCTGTTAATTTGTTTTTTTGTTTTAAACAAAGATTTCTCTATATATCACAGGCTGGTCAGACTTCTGTGTAGTCTCAGCTGGTCTCAAAATTCTCAATCTTCCGAGTCAGCCTTTGTACTGAATAGCTTTAGTTGTCAAATTGACACACCTGGGTGGAGGGAGCCACAATTGGGGAATTTCTTCCATTGAACTGGCCTGTGGCCACATCTGTGGGGTGTTTCTTGATTGTTGAGTGGTGTGGGCGGGCCCAACCAACTATGGGTGGTGGCACCTCCGAGCAGGTTGTATATTGTCTAAAAAAGCAGGCTGGGGGCTGGAGAGATAGCCTAGCGGTTAAGAGCGCTGACTGCTCCTGCAGAAGACCCGGATTCGATCCCCAGCACCCACAGGGTGGCTGAGAGCCATCTGTAACTCTAATTCCAGGAGAACTCCAATTCCAGGGGAATCCAACACCCTCTTCTGACCTCCGCGGCATGGCACGACACGGGTGCACAAAACTGCATGCAGACAGTACATTCATACACATATAAAAAAATAAATAAAATTTAAAAAAATTAAAAAAAAGAGGAGGAGAAGGGAACTGCAGATGTAGCTCAATGGTAGAATAGTTGCCATGTTTGCAAGAGGTTTTAGGTTTGGTCTGGTCACACACAAGCACACTCATACACACTCTTACACATTTGCACACACTCACACACACAATTTCCGTGTCCCACAGTTGTCCTGTTGTGCTTACAGGGCTGATACTCCTTGATAAGGGTTACTGACTATATCGTATCAGTGGCTGTCCTTGAGCAGTCACCCCAAATCCCGTTTCTTCCTTCTGACTATCCTGCTCTAGAAACCTCCTGCCTTCCTTTCACAGCCTCTGCTATGTCTGTGTCCCCTCTTCCAGTGTTAATGCTCAGCTTTCTCTCCAGGACTTTGCTAAAACTTGGCTTTTTCCCAAGCCAGCAGGTCGTCCCCCCAAGCCACTCAGCTCCCCGCACCACAGAGCCCCAGGAGAGTCCAGAGCCCTCCTGTAGTCAGGTTTCTCATTGCCTGCTGGTCTCTCTCCCTCTCTGCTGATACCTGGGACGTCACCGTTCACTTCTGCTCCTGTTTCGCCTGCCACACCGGCACCTTGGACCTGGTCTTTGCAGGATCATCTGCCTTTGCTCTTAGCTTTTTTTTTTTTTTTGCCCTTTCCCTCCCTTCCACTGTGTCACTCTTCAGCTCTGTCAGGACATGTGACCTTATATGTGACCTGGGGACTCCTGGCTTTGCTCCCGCCTCCCCACCCCAGCTGGGCCTCAGCTCAGGTATCTTTTAGCCATTTTCTGGCACAGGGTTCAGCCCTTGCCTTGCATCCTTCCTGCCTGCTGCAGCCTGAGCCAGCCTCCGTCCTCCCTGATGTACCCACTGATGAGTGCTGAACGTCCACAAAGCTCCTTGTGGATTCATAACACAATGAGTTCAAGGTCTCTTATTTCACTAAGCCTCTCTCTACACTGCCTAGAAACCCTTCCATGAGTCCTTGTCAGCAGTGCCTTGGGCTCTCAGGCATTTCCCAACATGTAACTCTCTTCATCTTCACCTCTCCTGTCCCAGAAGAATTACTTCACCTTTCTTTGTTTTTTTTTTTTTTAATTTAATTTATTTTTCTCTGTGTGTATGAATGTACTGTTTGCATGCAGGTCTGTGCACCCGTGTCGTGCAGTGCCTTGGAGGTCAGAAGAGGGTGTCGGATTCCCCTGGAACTGGAGTTCTGGAATTGGAGTTACCGACGGTTCTCAGCCACCATGTGGGTGCTGGGGATCGAACCTGGGTCCTCTGCAAGAGCAGTCAGTGCTCTTAACCGCTAGGCCATCTCTCCAGCCCCTGTTTCTGTTTTTATTGTTCTTAGGGTGTCATTATCCCAAAATGCTTTCAAATGGCTGTGCAGCAGAGGGTGACATTGAACTCGTGATCCTTCTGTCTCTCCCTCCTGAGTATTGGGACTACAGGTGTGTGCCACTGTGACCGTTCATGCAGGGCTAGAGAACAAACCCAGGGCTTTGTACATGTTAGGCAAATACTCGACCAATGGAAGATGTACCAAAGGAAGCTACATCTCAGGCCTTCTTTTTCTTTTTTAAAAATTTGTTTTAGGGGCTGGAGAGATAGCCTAGCAGTTAAGAGCTCCAACCGCTCTTGCAGAGGACCTGGGTTTGATCCCCAGCACCCACATGGCGGCTGAGAACCGTCTTTAATCCAGTTCCAGGGGAATCTGACGCCCTCTTCTGACCTTCATGGCATTGCACGACATGGGGGTACAGATCTACATGCAGACACTACATTCATACACATACAAGAATAATTTTTAAAAAATTAAAACAAAACAAAACAATTTTTTTTTTTATTTATTTCTGTATGTGTATCAATGTACTGTCTGCATGCAGGTCTGTGCACCCGTGTCGTGCAATGCCGCGGAGTTCAGAAGAGGGTATCGGATTCCCCTGGAACTGGAGTTCTCCTGGAATTGGAGTTTCAGACGGCTCTCGGCCGCCATGTGGGTGCTGGGGATCGAACCTGGGTCCTCTGCAAGAGCGGTCGGCGCTCTTAACCGCTAGGCCATCTCTCCAGCCCCAACAATTTGTTTTTAATTATGCATACTCATGTCTGTGTGTAGGTAGGTGTACATATGTGTGGTGCCCGTGGAGGTCAGATCCCCTATGGAGATGGACTCACAGATGGTTGTGAACCTACTAATATGAATGCAAAACAGAAATCTGGTCTTTTTGCAAGAACCTCTCCAGTCCCTCTTTCTTTATGGTTAGACCATTTTTATTTTTTTTAAGTTCATCCATTGAGGTCTAGTCAGCCCATCCAGAGTCCCTCGCTTTAAGATCAGCTCTTCCTCACCCAGCAGTAATCAGCTGCCAACAGTTTTTCCCTTTTAAGTTCCTAGCCCTCTGCTTCATGAGGGAGCTCATTAGTGAGAGTGTCCTCTTTACCTCTTCTTTTTTTTTTTTTGGTCTTTTTGAGACAGGGTCTCCCTGTAGCCCCAGCTGTCCTGGAGCTTACTCTGTAGACCAGGCTGGCCTTGAACTGACAAAGATCCGCCTGCCTCTGCCTCCCAAGTGCTAGGATTAAAGGCGTGCGCCACCACACCCGGCTAACCTCTTGTTCTGTGTTACAGGAGCCTTGGTCATAGAGGTTGCATTATAGACATGTCACTTGGGCTTGGGCAGTTTCTGTTGTAACCAGTTGTGGTACACTTTAGTAATCTGCAGCTGGGACTGGAGAGATGGCTCAGTGGTTAAGAGTACTGACTGCTCTTGCAGGGGACCCAGGTTCGATTCCCAGCACCCATATAGCAGCTAAGAACCTTAGGCTAGGTGTGGTGGCACATGCCTTTAATCCCAGCACTCAGGAGGCAGAGTCAGGTGGATCTCTGTGAGTTCAAGTCCAGCCTGGTCTACAGAGCGAGCTCCAGGCCAGCTGGGACTAAAGGGAGACCCTGTCTCAAAATAATAATGATGATAATAATAATAATCATAATAATAATTGCAGCTGGTGCAAAAGCAGCTTTTTGATGCGTGGTGACTGGGATACTTGACCGTAAATATGAGGACACATGTTTTGCACTTTGTAAGAAATTACATTAGTCTAGCACTTGGGAGGCAGAGGCAGGCGGATCTTTCTGAGTTCAAGGCCAGCCTGGTCTACAGAGGAGTTCCAGGACAGCTGGGGCTACAGGGAGACCCTGTCTTGAAAAGCCCCCCCCCAAAAAAAAAAAAGAAATTACATTAGTCTAGCACTTGGGAGGCAGAGGCAGGCGGATCTTTCTGAGTTCAAGGCCAGCCTGGTCTACAGAGGAGTTCCAGGACAGCTGGGGCTACAGGGAGACCCTGTCTTGAAAAGCCCCCCCCCAAAAAAAAAAAAGAAATTACATTAGTCTAGGGATGTGACCTCCTTGGGGTTTTCTCTGAGATCTATGACCTCTCCTGCCATGTGTATTTGGTTATGTTTATAGTACCACACATGAGTTCCCTCCCATTGAGTGGGCTTTAAGTCCAATTGGGTAGCTGTTGATTGCCCCCAAGATAAAAGTGCCACTACTGCACCAATGTCATCTGCTGTGCCAGTCATTGATGTGTTTGTTTGGTCTTAAAGCTGGTGTTGGACCATCGATTGATGTTCTCCCTTAGCATAGTGCACTCTGAAACTGAGAGCTAGCCTTCGGGGTAAGTGGCTTCCAGGTTAGTTCCAGCTCCAGCCTCCAAATCTGGTCTCCAAAGCAAGTTCTGTCTTTAACAGTTAGTGTTAGGTTTCAGGATGCTGAGAGGGAAGGCTGAGTCAGTCCAGATTAAAAGTAAACTTAAGAGGCCGGCTTTATTCCAAGGGAGGGGAAGTGCGCCTGGCCCACAAGGAACAAAAGGGGAAGTGAAAGGGAAAACTTGGGGGAATGAGAGTCCAAGGGTAACACCCTAGACTAGGGGTCTCTTATAGGACAGGAGAGGGAAGATGGTGAGGTGTTGGAATCTGGCCAATTAGGCCAGGTGAAAGCCCTGGAGGTGAGAGTCAAATCCAGTGATCTCTTTGAAATCAGTGTTAGCCTCCTCCAGTTCTGCCAGGGCCTTCTTCTCACTCTCCTGTGAACACGGGGTCCTGGTCAGAAGAGAAGAGTGGGGACCTCACCTCAAGGTCCACACCATCTTGATTCTTGTCTTAGGGCCTCTGACCTAACACCCCAAACTCTTAGGGTATAGGGCACCAACTCATATCTAACTACTTCCTTGGGAGTAGTCGGGACTATGGGCACAGGGATGTAGGGATGTAATGACCACTCTGGAGTGGTCATTTCTACCTTCACGTTCTGGGGGGCAGTCACGGGGTGTGACAATAGCCTGTGTAATTTTGGGAGTCTCTTGGACTACCCTGGCCAATAACTCAAAGGAAGGTTTCTCCCGTCTGGCACTGTTTCTTTCTATGTAGCATTCAGCTATGCACATGGACTCTCGTAGAGATATTGTATGTGAAATTTGTCATTAGGTTGTTAGACTAATATGATTCCCTCTGGTTTTTCACTCTAGCTGGGCATTATTTATCTCTCCTCTCTCCTTTCCTCGCTAACTCTCCATCCATGCCTTCCCCCATTTAAAATGTCCTCATTTTCCTGCTTCTCCCTTGATAGTACCAGTGTTGTATGGTCTTGTCTCTCCTGAGCTCCTTCTTTCCCTGGATTCCACATTTCCTTAGATAACCCTCCCTTCCCTCCCACTTCCCCATTTCATCCATTTTTCCCTTAGTAACAACACCTGTCTCCTACTCTTCTCTCTCTCAGGTTGCTTCTTTCCCTTTACCTCCTTTTTTTTTAAAGCCACAGACAGTTTACTATTCTATAATTAGATAAGGAGAAAAAAAAAAAAAGAACCCTTGGGTAGCAGGAATAAACAAGAGTCTTCTAGAGTCTGGCATTTGAAAAAGATGTTCAGTTACTGTGAATTTCCATTATTTTTCCATGGTAGAACATATGGCAGAGATTTGGGAACTCGCATGCCTGAAGCCAGGTTACACTTATGCTCCATAACTATATTGTTTGCAGGACTGTTGTTGCCACAGAAGCTGGCTGTGCCCCAGACAAACGGGGTGCTATTCTGTTCCCACAAATCTTTGTCCCAGTCTTCATCACAAGGAGGGCACTGCCATGTGCTCTCAGCCAGAGTTTCTTGTCCAAGGTTCCTGGTTTGGTTGACCACATCCTGCTCAATACAACTCTTGTCATCACAGCTTGAGATATGATGGTTTATTTCAGCCCGAGGAACCTGGTGCCGAGCATTGAAGGGACAAGTAGCCAATTTGTTTGCGACATCAGGATGATTCATTCTGCACTTGATAAGATGATAAGGAAACCTGCAGGCCCTGATCTGGTGATTTTTATCATAGGGGCACTGTAATAAATTTTCAGGGTCCAGGGAGTCGATGTAAGTGTCTTCCATGCTGATGGCAAAGGAGTTCTGTTCAAGTGCTCAGTCCAGACACTACCTCCTTTTTTTTTTTTTTAAGTTTTTTTTTTTTTTTTAAATTTTTTTTTTTTTTTTATTTATTTTAATTTTTAATTTTATTACTTTTATTTATTTTGCGTGTATGTATGTTAGTACATCCATTCATGTTGTGTATTGCCTATGGAGATCAGAAAAGTGTGCCGGATTCCCTGGAACTGGAGTTCCTCCTGGAATCGGAGTTTCAGCAGGCTGCCATGTGGAAGCTGGGGATCGAAACCCGGTCCTTTGCAAGAGTCGGTCGGCGCCTCTTAACTGCTAGCCATCATCTCTCCAGCACCCAAATTTTATTTATTTGTTATGTGCATAAAAATGTACACTGCATGAGATTGTGCATCCGTGTTGCGCAATGCCACGAGGTCAGAAGAGGGCAGATTCCCCTGGAAACTGGAGTTCTCCTGGAATTGAGTTGCCTAGGCGGTTCTCAGCCGCCAACATGTTGGTGCTGGGATCGAACCTGGTCCTCCTCAAGAGCCGTTCGGCACTCTAACCATAGGCCATCTCTCAGCCCTTTTAAGTTTTTTTTTTAAGTTTTAAGTAAAGCTACCAGTCGAAAGTAAAAGCACTGGGGCCCTGAGACCGAGGTGTGGTAGGGGATGCCTTTTAATCCTAGAATTGGGAGGCAGAGGCAGGCAATCTCTCTGTGAGTTCAAGGCCAGCCTGATCTACAGAGTGAGTTCCAGGCCGCTGGGGCTACAGGGAATACTCTGTCTCAAAAAGATGGAAACAAACAAACAAAAAGCCCAGACCCTGCTCAAAAAGACAAAAAAAAAAAAAAAAAAAAAAACCCCTAGGCTTTGGACATGATAGACAAGTGTTCTGTCAGCCACCAACCTTATTAACTTTCTGAAATCAAGTGTCACTCAGCCTCACCTTTCTAAGTGCTAGGATTTCAGGCAAGTACCAGCATGCCAGTTCACCTAAACTTTTCTGCCCAGCTGAAATTGAGCCCACAGCAGCAGTCCTCAAATTATATGTGTCATACTCATCTTTAGCTCCTTCCCTCCAGACTGATAAAAGAACCCTGTCAGCCCATGGCCCAGAAAGAAGTCATCCATTATTTTTTTTTTGGTCTAGAAGAAAGTCTTTAATGCAATAAACACATAGGTCAATAAAATCAGTTTAAATTAACTTGAGCATATAAACAACGAAGCCTGCAGGGGTTGCTATTGGGGAAAAAATTAAGTTCCAAATCAGATAGAAGGATACTGATCTTAAGAAGGCCTCTCCTCATCCCAGGAGGAATGGCTCTTCAAAATAGCTTAGTTACCTCCACACAGAAGGCAACAACACAGAGCCAAGGACAGAGCCCACAAGGGTCGGGATTCTACCTTCCCACAAAGGAGGGGCTGCACTAAAGGGATTGGGGCTCAACACAGGGCGATGTGCCAAGGGGGGAGTGAACAGCAGTTGCCCTCTGGGGGAGGTGGCAGCCTTAGAGAACCAGCTTAACAGCTGCTTTGGGTATGAGTGGGCCAGGGCTTTAGCCTGCCAAACGCTACCCTCCAGGCTCAGGTTAGCTGCAGAAGAGCAGGGTCTGGGAAGCTACAAGGGCTGCACATGAGGTCAGGGATGAAGTCAAGTCCTTTGTCATCAAGGACCAGGCTGAAAAGAGGGATGGGGTGAGGGCTGTAGCTTCACACTTCAGCTCCAGTGGGAACCTTTCTGATAAAATGTCCTGTGCTTGTCTATAATGGGCCTACTTTGAACAAGCAAAGCCTCTCGGGGGGGCAGGCTGCTGCCTCTCCAGGGGGCAGGCTGCTGCCTCTCCAGGGGGCAGGTGTCAGCCGCAGATGCAGAGGAGGGGAAGGATGGATAAAAGGTTCCTCCTCCCAGCCATACCACTCCTAGGCATGTACCCTCAAGACTTACGCCACCACAGAGATACATGCACGGCCATGTTTATTGCAGCTCTCTTCACAATAGTAAGGAGCTGGAACCAACCTAAATGCCTCTCAACTGACGAGTGGATAGAGAAAATGTGGTACATCTACACAATGGAGTTCTATGCAGCAGTAAAGAAAGACGACATCACGAGCTTTGCAGGAAAATGGCTGGAGCTAGAGGACATCATGCTGAGTGAAGTAACACAGTCCCAGAAAAACAAACGACGAATGGTATCCCTCATCTGTGGATGCTAGTGCCAATTACCTGTAAGTAGGTGTAACATATGTTGTGGTGCCCGTGAGGTCAAATCCCCTATGGAGATGGACTCACAGATGGTTGTGAACCTACTAATATGAATGCAAAAACAGAAATCTGGTCTTTTTGCAAGAACCTCTCCAGTCCCTCTTTCTTAATGGTTAGACCATTTTTATTTTTTTAAGTTCATCCATTGAGGTCTAGTCAGCCCATCCAGAGCCCTCGCTTTAGATCAGCTCTTCCTCACCCAGCAGTAATCAGCTGCCAACAGTTTTTCCCTTTTAAGTTCCTAGCCCTCTGCTTCATGGAGGGAGCTCATTAGTGAGAGTGTCCTCTTTACCTCTTCTTTTTTTTTTTTTGGTCTTTTTGAGACAGGGTCTCCCCTGTAGCCAGCCCCAGCTGTCCCTGGAGCTTACTCTGTAGCCAGGCTGGCCTGAACTGACAAAGATCCACCTGCAGCACTGCCTCCCATGCTAGGATTAAAGGCGTGCGCCACCACACCCCGGCTAACCTCATCTGTTCTGTGTTACAGGAGCCTTGGTCATAGAGGTTGCATTATAGACAATGTGACTTGGGCTGGGCAGTTTCTGTTTGTAACCAGTTTGTGGTACACTTAGTAATCTGCAGCTGGGACTGGAGAGATGGCTCAGTGGTTAAGAGTACTGACTGCTCTGCAGGGGACCCAGGTTCGATTCCCAGCACCCCATATAGCAGCTAAGAACCTTAGACTAGTGTGGTGGTGCGCTCTTTAATGCCCAGCACTCAGGAGGCAGAGTCAGGTGGATCCTGGGAAGTGCAAGTCCACCTGGTCTACAGAGCGAGCTCAGGCCAGCTGGGACTAAAGGGAGACCCTGTCTCAAAATAATAATGATGATAATAATAAGAATCATAATAATAATTGCAGCTGGTGCAAAAGCAGCTTTTGATGCGTGGTGACTTGGGATACTTGACCGTAAATATGAGGACACATGTTTTGCAACTTTGTAAGAAATTACATTAGTCTAGCACTTGGGAGGCAGAGGCGGCGGATCTTTCGAGTTTCAAGGCCAGCCTGGTCTACAGAGGAGTTCCAGGACAGCTTGGGGCTACAGGGAGACCCTGTCTTGAAAAGCCCCCCCCCAAAAAAAAAAAAGAAATTAACATTAGTCTAGGATGTGACTCCTTGGGGTTTTCCTGAGATCTATGACCTCCTCCTGCCATGTGTTTTGGTTATGTTTATAGTACCACACATGAGTTCCCTCCCATTGAGTGGCTTTAAGTCCAATTGGGTAGCTGTTTGATTGCCCCCAGATAAAAAGTGCCACTACTGCACCAATGTCATCTGCTGTGCCAGTCATTGATGTGGTTATTTGGTCTTAAAGCTGGTGTGGGACCATCGATTGCTGTTTTCTCCTTAAGCATATTAGCCACTCTGAAACGGAGAGCTACCTTCGGGGTAAGGAGGCTTCCAGGTTTAGTTCCAGCTCAGCCTCCAAAATCGGGTCTCCAAAGCAAGTTCTGTCTTTAACAGTTAGTGTTAGGTTTCAGGATGCTGAGAGGGAAGGCTGAGTCAGTCCAGATTAAAAGTAAACTTAAGAGGCCGGCTTTATTCCAAGGGAGGGGAAGTGCGCCTGGCCCACAAGGAACAAAAGGGGAAGTGAAAGGGAAAACTTGGGGGAATGAGAGTCCAAGGGTAACACCCTAGACTAGGGGTCTCTTATAGGACAGGAGAGGGAAGATGGTGAGGTGTTGGAATCTGGCCAATTAGGCCAGGTGAAAGCCCTGGAGGTGAGAGTCAAATCCAGTGATCTCTTTGAAATCAGTGTTAGCCTCCTCCAGTTCTGCCAGGGCCTTCTTCTCACTCTCCTGTGAACACGGGGTCCTGGTCAGAAGAGAAGAGTGGGGACCTCACCTCAAGGTCCACACCATCTTGATTCTTGTCTTAGGGCCTCTGACCTAACACCCCAAACTCTTAGGGTATAGGGCACCAACTCATATCTAACTACTTCCTTGGGAGTAGTCGGGACTATGGGCACAGGGATGTAGGGATGTAATGACCACTCTGGAGTGGTCATTTCTACCTTCACGTTCTGGGGGGCAGTCACGGGGTGTGACAATAGCCTGTGTAATTTGGGAGGTCCTTGGACTACCCTGGCGAATAACTCAAGGAGGTTATCTCAGGTTCTCCGTCTGGCACTGTTTCTTTCTAGTGCATTCAGCTATGCACATGGAACTCTCGTAGAGATATGTATGTGAAATTGTCATTAGGTTGTTAGACTAATATGAATCCCTCTGGTTTTTCACTCCTAGCTGGGCATTATTTATCTCTCCTCTCTCCTTTCCTCGCTAACTCTCCATCCATGCCTCCCCCATTTAAAATGTCCCATTTCCTGCTCTTTCCCCTTATAGTACAGTGTTTTATTGTCTTGTCTCTCCTGAGCTCCTTCTTTCCCTGGATTCCACATTTCCTTAGATAACCCTCCCTTCCCTCCCACTTCCCCATTTCATCCATTTTTCCCTTAGTAACAACACCTGTCTCCTACCTCTTCTCTCTCAGGTTGCTTCTTTCCCTTTACCGCCTCCTTTGTTTTTAAAGCCACAGACAGTTTACTATTCTATAATTAGATAAGGAGAAAAAAAAAAAAAGAACCCGTGGGTAGCAGGAATAAACAAGAGTCTTCTAGAGTCTGGCATTTGAAAAAGATGTTCAGTTACTGTGAATTTCCATTATTTTTCCATGGTAGAACATATGGCAGAGATTTGGGAACTCGCATGCCTGAAGCCAGGTTACACCTTATGCTCCATAACTATGATTGTTTGCAGGACTGTTGTTGCCACAGAAGCTGGCTGTGCCCCAGACAAACGGGGTGCTATTCTGTTCCCACAAATCTTTGTCCCAGTCTTCATCACATAAGGAGGGCACTGCCATGTGCTCTCAGCCAGAGTTTCTTGTCCAAGGTTCCTGGTTTGGTTGACCACATCCTGCTCAATACACAACTCTTGTCATCACAGCTTGAGATATGATGGTTTATTTCAGCCCGAGGAACGGCTGGTGCCTAGAGCATTGAAGGGAGCAAGTAGCCAATTTGGTTATTTGCGAACATCAGGAATGATTCATTCTGCACTTATAAGGAGTGATAAGGATAACCTCAGGCCTGAGTCTGGTAGATTTTTCTATATAGGGGCCTGACATAAATTTTGCAGAGGGTCGGCAGGGAGTCGATGTAAGTGTCTTCCATGGCTGATGGCAAAGGAGTTCTGTTCTTAAAGTGTCCAAGTCCCAGACACTACCAATCCATCCTTTTTTTTTTTATTAGGTTAGTTTTATTTATTTTTTTTTTATTTCCATTTTTATAGATTATATATTTATTTAATATTGTTTATTTAATTATGCGGGCCCCGTATGGATGCATGTATTGTGTCTGCATGCAAGTCTGTGCAACTACCGGTGACACGTGGCAGCACGCCAGCGGAAGGTCAGAGAGGGTCAGTCGAGATTCCCCTAGGAACTGGGAGTTCCTCCGTGAGAATTGGAGTTTACTCACTCAGACGGCTGCTCAGCCACAATGTGGAGTGCTGGGGATCTAACCTGGGGTCCTAACCTTTGCCAAGAGCGTTCGGGCGGCGTCTTTAAGGCATCGCTAGCCATCTCTCTCAGGGCAGCCCCGAAATTTTAGTATTATTTTATGTGGCATAAAATGTACTATCCTGCATGATAGAGTTTGTGCACGCTGTGTCTTGCAATATGCCACGGAGGTATTCAGGAAGAGGGTCTCCGGATTCCCCTGGAGTACTGGAGTTCTCCTGGAATGTGAGTTGCTCAGGCGCGGTTCTTCAGTCAAGCGCGCATGTGGGTGGCATGGGGAAATCGAACGCTGCAGTAGCCTCATGCAAGAGCAAGTCCGTGCCAGCCTGCTTAGACCATCAGGAGGGCCATCCTCGCGCAGCCACCTTTTTGAAGTTTTTTTTTTAAGTTTTTATAGTAATGCTACCAAAAGGTCAAAGCACTGGGGGCCCATGAGCCGGGTGTGGAGGGGTGGTTATCCATTTTATCCGTAGGCACTGGGAGGCAGAGGCAGGCGAATCTCTCTGTGAGTTCAGAGCCAAGCCTGATCTACAGAGTGAGTTCCAGGCCCAGCGTGGGGCTACAGGGTAGATCTCTGTCCACAAAGAGGAAACAAAACAAACAGAAAAGCCCAGACCCTGACCCACCCTCAAAGAAAGTACAAAAAAAAAAAAAAAAAAAATAAAAGATATAACCCGGCAGGTTTGTGCACCCGTGTCGTGCAATGCCGCGGAGGTCAGAAGAGGGTCTCGGATTCCCCTGGAGCTGGAGTTCTCCTGGAATTGGAGTTTCAGACGGCTCTCGGCCGCCATGTGGGTGCTGGGGATCGAACCCGGGTCCTCTGTAAGAGCGGTCGGTGCTCTTAACCGCTAGGGCATCTCTCCAGCCCATGAACTCATTTTTAAAAATAAATCTAGGGGCTGGAGAGATGGCTCAGCAGTTAAGAGCGCCGACTGCTCTTGCAGAGGACCTGGGTTCGATTCCCAGTACCCACTTGGCAGCTAAGAACCATCTTTAACTCTAGTTCCAGGGGGATCTGACGCCCTCTTCTGACCTCCTCGGCATTGCACAACACGGGTGCACCAACCTACACGTAGACAGTACACTCATACACACAAAAAATAATTTTAAAAAATCTAAACACCTGTTGGGCAGACCCTGCATGTCTTTCCTGTTTGATGTCACCTGCATATAGCCATTAAGTATCAGGCCACCACTATATCTGATAGCAGGCCCTCAGGCTCCTCAACAAGTCTAGATCACTTGCCTCTGTAGGGCCAGACTTGCCTAGAGCACAGTCAGTCCCCAAATTGAGCAAGCTCATGTTTCCTGTTTCCCTTCAACCCACCTTCCAACAAGGCTGGTGCCAAGGAAACCTCTCAGGTCACACAGAGAGCCTCTTCAACCCTGAGCACTTGGGAGTCAAAGGCAGTAAGTGGAGGTCTGTCTTCTTGCCTCCCTCCCGCCTCCCTAAGAAAGTGAGATTTTTCAGGTTGCCTGCTAGGTTCTAGATATGCCCTGCTGTGCTGGGCAGGGCCACTGTTCTGAGTCCCAAAAGGAGACAACTTTCCAGCATTTTTTTGTGCCTTCCCAACATCCTGTCAAAATTCAGAACTAACCAAGTCATGTAAACATCCAGAAGCATCAGTAGTGTTGCCTTGCCATTTGTCTTTCAGACGGAGGTTCCGTGGTGAGGGCCCGAGTGCTGACCTGTGTGGAGGGGATGAATGTGTCCTTGTTGGAACAAGCCATCTGTGAACAGAGACTGCACCAGCAAAAGAGGAACAACAGTCCACTAGGGAGCACCAGCTCCTCTCAGACCCCTCCACCTGCTCCTGAGCCACCACAGACTGTAGGCGCTTCCCCTGAGTGACAGCCTCTGCAGAACAGAGGAGCAAGTGCCCCTTCCCGGAACTTCGGACTGTCCCATAAAAGCCCGGAGAGCAGGAGTCAAGATCTGACACCCCAAGCCAAGCATGGTGACACATGCCTTTTTTTTTTTTTTTTTGGTCTTTTTGAGACAGGGTCTCCCTGTAACCCCAGCTGTCCTGGAACTCACTCTGTAGACCAGGCTGGCCTTGAACTCACAAAGATCCTCCTGCCTCTGCCTCCCAAGTGCTAGGATTAAAGGCGTGCGCCACCACGCCCGGCGACACATGCCTTTAATCCCAGTGCTAGGGAGGCAGCGGCAGGAGAATGATGAGTTTAAGGCCAGTCTGGGTTTCTTGAGACCCTGTCTGAAAATCCTCAAAATCAAATCAAAGCAGAAATATGTGACATATCCCACACCAACAGACCACAGGCTTCGAGCTCAGCCCTGGAGTGTGTGGAATGTCTATGAATAAAGAGTGTCGGCTTACACTGTGTGCGCGTGGCGCAGTGCCCGCTGCGGCCAGTAGGGGGAGCCCGGGCAGCGGCCGGACAGACGCTCAGCCTGGGGAGCGGCTCTGGTGAATTCTGGGCCCGGAGGCTGAGGGGCGGGAGTGGGGGGGCCCGGAGGCTGAGGGGCGGGAGTGGGGGGACCCGGAGACTGAGGGGCGGGAGTGGGGGGCCCGGAGGCAGAGTTGGAGGCCGTTAAGACTCTGGGGGATCACCCCTGCGGAGGCTCTGTCTTCGGAGGAAGCTAAGAATTGCCAAGTAGGCCGAGACGGGCCCGAGGTCCTGACTCGGGGCCCGGTGGCCCGAGGCGGGCTGGATTGTGCCCTCAGAAGCACCTGCTGCCTCCTGACCTGGGCCCGTGCTGTCACCTCCACCCGAGTGCAGCTTTTCTGGATAGAGTTTTGTGGCCCCAGAGCATGGGTTCGCCTGGGTTGCGGCGCAGGCTGAGGCAGGAAAAGTTTGGGCTCTCCCGAATCCCATAGGCAGGCAGTGGAGAGGAGGCCTGGGGCCTCTGCTGAGCCCTGGCCCTGAGCCACCCTCCCCAAGATGGGTTCGATTGCATCCTGTTGCAGACCGTCGAGTCGGGGTAGCGAGCTGGGTAACCTGGGCCTGGTGTGTGGTGAAGACTGGAGTAGGGCGGCATGTGATACTGTTGGAGGGGACTTGAAAGCCTGGATGCCGCATTTCCCTGGCAGCCCCACAGACATGGATATGTTCCAGAAGGTAGAGAAGATCGGAGAGGGCACCTATGGGGTCGTATATAAGGCCAAGAACAAGGAGAGTGGAGAGCTTGTGGCCCTCAAGAAGATCAGGCTGGATTTGTGAGTGTTGGGATAGTCCTCGAGCCCCATCTGTTCCCCAGGGAAGTATCATAGCCTGCCTTCATTTGTGGGGGGGACTTGCATTCAACATCTGGGGTGACCAGAGAGGTGCATTCCTTACCTGTCCATTCGACTCCCTGTCCTGTGACCAGCCTTTGCCCTGGGCCCTGCTTTGTGGAGCTTGGGTCTCCCATCTTGGACTGGCCTGTGAAAAAATAAGCCCTCTGGCCAGAAGTGACTCTTGCTTGTATCCGTGGCTGTTCTGTCTTTTCCTACAGGGATTCTGAGGGTGTCCCCAGCACTGCTATCAGGGAGATCTCCTTGCTCAAAGAACTGAAGCACCCCAACATTGTCAAGTGAGCAGGGAAAGGAGGTTGGGGAGCTGGGACCCTGAATATCACATCCTGACTGGCATCTCCCTGCCAGGCTGCTGGATGTGATCCATAGAGAGAGGAAACTGTACCTGGTATTTGAGTTTCTCAGCCAAGACCTGAAGAAGTACATAGACTCCACCCCAGCCTCCGAGCTCCCCCTGCACTTCGTCAAGGTACCCAGGGAAGGACTAGAGGGCAATGCTACAGCCCCACCCCTGCCAGCCACCTTCTGCTCAGTGGCTGTCCTTCATCTCCACAGAGCTACCTCTCTCAGCTGCTGCAAGGGGTGAGTTTCTGCCACTCCCATCGGGTAATCCACCGAGACCTGAAGCCCCAGAATCTGCTCATCAGTGAGTCTGGAGCCATCAAGCTGGCCGATTTTGGACTGGCTCGAGCCTTCGGGATACCTCTTCGCACCTACACCCATGAGGTAGTGTGGGCCAGGGGCTAGGGGAATCAAGGACAGCCAAAGGATGTCACTGATGTAGTCAGCCACCCTGAATAATGCTGCCTCTTGCCTCCACAGGTGGTGACACTGTGGTATCGTGCCCCCGAGATCCTCTTGGGCAGCAAAACGTATTCAACAGCTGTGGATGTCTGGAGTGTTGGTTGCATCTTTGCAGAGATGGTAGAGGGGGACAAGCTGGGCTAGGGTATCTCAGTGGTAGAGTGTTCACCTAGGCAGGTGGGAGGGTTCCATTCTTAATACTGAAGGAAAAAAAAAAAAAAGACACACTTTGAGCCTAGAGGCTGGGGAGATGGCTCAGCAAGCAAAGGCACTCACTGCCCAGCCTGACAACTTGCGTTCAATGCCTGGAAGCCACATGGTAGAAGGAGACAACCAAAGTTGGCTTCTGACTTCCACATAGGTGTTTGACAGGCACACACACGCATGCACACGCACACGCACACCAAACAAACAAATAAACAAATGTAAAATTAAAAAAAAAATTTTGTATTTTTGAGACAGGGTCTCCCTTTACTCCCAGCTGGCCTGGAGCTCACTTTGTAGACCAGGCTGGCCTTGAACTCATAGAGATCTGCCTGCGTCTGCCTCCCAAGTGCTGGGATTAAAGGCATCTGCCACCGTGCCCGGCTAAAACTAGGATTTTTTTTTTTTTTTTTTGGTCTTTTCAAGACAAGGTCTCCCTGTAGTCCCAGCTGTCCTGAAACTCACTCTGTAGACCAGGCTGGCCTTGAACTCACAAAGATCCGCCTGCCTCTGCCTCCCAAGTAGACTAGGATTTTAAAGAAAGCCCTGGAAAAGGAATCTTGATCCTTGTGGCTAGCCACTTACCAGTGTTGGGCTCTATGTGACAAAGCATCATATTAAGCACACGTTCTCTCCTTTTTCCTACTCAGGTGACTGGCAAACCCCTTTTTCCTGGTGACTCAGAGATTGACCAGATCTTTCGGATCTTTCGAATCCTGGGGACCCCCAGTGAAGCCACATGGCCAGGGGTCACCAAGCTGCCTGACTATAAGAGGACTTTCCCCAAGTGGACCAGGAAGAAGCTAGATGAGACCGTGCCTAGTCTGGGGCCACAGGGCAAGGACCTGCTCATGGTGGGTACAGAGGGCGAGAACAGCCCTCCACCCAGAACATCTCCAGTGGGCTCCCTTTGTCATCTGTCCTCTTACATAAGTCACTCTCAGTCTGAGCTGGTCTCCTCTCTGACCCTTGTATAGGCTTGGCTTGTCCCTGCATGTATCGATTATTCTGTTGAGAAGTCTCTCTCCTGATAAGTCCAGAGTTTATCTTCCCCTTGAAAAGGCCTCTGATCTGGTTGGCATTGTTTTCATGCAGTAACCCTGTCCTCCACCTTTTGTTTAGTTGTATAGCCCTTCTGATCCCTCTCCTTGGTGAACTTGATGTTCCATCCAAGTGGAGCACTTCACTGGCTAGAGGCCACACTGCTTTGGTGTCACTTGGTGTCCCCATAATGTCTTAGAGGGTTGGTCTTCATACAGGGCTGGCTGTTCAGAACAGGCTGTTCCCTGCTGACGTGGTTAACTTTATTATATTAAACCTTTTTTTTTTTTTTTGGTCTTTTTGAGACAGGGTCTTCCTGTAGCTCTGGCTGTCCTGGAACTCACTCTGTAGTCCAGGCTGGCCTCAAACTCACAGAGATCCGCGTGCCTCTGCCTCCCAAGTGCTAGGATTAAAGGCGTGCGCCACCACGCCCAGCATTTATTTTTTTCTGTATGTGTATCAATGTACTGTCTGCATGCAAGTTTGTGCACCCGTGTTGTGCAATGCCACGGAGGTCAGAAGAGGGTGTTGGATTCCCCTGGAACTGGCGTTCTCCTGGAATTGGAGTTTCAGACGGTTCTCGCCGCCATGTGGGTGCTGGGGATCGAACCCGGGTCCTCTGCAAGAGCAGTTGGCACTCTTAACTGCTAGTCCATCTCTCCAGCCCCTAAATGTTTTCTTTATTATTTTTAGTGTATGAATATATTGCCTGCATGTATGTAAGTGCACCCATGCTGTGCAGGGCCTTCAGAGGTCAGAAGGTGTTGGATTCCCCTGGAACAGGAGTTACAGATGATTACTAGCTACTATGTGGATGCTGGGATTCGAACCTGGGTCTTCTGCGAGAGCAGCTAGTGCTCTTTTTTTTTGGTCTTTCCGAGACAGGATCTCCCTATAGCCCCAGCTGTCCTGGAGCTCACTCTGTAGACCAGGCTGGCCTTGAACTTACAAAGATCCACCTGCCTCTGCCTCTCAAGTGCTAGGATTAAAGGTGTGCACCACCACGCCCGGCTACCACTGAACCATACCTCCAGCCCTGGAAAGAACTGCTTCTTAACATAAGAACATATACCTGTTCTCAATCAGAAGAAGGTGGAACCAGAAGCCCTCAGTAAGGAAAAAGACTGACAACATTTGCGTTATTTGGAGACCTGGAGGAATCATTGGCCTGAAATCAAAACTAATACTTTCACCTCAGATTCTGGGAGTGTCCACCCCTCCCTGAAAAGCTGACAGGCACGGTAGTGCATGCCTTTATTTTATTTATTATTTTATGTGCGTGAGTGTACTATCTGCATGTAGGTAGGGGCACCTGTGTCGTGCAATGCTGTGGAGGTAAGAGGGTGTTGAATTTCCCTGGAACTGGAGTTAAAGATGGTTCTTCGCCATCATGTGGGTACTGGGAATCGAACCCAGGTCCTCTGTAAGAGCAGTAGGTGCTCTTAACTGCTGAGCCATCTCTCCAGCCCTGGTGCACACATTTAATCCCAGCACTCGAGAGGCAGGTCTGTGAGATTAAGTCCAACTGGTCTATATAGCTAGTTCCAGGCCAGCTGGGACAAAGGGAGACCCTGTCTAAAAAAAAAAAAAAAAAAAAAAAAATCCATAACAAACAGCAACAACAAAAAGCTGAGAGGTATGGGCTGGGAGTTGACTAGATCAGTTAAGTGCTTGCTATGCACCTGAGTTCACAGCCCCAGAATCCGTGTAAAAAAGCCAAACACGGGATAGGGAGATGGCTCCGTGGTTAGAGTGCTTGCTGTACATGGCGAAGACCCCAAAACCAGTATAGAGCTAGACATGGCATCGTGAGTTTGTAATCCCAGTGTGATCCCTACGCAGGATGAAAGTCAGAGACCAGTTAGAACTCACAGGCCAGCCTGCAGTGACTAATAACAAAGAGACCCTGTCTCGAACAAGGTAGAAGGTGAAGATGACACCCAAGTTAACCTGTGCCTCTACACACACACACACACATGCACGCACGCACACACACACGCACACATGCACACACACGCAGCTGGCAGGCAGTGCCATCGTGTAATTCTGGATTGGAAAGCCGCTGGTCTGGAATTAGGCCCTTCCACTGGGACCTGTGAAAAGAATTTCTCCTCCTCTTCTGGTTGCACCAGGTTCAGCCTCTGTCTTTCCTTTCCAGAAACTTCTGCAGTGCGACCCGACCCAGCGGATTTCAGCCAAGACTGCCTTGTCCCACCCCTACTTCTGTGCTCCTCGGACCTCAGTCCCGTGTCACTGCATGGTGGGCCCCCTTTATGCCGCTGAGAATGGAGATGGGGTGCACACCACTTCCCGTCCTCCGCCGCCCCCACTCACGTTCCAAAAGAGAGCAAATTCAGGGAAAGAGGAAACAGCTGAGGAATTTTACATCAGCCATCAGAAGGCTGTGTTTACTTCAGTCTAACTGGTTGGCAAGTTTCTGTGTTGTGTTGTTTGTTGGGTTTAATGATGCACTTTCTTTTTCTTTTTCTTTTTTTGAGACAGGGTCTCCCTGTAGCCCCAGCTGTCCTGAACTCGCTCTGTAGACCAGGCTGGCCTTTAACTCACAAACATCTGCCTGCCTCTGCCTCTGCCTCCTGAGTGCTAGGATTAAAGGCGTGCGCCACCACACACAGCATGATGTGCATATGAGGGACACATTTGTACCCTGCATTGGGCAGCAAGTGTCAGGTTAAGAGAAGGAAGACTGGCCAGGCTGTGGGTGAGGAAGTCTCTGGCCTTTTGCCTTTACCACAGCAGCTGCAGAGCCAGCCCCCGCCCGGGAGAGGGCGTCCTCTGCTGGTCCTTACTGCAATAGCTGCAGGGCCAGGCCCCCGGGAGAGGGCGCCCTCTGCTGGTCATTGGAGAGATGAGTTGAGCTCCAGGTTAGAGTTAAAAGACCAGGTGGGGCATGGCAGCTAAGAACCGTCTGTAACTCCAATTCCAGGAGAACTCCAGTTCCAGGGGAATCCGACACCCTCTTCTGACCTCCGAAGCATTACACGACACGGGTGCACAGACCTGCATGCAGACATTCATACACATACAAAAATAAATAAAATTTAAAAAAGACCAGGTGGGGGAGGGGAGAATAGGGGCCGTTCTCTGACCCTAGGAGTGGGCAGGGCACCTGAAAGTGTTCTAAGTGGTTGTCACACTGTCGAAGATATCCTGTTGGTATCTTCTCACTGAACAAATTCAGAATAAATGTTTCAACCGGAGTTTTCTGACTTCCTTCTGTTTATGTGGGACATGTGAGCTTGCCTGCGTAGGGGAGGTTCACAGCTGGAGACAGTCCTGACTCAAACTGAGAGGTCTTGGCTTCTCTATGGTCTTTTTCTGACCACCTGCCACATCCAGAACCCAAGCAGCCACCACCCTATTCTCAGGCAGGTGAGTTGGGCACATCCACCCTCACCCCCACTTTGGGATGTGTCCAAGCAGTACTGTCCCTGGCCCCATATCCTAGACCCATCAATCCCGTCTCCCCAAATGTGAGCCAGACAGGGCGCTGAGAGAATTCATTTATTGGAAGCGTGGGGTAGGGATAGAGTGGGGAAAAATGAAGCTCCCCAAGACTGGGGACGGAGCCCAACACCACAGATGTCTGAGTAATAAGAAATGGATGGGCAGAGGGAAGACCACTCTGGTATTCTGCTCCCGGGCATCCTGGAGCATCCTCTTCTCTGTGTGCATCGATTCTCTCTGCTCAGCCCTGAGTCAGCGCACACAGGAGCGTGGCAGGGTGGGAGAGGCAGCGCGGTAGCAGCGGTAGCCTTCCAGCGCAGCAGGGAGGAGCAGCAGGCCACTCAGAGGGTCTTTCCGGCAGCGCCCCATGGCCTCCTTGTAGCTCAGCCGCTCCTTGGTGATGGGGTCTGTCAAATCCTTCTCGTAGCCGGACTCATCCTGCAGAAGCTGGCCCAGGTCTTCACTGATCATCCCACAGAGCACAGCCTGTGGGACAGGGATGCGGCCCGTCCTCTTGGGGTCTATGAGCCCCCCAGTTAGGTGCTGCACCAGTAGGTGTGGTAGCACGCTCTCCTGGGGCATCCAGCCCTTCTGGATGGCCTCACCTACTGACAGCCTCTTCTTGGTGACCGGGTCCTCGATGCCAGTGAAGGCTTTCTGGGCATTCAGTAGCCGTTGTGTAGAGGTGTTCTCGATGAGCCCCCTCTCCACTGCCTTGTGCACGGAGTAGCGTTCCCGGCTGAGGAGGTCCACAATGCCCCCTGTGGCTGCCTGGGCCTCCAGTAGCTTCTGCCCAGTGATGGGGTCCAGCATGTTCTTGGCCACAGCTGTCTTGACGGTGCACTTATTGTCTGTGGTTGTGTCGTAAACCCCAGCGATGGGAAAGCTGTCATCAGTGAGCCCTAAAGAGAGGCCTGGGGAGAAGAAACTGGTGCTCTGGGAGGCTGAGGAGCACAGTGGGGACCTGGAGATGATGGAGCCAATGGAGAGTGAGGAGCTGGGCTTGGTCTCCCCTGCCACAAGCAAGGCAAACTCAGAGATGGGGAGACGGCCATCCTTGTACCGGTGGTATTCCTCCTTAGAGATGCGCCGGCAGCGGAGGGCAGCCTCAATGGAGTACTGCTTCCCACTCTTGCGATCCAAGAGCACAGACTCCTCCCCACAGGGGCTCGAGGTGGTGATCTCCTCCCAGTCACACTCCAGCTCCTGCAGCTGGAGGTACTGGCCTCTGTCGATGATACCCCGCTTGTAGGCCTCATAGGGAGACATGTCGTTCCCAGTCTCGGGTTCCAAGATGCAGATCTTGGTGGAGAGGTTGGTCTCTCGCGTCTGGGTCTCCTGGCTCAGCTCCTCCCGGCTCACCTTGGTGTGCAGGTCCCGGAGGGTCCTCTCCTTCTCATAGATCTGGTCCTTCTCATGGAGAATGGCTGCCTCAAGCTGCGACAGGGCCTGGCCGCGCTGGGCTGCCTTTTGGCGCTCGCTCTCCGTCTTCTGGCTGAGCAGCTTCCCCTCCTCCTGCAGCTGCAGGGCTTTCTGCTGCTTCTGCCGCTCCAGCTCCCGCAGCTCCCGCTGCAGCCGGCCTCGGTCCTGGCTGGCCTGGTCCCGGGCCTTCTGCAGCTCGGCCTCCTCCCGGGACCAGGTCCTCCCGAGTGCCTCCGCTCGGGCAATCCGCTCTTGCAGGCAGCGCACCTCCTCCTCCCGGGCCTGGCGCGCCGTGCGCTCCCGGTGGAGGGTTTCCCACACCCGGGCCCTCTCACCCTCCAGCACCGGGTCCTTCTCCACCCTGACCACTTCCTTATAGATGGTCTTCTCCTGTGACTTCGTTTTTTGGAGGAGGTCAATCTGGACCTGCAGGCTCTTGCACTCCCGGTTCAGCTCCATCACCCGCGTCTTCTCCTGGTCCAGATCTCGCCTCAGGGCTTCCGTGGACCTCTCCAGATCCGGGTCCTTCTCCAGCTTGACCACCTCCTCCATGATGATCTTCTCCTGCGTGGCAGGAGGCCTCTTCTCCAGCTCTTGGATCTTCAGGGTCAGGTGCCTCAGCTCCCTCTCTGCGGCCAGCTTCTTGCTGCGGTCCTCCTGGAAGCTGAGCATGGCCTCCTTCTCCTCCACACCCGCGCGCAGCTGCTGCACCTCCCGCTCCAGCTGCCGCCGCCGCCCCACCTCCTCATCCAGGCTGCGGCTCAGCCGGCTGTGGTCCTCACGCAGCTTCGGGTCCTTCTGGGTGACCACCACCTCCTGCACCACCACCTTCGCCTCCGGCCGCCTCCTCTCCAGCAGCAGGTATTTGTTCTGCAGCTCGTAGACCAGGGCTTCGGCCGCTCGCCTCTTCTGGGCCGCCTCCCGCACCTCCTGGCGGAGCCGCTCGGCCTCCTTCTCCAGCACCGGGTCCTTCTCATGGCGCACCACTTCCTTGCTCACCGTCTTGGTCTCCACCTTGGACCGCTCCCGCTTCCACTCATCCCGCTCCCCACGCAGCCGGATGAGCTGCTCCTGGCAGCGCCCATTGGCGTTGACCAGCTCGTTAAGCTGAGCCTTGAGGCGGTCGATCTCACGCAGTACCTCTGGGTTCTTCTCGTGCCTTACCACCTCCTGGGTCACCTCCTTGTACTCCACTGTGGGCTTCTGGGCCCGCAGGATATCCAGCTCAGGCAGTAGCTTCTCCACCTCCTGCTCCACGCTGCTTCTCTTGCTGGCCGTCTCCTGCAGCTGGGCCCGGAGCCGTGCAATCTCCCGCTCTGTCTCAGGGTCAACCTGGAAGATCTCGTGGACGCGCTCTTGGAGCTGCACCTTTGGCTTCTGCTGCTCTGCCACACTGTACTGGTCCTGCAGATCCCGCAGTTCTCTGGCCAGCAGAGCGTTCGTGTTCTTCTCCTCCTCCAAGAGGCTTCGCAGCCTGGAGGCCTCTTTGAGAAGGCCTGGGTCCTGCTCCACCTTCTTCACCTCCTTCACAATGACCTTGGGCTCCACGGAGCTGATCACCTGCTCCAGGTCTTTGATGCGAGCCTGTACCTTGGCCACAGCCTCCTCTGCCTCCTTCCGCCTGGCAGCATCCTCCTCAATCTGCAGCCTTAGGGTCTGGGCCGCCTTGACCATTTCCAGATCTTTCTCCACCTTAACCACTTCTTTGACCACAACTTTCTCTTTCACATTTGCCTCCTTCCGCTCCAGGGCCAGAAGCTCATCCTTCAGCTCCTCCACCCGCGCTGCGATCACCGTGTTCTCCCCACGGAGCCTTTGCATCTCGTTGTGCAGCTGGGTCGCCTGGCTGTCCAGGTTGGGGTCCCTCTCAATTTGAGTAACCTCTTTGGTCAGCAGATGAGGCTGCATGGTCTTCCTCTGGCCCTCCAGCTCAACCACCTCCTGGGCCACTTCCTCCAGCTCTGCCTGAAGGCAGGCCCGCCTCTTACCCTCCTCCTCCACCTGGGATGCCAGCCTAGACACGCTGCTCTCCAGCTGGGGGTCCCGGTAGAACTCCACCACTTCCTTCTCCTCCAGCCTCTCCACGGGCTGCTGGGTCCTCAGCTGCAGCAGCTGGTGCCTCTGCTCCTCCAGCTCCCGCTGTACCTGGGCCACCCGCTTCCTCTCCTCCTCCAGCTGGGACTTCAGAACCTCTGATTCCCTTCCTGCTTGTGCTGGGCTCCCAGACCCCTGCTTTGCATCATGGGTCACTTGAATGTCCTGACTGAGCTCCTTCTGCAGAGTGAAAGGAGAATAGGGAGTACCAGGGTGAACAAAGACCGAAGGCCCATTTTTCTGCACCCACCCTTGAGCAAAGACGCCTTCTTGCTTCCCGAGGCTTCCTGGTACCCGCTAGGCAATGGAGCTGAACACCGGGGATGCTGAATACAGGATTTTTTTTTTTGGGGGGGGTCGTCTTTCTGAGACAGGGTCTTCCTGTAGCCCCAGCTGGCCTGGAACTTGCTCTGTAGACCAGGCTGGCCTTAAATTCAAAGAGCTCTGTCTGCCTCTCCCTTCCCAGTGTGGGGATTAAAGTTGTGCACCACTGCTCCCTGCCTTGAATACAGGATTTTTAATTTATTTTTTATGTATCTGAGTGTTTTGCCTGCATGTATGTAAGTGCACCAATGCATGCAATGGTCATAGAGGCCAGAAGAGGGTGTCAGAGCCCCTGGAAGTGCAATTACAGATGGTTGTTAGCCACCTTGTGCTGGGAACTGAACCTGGGTCCTCTTCAAGAAGAGCCAGTGCTCTTAAGCCCTGAGCCATCTCTCCAGCCCCCTGTATACAGGATTTTGAGAAGATCCATGTCATCTTTTTTTTTGGTCTTTTCAAGACAGGGTCTCCCTGTAGCCCCAGCTGTCCTGGAACTCACTCTGTAGACCAGGCTGGCCTTGAACTCACAAAGATCCACCTGTCTCTGCCTCCCAAGTGCTAGGATTAAAGGCGCGCACCACGCCCAGCCATCTTTTTTTTTTTTTTAATGTATTGAGTGTACTGTCTGCATGTAGGTAGGTGTACCCATGTTGTACAATGCTGTGGAGGTCAAAAGAGGGTGTCGGATTCCCCTGGAACTGGAGTTAAAGACAGTTCTTGCCAGGCGTGGTGGTACACGCCTTTAATCCTAGCACTTGGGAGGCAGAGGCAGGCGGATCTTTGTGAGTTCAAAGCCAGCCTGGTCTACAGAGTGAGTTCCAGGATAGCTGGGGCTACAGGGAGACCCTGTCTCAAAAAAAAAAAAAAAAGACAGTTCTTAGCCACCATGTGGGTGCTGGGAATCGAACCCAGGTCCTCTGCAAGAGCAGTCAGTGCTCTTAACCACTGAGCCATCTCTCCAGCCCCATGTGATCTATTATGATAGGATACAAGGAGAGGTTCAGGTCAAGTCTGTAGTAAATAATGCAAAGACCCTCCCAAGCCTCCACCTTTGGACTATCCTCTGGTGGATGCCAAAATGAGGCTCAGGGAGAGAAGAGCTGGTAAGTCGCCAGGAGCCATGGAGTGAACTCCTGACTTCTGCTCTACCGGAAATGGAGACCCCTGGTGCCATTGTGGCTAGAGCCTAAGGCTGATGGACTATAGAGACTTTCTCTGCTGTTTGGGACTAAAGGACCTGTCCCCATCAGAGGCCTGCCCTCTGGGGAAGTGGTAGGACATACCCAGGGCCTGTCTGGATCAGGCACAAGTGTGTAAAAATCTTGGGGAAAGCACAGTGACCAAGCTACAGGCTGCACGGGAGAGAGGCTGACATTCAGGCTGACACCAGGCCAGGGCGGCTGCTCTGGGAACAAAGCGGAGCGAGCAGTGTCTGTACCTTGTCCAGCACCCTTCTAGCAAACTCCAGCTGTCGTAGCTGCTGCTGCTGCGCTGCTGCAACCTCAGTGTAGGCCTTGGCAAGGCTCTTCTCCTGGACGCAGCAAGTAGGGAGAAGGAGAGCAGAGTCAGTGCCTGCATGGCACGCTGTAGAGCTGCCCTGGGGGGAGGCTAAGCCCGGCCGGGACCCGACTCACCTGGGCCTGGATGCTTTCCAGCAGCGGGATCACTCGGGGTCTCTTGGGTGCTGACACTGCCAGGGTGGGCTCCAGGGAGCAGCGGTAGGTATCTGCCTGCAGCTCATAGTCCTGAACAAGAAGGACGGTGTTCTAGAGACTGGCCCTGGAGGAGCAGGGACAGGAAGTGGGGGAGGGGGGCGCTGGTGAATTAGGAGGGAGGGGCTGAAGTCAAAGTGCTCACCCGGAGAGCTTCCTGCAGGTCCTGGGAGAGGCGGGACGCTGTGACTCTGTCTTGGTCCCGGCCCTGGATTTCCTGCATCAGCCTCTGGCAATGAGGAATTAAAAGACGGATGCTGGGAAATGCCCCTGTCCTCTAGCAGGTGTCTCCAGGGGCAAGGGCAGCCAGCACACATGGAGGCAGAGGGGACAGGAAGGGCTGCTGGGAGGCCCAAGAATGCCTGCCTGTCTGCCCCACGCTGTTCTCTTGGTCTTCCTCCAGCAGACTCCCCCAGAGGGCTCACTAGGCCCCAGATCTACTGGACCCAAGGACTCTGCAGCTCTGGGGTACCAGCTGAGAAGGCAGTCTTCCAGGTGACCCTAATGTTATGAAGCCAGGGAGAGGCTCTGGGAACCACTGCTCAACCACAACCATTCTTGGCTGCTCTTGATTGCTTCCCGAAGCATTAAAAAAAAAAAAAAAAAAAAAAAAAAAAACAAACAGGGCCGGCTGTGGTGGAGCAGGCCTTTAATCCCAGCACTTGGGAGGCAGAGGCAGGCAGATCTCTGTGAGTTGTTCAAGGCCAGCCTGGTCTACAGAGTGAGCTCCAGGACAGCTGGGACTAAAAGGGAGACCCTGTCTCAAAAATACCAACCCCCCCCAAAAAAAAAAACCCCACCCAGTGCCAGTGCTTCATCAGTTCCTACTTAATTAGTCTGGGAGGGGTCCCCCACACCTAGACCTCTGTCCTGCTCCTCAGGACCTTCTCCTTCTTCATCCCACTCCTCTTATGATTTTTTTCCTCCATTTGGGGCTATAAACATTTTTTTAAATTAAACATTCAATTTTAATTTCTTCTTCTTTCTTTCTTTCTTCTTTTTTTTTTTTTTTTTTTTTGAGACAGGGTCTCCCTATAGTCCCAGCTGGCCTTGAACTCACAGAGATCCACCTGCCTTTGCCTCCCAAGTGCTGGGATTAAAGGCATGAGCCACCACACCTGGCACTAAAGACTGTTCTTAGCCCTGGCACTAAAGACTGTTCTTAGCCGCCATGTGAGTGCTGGGAATTGAACCAGGGTCCTCTGCAAGAGCAGTGGGTGCTCTTAACCACTGATCCATCTCTCCAGCACTGGAGGTATAAACATTTTAAAAATATTTATCATTTTTTGGGCTGGAGGGATGGCCTAGCGGTTAAGAGCACCGACTGCTCTTGCAGATGACTCGGGTTCGATCCCCAGCACCCACATGGCGGCTAAGAACCATCTTTAACTCCAGTTCGAGGGGAATCCGACACCCTCTTCTGACCTCCGCAGCATTGCACAACATGGGTTGTTGTGACCTACATGCAGACAGTACATTTATACACATAAATAAATAAATTAAAAAAAATATTTATCATTTTTAAATTTGCTTTGTTTTGTTTTGTTTTGTTTGTCTTTCTGAGACAGGGTCTCCCTGTAGCCCCAGCTGTCCTGGAACTCGCTCTGTAGACCAGGCTGGCCTTGAACTCACAGAGATCAGCCTACCTCTGCCTCCCAAGTGCTGGGACTAAAAGGCGTGTGCCACTATGCCCAGCTTATTTTTTAATTTTATGGGTACAGTATATTGCTTGCATGTAGGTAGGTGTAAGGATAGTTGTTATCCATCACGTGGGTGCTGGGAATTGAACCAGGGTCCTCTGCAGGAGCAGCTGATGCTCTTAACTGCTGAGCCATCTCTCCAGTCCCTAGACTTTTTTTTTTTTTTTTTTTAAGACAGAGTCTCACTATGTAGCCCTGGATGGCCTGGAACTCTGTATGTAGACCAGGCTGGCTTTGGACTCACGGAGATCCTCCTGCCTCTGGGTCTGCCTCCTGAGTTCTGGGATCAAAGGTGTGTACCACCATGCCCAGCTGCCACTCTTTTAAAATAAAATTTATTAATTTACCTGGGCGTGGTGGCATATCCCTTTAGTCCCAGAACTCAGGAGGCAGAGAGAGGCAGATGTGGCAAGAAGAAGTTGTCAAATCCCTTGGAATTGGAATTATGGACAGTTGTGAGCCACAATGTGGGTGCTAGGTACTAAATCTGGCTTCTCTGCAGGAAGAGCCAGCGATTTTATCCACTGAGCCATCTCAATCCATAGATACTTTTTTTGGGGGGGGGTCTTTTTGAGACAGGGTCTCCCTATAGCTCCGGCTGTCCTGAAACTCGCTATATAGACCAGGCTGGCCTCAAACTCACAAACATCCGCCTGCCTCTGCCTCCCCAGTGCTGGGATTAAATGTGTGCACCACCATGCCAGGCCTATAGACACTTTCAAACACCAGTCTGAAGGTGATGTCCTTCTCCCAGGGTTTCCAATGTTGTAAAGTCCAGGTTCCCTCCCATGTCTGGAAGGGCATGGATGGTCTTCTTCTTTTGGGGTACTCCTGTCTCACAGCCCTACTTCTTTTCCTGAGACCAGAATCCTCTGAATGGATCTCTCCTCCACTAGGCCTCCTTTTTCCTCAGGTCACTTGTCCTCACTTCCACAAGTGTCCACTAGGGGGCGCTTAACACAAGCTGTCTTGGGGTGCTTAAGGGTCTCTAACCTAGGTTGGACAGACTTCTCCAGCAACTAGGGCTGCCTGAGGAAGGCAGAGGCTGCACTCTCTGCCCTGCCTTATTGCTTGAAGCCTTGACAGAGATGTAGCAGTGGATGGAAGCTCAGGGCCCATCTGAGAGTAGATCTCTGCAGGCTGAGGTGGGGGAAGGTCCAAGAACCCTGGTCTCATCTATGAAGCCTCTTAGAGCACTTCTGAGTCTTGGCCACAGGTACACAAGCAGCTATCTATCCTGGCGGGGAGATGGCTGAGAAGGTAGAGGCAGCTAGAGGCCCCAGGTCTAGCTAGGTCCTGCCTTACCCTCAGGTTATATAGCCCCAGCCCTCACCTTCTGTGCTTGCAGCTTGTAGGCGATCTGGCTGGGCCCATCGCTCGGCCGAACCTGGTTGTGGGGCAGCTGCTCCAGCCAAGAGCTTAGGTTGTCCCTGCAGTTCTTAAACTGCTGGTAGGTGAGGCAGGCATCCTGCACTGTCTTCTCCCTGCCAGAAGACAAGGCAGAAGTGAGAGCTATACCTCTCGCGACAGGTGAGGGGTCTGACAGAGGTTGACGGATGCTTCCATCCGGGAGAAGGCCTAAGCGACTGGCCGTGCAGGTCTTTTCCTTCAGACCGTATGCTGGAACCAGGGATCAGAGACACAGCGGACACTCCCTCTGGCCCTGCTCAGGGACGGAAACCCATTTTAGAGGTGAAGAAACAGAAGACTAGTTCAAGGTCACACAGCTCATATAAGCAGCAGGGCCTGGGTGCCAACCCACTCCGCTCACCTCAGGTCCAGCTGGTCCCCCACAGCGTGGTATCGGTCAGTGAGAGCCCGCACCTGGCACTGCTGGTGCGGCAGGTCCAGGCAGAACTCTTGGAAGTTGTTCTGCAGAGCACTGCACGCATGCTCAGTGGTCTTCAGCTGGCGGTGCAGCCCTAGCACACAGGCCTGCTGCTCCAGCAGCTCCCTCCGCTGGTGCTGTGTGGAAAGAGGCAGCCCCACACATGCTCAAGGCTCTGTGAGATGTCCTGTCCGCCCCCCCCCCCACCTGCTGCCCTCCCACCAAGTCCTACCTGCAACTGGCTGACCCTCTCCTGTAGCGGCCCTGAGCCTTCAGGGATGGGGCCCTCCTGGGCTAGGGCAGACTCAAAGCCTCGGATGACCCTGTCTGCCTCCTGGATCTGCCGCTCGAGACCCAAGGCAGCCTTGGCTCTGCAGTGGGGAAGGGACAGTGGAGACCTCCGCCGCACCCTCCCACGCCCACACACCCCCACGGCCACCACACTGCCCTGTCTCCAGAGCACTCACTTCTCCCCATAGAGGGTGCACAGAATCTGCACGTCGTTAAACTTGTTCTTGACATTGTTGAGGGCCACTGGGAGCTGCAGGGCAGCTGGGCCCACAGGCTTGGCAGACAGAAACGCCTCACCCTCCTGCTGTGCTGCGTCCTTCTCAGTCCCTAGGCTCTGAAGACGCTGCACTATGCCCTAGCATGGGAGGGAGGGCAGTTAGGGATTTCTGAGCCACCTACCCCTATGCCCACAGAAGCAGGGTACAAGCTTGGGCTCTGGTCTAACTTCTCTAATGTGCAAATGGATGGCCCAGGGCAGGCCGACCTCTTTGACCCTAGGTCTTTTCATCTGTAGAATGTTGGACAGGAGGATGAAATTAGATCCTATGTATTAGGTCCTTGGCCACAAGAGCCAGGCACACAGTTGCCTGTTGTGAGCACCGCCACCAGTGTCCTCAGCTTCCGGCATCTACCCTGTTGCTTCATGGCAGGCAGAGCCCTGGCTCAGTTCACTTAGATGGTTGCTGCTTTCCATCTCACGTCTGCAATTTATTCATCCATCCCGTAAAACAGACTTCAGTGCTGACTGTGTGCCAGGACTCTGACTGTCTGGTTGGCCTGGGGTTCTAGTGGCCTACCAACACACCTGTTATGGCAAGTGCTGTGACATCACAACCAAAGACAGCTAGATGTTATGGCACATGCCTATAATCCTGGCACTCAGGAGGCTGAGGCAGGAGGACGGAGAGCTCAAGACCGGCTTGAGCTATATAGCGAGACTGTCTCAAAACAAGCAAACAAAAATCTCCAAGGACCTATTGTGGCGGGGGGGGCATCAGCTCTGACACCCTACATTTATACACCAGCACCCTGCCCCATGAGACCCTTCAAAGAGCTCCCAGCTTGCTTGTGTCCACCCCAGAGTATCCCATGCTGCCCCCATGGCAGGCCTCTCCCCTCCCCCTGACCCTGCTGAGCTGCTACTTCCTTCCCACCGTCCACACTGAATGATGGGAAAGGCCAGAACAAGTTACACAATGTGAACGAACAGCATGGTCCACATTTTTCAAAACCAAACACTAATCTAGGCCGTATTTAAACAGAAACCGGTTTGGAGGGCTAGCTGGACCGCTCAGCTGTGGGGAAGGCTGGCTTCTACTCAGCATTTTCAGTGTGACACTGCACAGTCACCCACCTCTCCAGGAGGGTTTGTCCTACAGCTAGGAGAAATCCCCCTAGGGGATATTTCAGGTTTCTTTACTATTCCCAGGATCACCACTAGAGAAATTTCCAGATGTAAGGCCTCTACTCTGGCCTGGGCACTAACATTTTCATCTTCTGGACATACAAATAAGCTGGGTACCATTCCAAAGAGGAGGAAAGTGAAGCCCAGAGAGGGTACATGATTCATCCAAAGTGACAGAGGACCAGGATGGGACGTCCATCCTCTCCCTTGGTCCCTGGCCCCAGGAGTGTGTGTACCCTCGGGGAAGGTCCTTTCCTACCAACACTGAAGCCCTCGTGGCTCCTCACCCACCTCATGGCTGTGGATGCGGCCCCCTAGGTCCTGCAGTGGAGTGGAGCGGTTCAGTGGCGTCCGGGCCCAGGCCAGCACCTGCTTCTCAATCTGTCCTAGGTTCCCATCCAACTGGGTCATCTGCGTCAGGAGCTTCTGAGCTTGTGGATCAGCTGGGACTGAACCAGCTGGAGCTGGAGGCAGAGGTGCTGGTGAGGGGATCAACCTACCTTATCCTCTCTGGGTACCGGGTGGGCACGGAGGACCCACAGGATGGGCAGGGCCTAACTGAGGGAGGGACAGTTCTAAGACTTGCCAGCCCTGGGGGTGGAGGACCCTGTCCATCGTGGTCCTCCCATCAGCCCCCTCGCTGGCCATCCCCTGGTACCCTGCTGGCCGGGCTGTAGGGGCTCTGCAGCAGTGGCTTTCAGACGGCTTTGCACTGTAACCAGTTTCTGTTTCAAGGTCCGCAGCTCTGAGGCCAGTCTGGAATGAGGGGAGAAGGGTGGCTTCTCTCCCTTCCTTCCCCTCTCCAGCCCCAACACTCATTGCTTCAGGAGAAGGAAGCATTTGGGCCAGGGTCTGCAGCCAATTGGTCTTACTGCCTGGAAACGCCTAGGGCTGACCCACCTGTTGGCCCTGGCCACAGCTTCAGGGTCTGGAGCTGGGATGCAGAGGCAGGTGGCTGGGGCACGCTTGGTCTCTCCTCCGGGCCCCTGAATTACCCAAGTGTATGGGTCAGCATTGTCCGTCAGTGTGTACTGTTCTCCCCGAAGCAGCTGCACCTTTGGGCCAAATGGGGAGGGAGTCATGTAGGATCGAAGGCAGGGGCTGGGAAGGGGGGCAGGTTAGGGGCTGATGACAGAGATGGGTGGGGAAGGGACAGGGACAGATCAGAGGTGGGACAGAGCTTGGAGAGGAGGGGGGCTGGGTCAGGAAAGGAGTAGAGAAGAGGACTGGGACAGGGTGGGACAGGTCAGTGCAGGGCAGAGGTGACTAGAGCTGGAGCAGGGTGGGATAGGAGGACTCGTAGAGCTTATACTTCTCCCGAGTCCCAGTCACAGATGCTGTTCACGTGCAGGGGCTGCTTGGGTGAGTTCCTGCGCTGTGCCAGAGGGGCCACTGCCCGGCTTCGCTGCTGTAGGTCCCCAATGGCCCGCTCAGCCATGGCCAGCTGCTTTTCCTCTGCCTGTTGGGAGCCCAGGTGCAGGTCCTCAGGCCAGGCTGTGCCGGAGGCCACCTACCCCATTTCCACTTCCCAACACAGCCCAGGGCGTGGCCTTCATCAGGGCAGAGCTCCAGGTCAGGCTGGTATTGTGCTGGGTAGAGGGGTAAGGGAGGGGGCCAGGCTGGCTAGCACCAGAGAAATCTCCAGAATAGAAGGTGCTGGGACCTCAGACCTGTCCCAGCCATCAGTTGTCACATTAAAGCTGAGCAGGTTGAGGGGGAGGGGAGGGCATGCTGGGGAGCAGACAGCCATCTCCTGTTAGAACAGCCCTTTCTGTGGCCCTGCCCAAGGCGTGGGCTCAGGGCTGAACTGGGGACTAGGGTAGGGAGAGGAGAGGCCCGGAGAGACAGTGGGGTGGATTCCCAGGAGCAGGAAGCAGATACCCTCACCTCTAGCTGCAGCAGAAGCTCTGCGGAGGAGCCAGAGGAGCTCCTGGGGGCAAGGCTGTACTTGGTGTCCAAGTTGGAGTTGAGCTTTGCCAGGGTCTGGCTGGCTGAATCGGCCTCTTCCTGGAACTAAGGTCACTGGGTGGTCAAGGGCAGAAGCAGGGCGACTTGCTGCCCACTGACCTTGCAAGGTGACTGGACACTGACCAGGCTGAACCCACACTAGGTAAAACTCAAATGAGGCTCAACCCAGGCCAGCTAAATTCAAACCAGCTAAACATAAACTGGGCTAAATCTCAACCAGCTACATCTACCCAGGCTTTTTAAAAAGAGTGTGTCCTAATCCCAGCACTCAGGAGGCAGAGGCAGGCAGATCTTTGTGAGTTCAAGGCCACCCTGGTCTACATAGTGAGTTCTAGGACAGCTGAAGCTACAGGGAGACCCTGTCTCAAAAAGAGCCCCCCCAAAAAAGAGTGTGTTCATAAATGGGGCACTCCTAGGTCAGTACAAATAACTGTGTCATAAACACCTTTAAAAAATTTGCACTAAGTGGGGGCTGGAGAGATGGCCTAGTGGTTAAGAGCGCCAACCGCTCTTGCAGAGGACCCGGGTTCGATCCCCAGCACCCACATGGTGGACGAGAACCGTCTGAAACTCCAATTCCAGGAGAACTCCAGTTCCAGGGGAATCCGACACCCTCTTCTGACCTCCGCGGCATTGCACGTCACGGGTGCACAAACTTGCATGCAGACAGTACATTCATACACATACAGAAATAAATAAAAAATTAAAAAAATATATTTTAAAAAAAATTTGCACTAAGGGTATTGTTCATGAAAATAGTCAAGTCCTCTGCTACTGAACTCACTCCAGCCATCTTTTCTTCCTTTTTAATTTTTCTTTATTTTCCTTTGGTTTTTAAAACGGGATCTCCCTGTAGCCCCAGCGGGCCTGGAACTCACTATGTAGACCAGGCTGGCCTTGATCTCACTATGTAGACCAAGCTGGCCTTGATCTCACTATGTTAACCAGGCTGGCCTTGTTCTCACTATGTAGACCAGGTTGGCCTTGATCTCACTGAGATCACCTGTCTCTGCCACCCAAGAGCTGGGATCAAAGATGTGTGCCACCATACCTACCTTTTATTATTTTATCTTTATTTTTTATTATTTTATGTGTATGTGTTTTTTGCATGTATGTAAGTGCACCCATGTCATGTCATGCCATGCCCACAGAGGTCAGATGAGAACATCAGATCCCCTAGAACTGGAGTTATAAACAGTTGTTAGCTGCCATGTGGGTGCTGGGAACCAGACCTACGTCCTCTGCAAGTGCAGCCAGTGATCTTAACTGCTGAGGCATCTCTCCAACACCCAAGAGCCATTATTATTATTATTATTATTATTATTATTTATTTTTTGTCTTTTTGAGACAGGGAAAACCATGTAGCCCCAGCTGGCCTGGAACTCATTATATAGACCAGGCTGGACTTGAACTCACAGAAATCTGCCTGCCTCTGCCTCCTGAGTGTGCCACCATGCCCGGCTTTTTTTTTTCACTTTTAAGGACCAATTTTCAAGTCAGGCATGGTGCTGTTTGCCTGTAATCCTAGCACTTGGGAGTAGAGGCAGGAAGGTCAAGTGCCAGGCTATCCCGTCTACACAGGGAGGTTGAGGCTAGTCTGGGCTATGGGAGGCCTTGAATCAAAAAAATAAAACAAAATGGGTGAGAGAGACGGCTCAGAGATTAATTGCACTGGCTGTTCTTGCAAAGGATCCAGGTTTGGTTCCCAGCACCCACATGGCAGCTAAAAGCCATCCATAATTCCAGTTCCAAGGGATCTATCCAGTGCCCTCTTCTGGCCGCCACAGGCATTACAGGCACATAGTGCACCTACCTACCTGCAGGCAAAACACTCATACAGATAATATAAATATAAATTAAACAAAACAAACAGAAAAACAAAACCAACCAAAGCTAGGGCTATACTCAGAGGGAGAGTACTTGCCTAGTGTGCCTTCTAGGCTTAGTCTTTAGTTATGACAAAAAAAAAAGGAAAAATAATTTGGGAGCTGTGCATACAGTTCAGTTCATAGAGTGAGAGGCCCTGAGTTCAGTTCCCAGCACCACAGAAAACGGATTTTGTGCCACACACTTGTAAGCCCAGAGATATGAACTATAGGCTGGAGAACCAAAAATTAAAATTCATCCTCAGCTATATAGTAAGTCTCAGAGATCCTGACTCAATGTTAATTAACTTTAAAAAAATAAATTAGTGGGCCACATTCCTCCCGAGTTGAGTGTCGGCCTGGCATCATAAGAAAAAACAAATAAATACTAAATTCGTGGCTGGGCATGGTGGTGGCTCACGTCTTTAATCCCAGCACCTGAGAGGCAGAAGCAGGTGGATCTTTGTGAGTTAAAGGCCAGCCTGGTCTACAGAGTGAGTTCCAGGACAGCTGGGGCTACAGGGAGACCCTGTCTCAAAAAGACAAAAATAAAGAGTAAATAAATATAAATATATTCACTCCCTTGGGGCAAAATCACCCTTCTAAGAATGTATTGACCTGGGCTGGAGAGATAGTCTAGCAGTTAAGAGCACCGACTGCTCTTGCAGAGGACCCAGGTTCGATTCCCAGCACCCACATGGTGGCTAAGAACTGTCTGTAACTCCAATTCCAGAACTCCAGTTCCAGGGGAATCCGAGACCCTCTTCTGACCTCTGCAGCATTGCATGACATGGGTGCACAAACCTGCATGCAGACAGTATACTCATACACATACAAAAAAAAAAAAAAAGAATGTATTGACCTTATCGCGCCTCCCCCCCCCCAGGGATCTAGTCACAATAGCACAATAGTGGTCTCTGCTTCTCCGGATGGCAGTGGGTAGGCCGGGCTGCCTTGTCCTCTAGTGTCCCCACCCCTGCGCTCAGCCACAGGCTCACCTTGCGATAATCCTCCACGTGCTGCAGCTGGCTCTCCTGGCAGATGCACAGGTTCAGGAAGTTCTGCCACTCCATCTTCAGGGCCTCCTGGTGGACCTGGACCACAGGAACGAGTGCTGGGACCTTGCCCTTCCCACCAGCTGTCCATTTGGGGGAGGCACAGGGAACATGGGTGGGACATGGGTAGGCCTCGGTACCTGAATGGGCCCGATGGCTGGGTGTCCAAGTTCTATCATGCGTTCTGCGTCGTCCTCCAGCTGGTTTATGCTCTGTTCCTGGGCCAGCAGCTCGTGCTGCTTGAAGTGCTGGGGATGGGTGGGGTGTGGACAGAGGTGAGCACCCGAATGGCCTTGGCTGCTCTCACCACCCAGGCCGGTCCCCGCTGACCTCATACTCCCGCCGTACTCCTGCAGGATCAGGCATGAGGTCGCTCCAGTCCTGCTGCAAGATGCGGCCTTGCTGGTCTGCCAGGGCATTCAGCTGCCGCGTGCAGCCTTGCAGGTGTGTGTACAGGCTGCCCAGGCTCTGCCGACGCCAGGAGGCTGCTTTCTGTGTTCAGGAGAGAGGAGAGTGGCAAGAGGGGGCATCCATGCAGTCAGTGACTCTATCCAGGGTGCAGAAAACCAGCCCCACCCACCATGGCACACAGCTCTGCCCACCATGGCACCCGGCCCTAGCTCATCCTCCTGCTCACCAGTAGGTCCCGGTATTGGTTTCTGATGGTGGCTGCATCCTGCCTCAACCAAGGAGAGAAACATGGCAGGGAGAAACAAGGCAGAGTGAGAACCCCTATGTATGGGCCAGGGGCTCCCCACCAACCTCTCTCCCCAGAAGGCCAGGATGGAAGAAAGGGGGTCAGGGGCTGGATAGCGATGTAGTCTGGCAGGGCTCACGCACCGGCCCCACCAGAGTCCGCAGCTGCTGCCCGTAAGCCTCGATCTCCCTCTGCAGGATGTTGTGTTCCGCGACCTGCTGCTCCAGCTCTGCCATCCCAGGCCCATACTGGCCCTCACTGACCAGCTTCTGCAGAGGAGCCGACTCTTCAGTCCCACCAGGAAGGCCTGGGTCTTGGAGCCCAGAGAACCCTCCAGTGCCCCATTGCTACCACACCTATGCCCTCTCTGCAGCAAGGGATGCAGGGATAGTCATTTAAACAGAGACTGGACAGGCCAGGTTAGCAGCCTGGGTGAGCGGCAGCTCTTCCCCATAGGGAGCCACGTCTGGACCACAGTCTTGGGATCCTACTGGTTTCCAGGATTGCAGGCTCGCTCTGTATTCTGCCTTGTCCGTGGCCCAGGCCTCAGCAACCTGCTTCCTGGACATGTCCATCCAGATCCAGGACCCCCAGCATGACCAGCCCCACCCAGGCCCTTCCCCACGGTGCCTGGTTATCCTCACAACCTTTGCTTTAGCCTCAAACAACTGATCATATCTGGTGGGTGCCCCTGACCTGTTTCTGTTCCAGCACACGTGTCCAGTCGACCCGGGGCCCCACATCAGGCGGCAGCACCATCTTCTCGTACAGGGCACGGTACTCAGCGCACTCCTGGGTCACCCGCTCATGTAGCTGCTTGATGCTGCCAAAGAGCAGCCCACAGGTCAAAGCTGGGATGGACCTTCTGGGGACCCCCAAACTTGCACTGTGAGCCCCGGGTCACTCACTCCTTCTCAATCTCCTCAGCCTGTGGGTGCTTGAGCCGCCGGGCCTTGTCCACATCCAGGAAGAGATCTTTGAGCAGCACTTCCGCCTCCTTCAGGTTTCGGCTGGTGTCCTGCTGGTGCTGCAGAGCTTGCCCTTGCTCACTGTTCAGCCTGTCCTGGGTGAGACATGGAGGTTTTCAGGGCCCTGAGTCCCATGTCCTCCCCCACGTCCTTTCTGACCCAGCACTGCTGGACTGACCCCTAGTCCTGGGACCTGGCTGAACCAGTCCATATTGGGACCCCCCCAGCAGAGAGCTAGGACATCCATCCGTGTGGCGGATGGTAAGGACACATGGGTAGGTGGCTCTCAAAGCTAGTAGAGAAGGAAAATGGAGCCTCCCTGCTGGTGGGTTTGGGGCACATAGAGTGGATGACTAGGATAGAGTCTGCAGCTCTTCCCCATCACAGACGGCCCTCTAAGGACTCACACATGACGCTGGGCCTCTGGGCCCTGGCCTGACCCCCTTGCCTTACTTGCTGCAGCTTCCTCTGGGTCTCCAGGATGTCCCTCTCCACCTGGTCAGCGTTGGCTTGCATGCGGGAGATGAGAAGGGTCAGTTCCTGGGTGGCAGCCCTGGTGCATGATGGGAGACAGAGGGCAGCATGAAGGCCCCTTCCCTCCCACAGGGAAGAGTCGTGACCTGGGGCACTCTGAGACGCTCACCCCTAGGAGCTGAGGGATGGGATGGCACTGTGTCCTGCATGAGGGTTCAGAAAGTGAGAGCCCCAGGGTGTGCAATGCTGTGAAGAAGGCAAGTCTCAGGCACCCCAGCCTCGGCCTCCTGGCCTAGTTGTGGCTTCCCAGCCCTACCCAACTGCCTGTCTAGAGGGGCAGCTGGGGCAGCTGAGGGCAGAAGAGGGAGTGACAGCTCTCACCCCAACTTCCCCCTACTCCAGTCTTGTCTGCTTCCCTGTCTCTCCTACCCAGGGGGCTTTGCCAGTGTGGAGACTTTAATGACTACTATCAGGGCACCTTGATAGCTCCTAGATTCAGGGTCTGCAAGTGCGGTCTATGAGCTGATTTGCTCTTTATCACACCATTGGGCAGGGAAGGTGGCTGCTCAAGCCTGGGGTTCTTCCTATGCACTCATTCAGCACCCCAACTCCTGCCCGCAGAGCTCTATATAGTTCCTACTGCGTGCCTGCACTCTGAGAATCAGCATCAAGCAGATCTGAAGAAAGCAAAGCGGTCCAAGCCTCATGAACACAAGGCTTTGTGGGAATCATGAACCTGGGGATGGGGCAGCTACAGATGACTCCCAGCCCAGGACAGTGCCAGCGAAGACAGACTCACTATGTCGCCAAGGCTAGCCTTCAGCTAGTACTCACTATGTCGCCAAGGCTAGCCTTCGGCTAGTACTCACTATGTCGCCAAGGCTAGCCTTCGGCTAGTACTCACTATGTCGCCAAGGCTAGCCTTCGGCTAGTACTCACTATGTCGCCAAGGCTAGCCTTCAGCTAGTACTCACTATGTCACCAAGGCTAGCCTTCGGCTAGTACTCACTATGTCACCAAGGCTAGCCTTCGGCTAGTACTCACTATGTAACCAAGGCTAGCCTTTGGCTAGTACTATGTAACCAAGGCTAGCCTTTGGCTAGTACTCACTATGTAACCAAGGCTAGCCTTTGGCTAGTACTCACTATGTAACCAAGGCTAGCCTTCAGCTCCTGCTTGTCCTGTCTTTACCTCCTGAACAGCTGGCTTTACAAGTCTGTGCTACCACACTGTGCCTTATTTGTAAAATACTAAACTTTTTTTGTTCTTTTGTTTCTTGAAACCGGATCTCATTCTGTAGCCCAGGCTGGCCTAGAAGTTACCATGTAGCTCAGGTTGGCCTCAAAACCACAGGAATCCTCCCAACAATTCAGCCTTCTACTGAGGAATTACGTGCAAGCCATCAAGCCTGGCTTTTTTTTTTTTTTTTTTTGTCTTTTTGAGACAGGGTCTCCCTGTAGCCCCAGCTGGCCTGAAACTCACTATTTAGACCAGGCTGGCCTTGAATTCACTGAGATCCGCCATCAGCCTGCTTCTGCCTCCCCAGTGCTGGGATTAAAGGCCTGCACCAGCATGCCCACAACACAGGATTTTTAAAAGGATTAAGATTTGTTCATCAGAAGCATCTGGTCCAGACTCTCATGCAGTCAGCGCTCAAGATGCCTAGGACATTCCTGGCACACTACCGGTGCTAGTAAGGATGAATTGGATGAGCAGACAGCACTGAGAGACACAAGGAGCCCTCTTTCTCTACCTTGTGGATGGAGCTACCAGAGGCCAGGCCGTTTCCCGAGCTACAGGCAGGGCCCAGCCTCATGTCTAGACTCTTGGCAGTGCTGCCCCCACAAGGCCCTCTGTACTCCACCCAGGGCTGGGCTCAGTGCTCCAAGGGAACTGGTCGTCACTCCAGTGAGAGTCTTAACCGCTGTCTTTCCTGTCTGCCCAGATGCCCAGCCTCTGGGTTGGCACCCTGATCCCTATCCCAGTAATGGGTCCCAAGACCTCAGCCTCTCATTAGGCTCCTATCTTCACACCTCTGAACCGCGGCACCTGGCTCCAGGCAGGCTGCCACCTCCTCCTACTGAGGGACTGAAGCCAGTGAGCGGGAAGAACAGGGCCAAGTCCTGCAAAGAGCTGGTAACCACACGCAGACATGGTGCCAGGTCCCTTCACCCACTGGGAAAGGACCTCCCAACTCGAAGGAGACACTAAACTTGGGGGAAAGTCGCAGGTTAGGTGGGAGGCAGCCTGGCCCCAGACTCTGCACCCAGAAACCTTCCCTTGAGCTCCTTCCTTCTGCCCACACTGCATCATGCTGCCAAGTGGAGCCCTGAAGGCAGAGTGGGCAAACCGGGAGTCAGGCTCTGATGTCTGTCACCCTGGCCCGCACCACTCTTGCAAGGCGGCCCTCCACCTCTGGCCCTTGGGCCTCCCAGGGGAATGTGGGCAGCCACAGGCCATCCCTTGCTTCCAGCTCCTGCTGAAGTCTGACCTGGGCCAGAGGCCTCTGAGGCAGGAGAGTCCACCCTTGGGCCCTTGGTTGGAACACCATTGCCAGCACTGCGCTCCCAGCTGCCACCACCAGGCAGAGCTGCACCACCCTGATCCCAGCCCCGCTCACCGACTGTACTTGCTGGGGGACCCTTTAGGGGACCCCTTGGCTGGAGAGCCCTTGGGGGATCCCTTCCCCTGAGCGCCTTTGCTCAGCCCCTTGAACATGGTGGTGAAGCAGGTGCGGGCTCAGGCTGGCTCCCCGGGGAGGAGGGCGGGCAGGCGGCGCGCGTCCTCGCTGGCTACTAGCAAGGCAGAGCAGCCGTGGGGCGGCGGCCTGGGAAGGCAGTTTCTGGGAGTCCCCTCCCTGCAGGTGCGGCGGTCCCCGCCAGGCCCGGCCCAAGCATGCCTCACGCCCCGCCCAGTCGCCTGCACAACCAGTCTGGGAGGAGAGGGCACAGCCCAGGGGCCGGGCGACCGCGCGCGACTCCCAGAGAGGTTTGGTCTTGTTACACCCACACGCCTAGGGAGAAAGCAGCGATCACACCCAGGTGGGGAAATGGCCCAACGTGAACTTGGGGAGATGGATGCACGGATGCACACATGCTCATGCATGTTCAGGGGCTCCTCGGCTCTGGCTAGCCAACACCTGGGGCCTGGCACAGAGGGGTTTATCGGCCAAGCCCCCACCCACAGCTCGGCCTGCCCTAGAGAGGTGGTTCACCCAAGCAAGGCCTTGCTCTCTGATTGCCATGGAACAGCCCTGAGACTTTCACCCCAGGAAACTAACTTTTTTTTTTTTGACAAGATCTTTCTTTGTACCTGGCCTGGAACTCATTATGGAGCCCAACCTGGCAATCTTTCTACCTCAGCCTCCCAAATTCTGTGATCACATGTGTGAGCCATCCTGCCTGGTTTACCCCTGTTATTTTTATTTTATGTGTATGAGTGTATTGCCTGCATGCATGTAACTGCACCTGTGTCATGCAGTGCCCAAGAAGATTAGAGAGGCTGTTGGATCCCCTGGAACTACCCAGGGGTTGGAGAGATGGCTCAGTGGTAAAGAGCACTGACTGCTCTTGCAGAGGACCCAGGTTCAATTCCCAGCACTCACATGGCAGCTAAGAACTGCCTTTGACTCCAGTTCCAAGGGACTCTGACCCCCTCTTCTGACCTCCGTGGCATTGCACGACACAGTTGCACAGACCTACATGCAGACAGTACATTCATACACATAAAAAAAATAAATAACTTTAAAAAAATTAAAAAAAAAAAAAGAAGGTGCTGCCCAGCTGGCTCCTGAGGCCTGCCGCTCCACGCATCAAGGAGATCCTCTAAGGACCATCAAGCCGGCTCCTCTAGAGAAGTCCAGGCACCACCTGCATGCCCAGCTGCTAAGCCAGGCAGAGACCACCCACGACCTGCCCCCACCTCCAGTTCCCGGTAGAAAAACTACCTCCTCCTTGTGGCTTCTACCAGGTCAGACCACATGACTGGTCAAATCATACTGGGTTAGGGGCTTTTTCCTCACAGCAAGTGCCGAGAAACACCAATTCTTTCTAGCAGAACCTCAGTCTGGGTGCTGAACAAGGGCAAGGGACTCAGGACTGGTTAAAGGCAGAACACATTCCAGCAAAGACAGATGTCCCAGCAGCTTGGGGAGAGCAGGGACAGAGGCTCAGTGGAGCAAGAGGCCTGAGCATCTTTTGGCTGCATCTCACAGAGAAGTTGCTACACTTAGCCACTAAACTGGAGAGGAGTTCTCTGTTCCTGAAGAAAAAGGTTGACATTGGCAAGTGTGCAGCGGAGAGGACCACAGGATGCCACGCCAAAGCAGGCAGCCGCAGGAAGCAGGGTGGCCTTACAGTGTCCTCTGGTCTGGGCAGAACATGATCAGTGAGACGGTGCCAGAAACGCAAAACACAGTCCAGGCTCAGCCTCCATCCCAGCCCTCCTCCACTTTCGTCCTGGTGACAATCTACTTTTTCTTCTTCTCCTCCTCCTCCTCCTCCTCCTCCTCCTCCTCCTCCTCCTCCTTCTTCTTCTTCTTCTTCTTCTTCATCCTGTGGTCTTTTTGAGACAGGGTCTCCCTTTAGTCTCAGATGGCCTGGAACTCACTCTGTAGACCAGGCTGGCCTTGAACTCACAAAAATCCGCCTGCCTCTGCCTCCCAAGTGCTAGGATTAAAGGAGTGTGCCACCATGCCCGGCCAACAATTTTCTTCTAATCACTAGTGGCATGCCTGAAATCAGCTGTTCTCACGAGGGACCATTTAAATGACTACAGGGTCCAGAGGCCAGCGTTTACCTTCAGCTTCTCTTCCCAGACCTGCCTTTATCTTTGAGACAGAACTTTCCAGGAGTGGTGGCCAAAAGTTGGAACAAGTCTAGACCTCAGCTGGTCTAAACCACCAAGTCTCTATCCTCTGTAGGAGAGACCTCTGGGCAACAAATGAGCACTGTAAAGGCCCTTGCATGCACCAGGGCTCCAGGGCTTATTGACTCACTGCTAGAAAAACAAGAGTGGGCTTCCTGGCATGACTGTCCACTGCCGCCAGATCAAATCAAGCTGGCTCCCAGCAGAGGCAGGAATATGCCAGGCTCTGATGTGACCCATCCCTGTTCCTGCTCAAATGGCAGCACTCAGCACTCTTTCAAGAATAAATCACAGGAGGAAGGATAGGGGTGAGGTCAGAGCTGTGTTTATTCTCTAGAACATTTGCAGGGCCAGGACGGGTCTGCTGGTCTCTGTGGAGACCTGCAGTGTTCCACATGGCAGCCACAAGCCCTGTTGTGGCTGCTGAGCATTCCAACATGCCTGACCCAAACTGAGATGTACTCTGTGTGTAGAATTCATCCAGGATTTCATAAGCTTGCTATGGGAAAGATTAATTTTTTATACTAATGACATGTTGCAATGTTATTTTGGGTCTGAAGTATGTTAATATCACCTGTTATTACTTCTTTTTTTTTTTTTGTCTTTTTGAGACAGGGTCTCCCTTTAGCCCTAGCTGACTTGGAACTCACTATATAAACCAGGCTGGCCTTGAACTCACAGAGATCCGCCTGCCTCTGCCTCCTGAGTGCTGGGATTAAAGGTGTCCATCTGCCACCATGCCGGGCAAAATAAAATTTTTTTTTATTAATTTTATTTATTTCCGTATGTGTATGAATGTACTGTCTGCATGCAAGTTTGTGCACCCGTGTCGTGCAATGCTGCGGAGGTCAGAAGAGGGTGTCGGATTCCCCTGGAACTGGAGTCCTCCTGGAATTGGAGTTTCAGACGGTTCTCAGCCGCCATGTGGGTGCTGGGGATCGAACCCGGGTCCTCTGTAAGAGCAGTCGGCACTCTTAACCGCTAGGCCATCTCTCCAGCCCCAAAATAAAATTTTTTAAAAATTTAAAAAAACAGGTAAGGTTTACATCTATAGTTCACAGTAGAATTCCATGGAACATAGCAAGCTGTGCTGGCAAACACTTTATCCCAGAATTTTAGAGAAGGGTCAGTGTATTAGTCAGTTTTCTGTTGCTGTGATAAAACACCAGACCAAGGAACTTATAAAAGGAAGAGTTTATTTGAGCTTACAATTGGCGGTTCCAGGGAATTAGTCCATTGTGGCGGGAGGCGTGGTGGCCGGATCCGGACCAGCAAACAGAGGGTCACATCTCGCAAAGAGCACAGGAAGCAGAGAGGAGCAACTGTAGAGCACGAGGCTTGTTAAGCTCACTAAGCCCGCCCCCAGTGACACACTTCCCCCAGCATGGCCACACCTTCTAAGACCTCCAGAAACAGCACCACCAACTGGAGACAAATGTCTGAATACCTAGAGCCTATGGGGGACACTCATTCAAACCACCACATTCCACTCCCTGGCCCCCATAGGCTCCTGACCATATAAAATGCAAAACGCATTTAGTCCAACCTTAAAAGTCCCCATAGTCTTTACCAGTTTCAATGTCATTCAAAAGTCCACAGTCCAAAGTCTCTTCTGAGACTCAGGCCAATCTCTTAACTGTAAGCTCCTGTAAAATCAAAAGGCAAATTACATACTCCCAATGTACAGTGGAACCGAATACACATTCCCATTCCAAAAGGGAGGAATAGAGGCATAGTGAGGAAATACTGGACCAAAACAAGACCGAAAACCAGCAGGGCAAACGCCAAGTCCTGTAGCTCCACATGCGACTTCTGGGACTTGACTTCCAAAGGGCTTACACGGCTCAGCTCTTCCAGCTTTGCTTGCAACATACATCTCTTTCTTAGGCTGGTACCACTCCCCGTATGCAGCTCTCCTTGGCAAATATCTCACAGGTCTGGCATCTCGAAAGTCTTCTTGGGGTCTCCGCTGCCAACCAGGCTTCATACTCACAGCTTCACGCAGTGGCCTATCACGGCCTTCTTTATTCAGGGACACCCCTGCTGTACTCTTCCTGGCCTCTTTGGCTCTCTGAAACCGTGGAGGAAGAGCTGATGACCCCTTCACTCTTGCAAACTTCATGTCTCTAAAGCCAGCACCACGTGAATGAAATTGCCGAATCTGGCTGCAAGTTCGGGCCAGACCCTGGCCCATTTCAACCACATTTGCTACTTTTCTCTGCCCTGGACTTGCTGGAGGATTAGCTGGGTGTGGTCTTGCCCTGAAGGTACTGATTCTTTTGTTTACTTGTAAATCTCGAAGCCCTTCCTTAATCACTTTAAACTCCTTATCAAAAGGAAACTCTCCTTCACAAGCCTTGGCCCCACCTTTAATCTTCCTAGTGCAGTTTTCAGATCCAACCTCTCCTTCACATGCCTTGGCCCCACCTTTAATCTTCCTAGTGCAGTTTTCAGATCCAACCTCTCCTTCACATGCCTTGGCCCCACCTTTAATCTTCCTAGTGCAGTTATCAGAGCCAAACTGTACATTTTGCATTTCTTTCTGCTCCATCTGCTCTTTTTCACTGTAGATCTGTATAATATTCACCATTAAAAGCCACGCCACCATTTCTACATTAGGCTGTCTTGAAATATCCTCCGCCAAAGACATCAGTCCACTGCTTTTCAACTTAGCATCAGGCAAGCATCTGGGCTGTGGGCAAACTGCTGCCAGACTCTTTATCAAAATATCCTGGTTGCTGCCTAAGTCTTTATTTTCCCCTGGGACCACATCTTTTGCAGCCATGCTTTCTTCCAGGCCTCCACTAGAATGGCCCTTTAAGCTCTGCTTATAATAGTCAACAGCCTTTCCAGCCCAAAGTTCCAAAGTCTTCCACACTTCTCCAAACATACACATGGTCAGGTTCTTCACAGCCAACAGCCCACTCTCTGGTACCAATAACTGTATTAGTCAGTTTTCTGTTGCTGTGATAAAACACCAGACCAAGGAACTTATAAAAGGAAGAGTTTATTTGAGCTTACAATTGGCGGTTCCAGGGAATTAGTCCATTGTGGCGGGAGGCGTGGTGGCCGGATCCGGACCAGCAAACAGAGGGTCACATCTCGCAAAGAGCACAGGAAGCAGAGAGGAGCAACTGTAGAGCACGAGGCTTGTTAAGCTCACTAAGCCCGCCCCCAGTGACACACTTCCCCCAGCATGGCCACACCTTCTAAGACCTCCAGAAACAGCACCACCAACTGGAGACAAATGTCTGAATACCTAGAGCCTATGGGGGACACTCATTCAAACCACCACAGTCAGAGATTCAAGGTTGTCTTTAGCTATATAACAAGCTCAAGGACATCCTGGGCCACATGAAATCCTGTCTCAAAACAAAACAAAAAAATCTATAGCACAGTCCAGGCATGGTGGTAGATGCATGTAATTCCAGCAATCGAGAGGCAGAGACAGGAAGGTTGCTGCCGAGTGTGAGGCTGCTGTGGTCTACAGAGTGCTGGACCAGCCTGGGCTACATGATGAGGCCCTGTCTAAAGAAAACAAACAAGTGGAGTGTGATGGCACATGCCTTTATTTCAGTGCTTTTGAAGCTGAGGCAGACAGATCTCTGTGAATCTGAGGCTAGCCAGGTCTGCAAAGCAAGCTCTGGGCCAGCCAGGGCTATGGCTAGCCAGGTCTGCAAAGCAAGCTCTGGGCCAGCCAGGGCTATATAGTAAGACCCCCATCTCCAGGAAAAATAAAGTTAAACAAAAACACAAGCGAACTAAAACCTCCAAAACAAAAAAGCTTAATAGGCAGCTCTGAGCTAGCAGCTAACAGGATCCCCCATTTCCCACCCCCCCCACCTTCGCCCTGCAGGACTTGGCTTTTTGTCCTTCCTGTTGCTTTCCGTGGTTCCTCCACTATGGATCCGGAGATTTGAAGTCAGCTGACCCCCAGGGTGGCTCCAGCCCTGCGCCCACTATGGCCTGAGTGCCAGTGTGTTCATACCCCTAGTCTGACCCCCCAGCTGGCAACTCCAGGCTGACGTGGGCCTGTGGCGTCTGAGCAGGAGGGCTGCGCAGCCTAGGAGAAGCACAGCACAGCTAAGAGCAGGCGCAGCTGGGCCCCGGGGCAGCACTTGGCAAATATGTCCGTGCTTAGGCCCAGAGGTGCTCACTTCCTCTTCCAGCTGAAGGACCCTTCAGAGGGGGCACTGGCCCTGTGGAAGCAGATGGTGGCAATTCTTCCCTGGGAGCCTAGTTGCTCTGTGATGATAAGCTCTGCCATCTCAGGAAATTGCCCTCTGTTTGTATAGAATCTCTGCCGCCTCTCTGCCGTCAGACCCTTGGACCGAGGCTGAATGAACTTCCTACTACCAGGCCCAGTGAGGAACACAGGCATTCTCCATCAGTGGGGCCTAGAGAGGACAGACAGTTGTGGAGTGGTAGAGGGAGGAGCCTCTTTCCATCCAGGCTGGCACACCACCTGGGGCGTAAGCTCCGCTGCAGGAATCCGAAGTGCTGTCTGGAGGAGGTTCTTTTTGGCTGAGTCTGCCCAGGAGCTTGATAAAAAGGAATGACGAAGGTCTGCCTGGGGAGGAGTGAAAGGTGGCATGGCCCACCCAACTGGGGCAGTTCAGGGAGTACAAGGACTGGCTGTTCTTCCTTCCAGGCCTTCCAGTGAGGCCCAGATGGAGAATCTAAGAAGCACTCAAGCTCAGGGCGTGATGGCACGCCCTTAATAAGGCAGAGGCAGGTGGATCTTTGTGAGTTCAAGGCCAGCCTGGTCTACAGAGTGAGTTCCAGGACAGCCAGGGCTACAGGGAGACCCTGTCTCGAAAAGACAAACAAACAAACACCACTCAAGTGTGGAGTCTGTGGTCCTAGCACCTGGGAGGCAGAAGCAGGCAGATTTCTCTGAGTGGGGTCAGCCTGCTCTACATAGTGAGCCCCTGTCCCAACACATGCTCCCCTCCCCCCAAGATGACTGGCAGGTAAAGGCACTTGCTGCCAGCCTGATGACCTGAGTTTGATCCTCAGGATTTGTTCATAGTAGGGGAGAGAGCCAACTCCCACGAGTTGTCCTTGGACCTCCAAAAGTACACTGTGCAGCTGGACGTGGTGGTGCACACCTTTAATCCTAGCACTCGGGAAGCAGAGGCAGGTGGATCTTTGTGAGTTCAAGGCCAGCCTGGTCTACAGAGTGAGTTCCAGGACAGCTGGGGCTACAGGGAGACCCTATCTCGAAAAGACAAAAAAAAAAAGTACACTATGCACATGAGTACACACAGACACACACAGACATACATATATATAGACAAGTAAACTTAAGAAAAACCTTTGAAACACTCAAGATGGGTAGAGCTCAGTAGTAGAGTGCTTGCCTGGTGTGTGTGAGGCCCTAGGGTCAAGCTGCAAGACCACACATACATACAGATACAACAGACACACAGACTTACACAGACATGCAGAACACACACAATTAAAAAAAAAAATCAGACATGGTTATGCCTACCTGTAATCCCAGCACCTGGGAAGCAGAGGCAGGAGGATTGCTACAAGTTTGAGGCCAGTCTGGACTACATAGTGAGTTTCAGAGAGGCCAGGTCTACACAGTGAGGCCTTGTCTCAAAATTAAAAGTACCCCAAACAGGGCTTAGAATATAGCTGTCAAGAGCGCTTGTGCCAAGTGTGGTGGTGCACGCCTTTAATCCTAGCACTTGGGAGGCATAGGCAAGCAGATCTTTGTGAGTTCAAGGGCAGCCTGGTTACAGAGTGAGGACAAGCTGGGGCTCCGGGAGCACTGTCTTGAAAGACCAAAAAAAAACAAAAAAAAAAAAAAAAGATGGTGCTTGCTTAAAATGCGATGGTTCCTTGTTTGATTCCCAGCAACATGAAACAAAATAAAACCTACAATGAAAGCCGCACCTGGGCCAATTAGATGCCTCAGCTGGGAAGGGCACTTGCTATCAAGTCCAGCAATACAAGTCGATTCTGGGAATCCACAAGGTAGAAAGAGAACCATCTCTCACAGGCTGTCCTCCCATCTCCACTTGTGTGCAGCATCCATGCATCCCATCAAATACAAATAAAAAAAAAAATTAAGCCACACCTGTTTTGAAAATAAAGTATCGTGAAATTAAAAAAAGAGAAAGAAAAGACAAAAAATTTTTAAAAAAGAAAAATGGGGCTGGGAGAGATGACTCGTGGTAAGATGCACTGGACTGCTTCTTGAGGGCCTGGGTTCGTTTCCCAGCAACCCACACATGACAGCTAACAACCCCATAATCCAGCAGGGAATCCAGTTCGAGGGATTCAACGAACTACCTCTTTGATCCATCTTGGTGATTGCACACACACAGGTACACTGACCTCATGCAGGCATACACTCAGACACATAACCTTAAAAGGAAAATGTAAGCCGGGCCATGGTGGCCTCACGCCCTTTAATTCCTAGCACTTTGGGGAGGCAGAGGCCAGTGCCGATCTCTGTGAAGTTAAAGGCCAGCCTGGTTCCAGCAGAAGGAGTTCCAGGCTATCTGGGGCTTACAGGGAGACCCTTGTACTCGAAACGACCAAAAAAAAAAAAAAGAAAAAAAAGAAACTAAAGTAAAAAGTAATTTAAAAAATCTGGTGTGTTAGGGTGTGGGTGGTGCAGCAGCCTATTAACCCCATCACTTGGGAGGAGAGGCAGGTGGATCTCTGGGAGTTGAACAGCCTGGTCTGCATAGTGAGGCTCCAGGGCCAGCCGGACTACAGACCAGGGAGACCCTGTTTTCTAAAAGACATAAATTAAATAAATAAATAAATAATAATAACAGAAATCGTGTTCTTCTGGCTGGAGCCTCTCCTCTCCTTTCACCCGGCCATTGTGCTCCTTCTGGGCGGTCTCTACCGTCCTCACCTGTCTTCATCACAAGACTTTCAGAATCAAGCTCTTCCTGGACAAAAAAAACAAAAGCAGATTCATACCTGTTCCCCAGTGGATTCAGATGAAGAAACTGAGTAACAAGATCAGTGCAACTCTGAGAGTAAGACGCTGGGAGGAGAGCCAAAGCTGGGTCTGTGAGGAGTCGCACAAAATGGCACGGTTGGAATATTTCTTTTTTTTATGATGAGGTACTGTTTATTAGCTGAATCATGATGATCAATCAAGCAGGTCCTAGCCAGATGGAAGTTGAAAGGGTTTTTTGTTGTTGTTGTTTGTTGATGAGTTGTTTTTTGTCTTTTCCGAGGACAGGTCTCCCTGTAGCCCCAGCGGCCTGGAGACTCACTTCTGTAGACCCAGGCGTGTGGCCTTGAACTCACAGAGGAGTTCTGCCTGCCTCTGCCTCTGAATGTTGAGATTAAAGGCTAGGATTTAAAGGCATGCGCACCACGCACGGCTCAAAGATGGGTGTTTACCTCGCCTGTGGGTGCTGGGAATTAAAACCCCAGGGTCGTCTTTAAGGCAGTCAGCGCTTTTAACCACTGAAGCCATCTCTCTTAGCTTGGCACAGACCTTGTCATCCCAGTACTCTTGGGAGATGCGAAAGAAAGGCAAGTGGCATCTCTGTGAATCAAGGCTAGCCTGCTCCTATATACAAGTTCCAAGCCAGCCAGGCTATAGCGAAGTCCCTGTCCTCAAAAAAAAAAAAAAAAAAAGAAAAAAAGGCAAAGAAAAAGAACCGGAAAAAGAAAAGGCCACAAGTAGATCCCACCTGTATGGAGAGGAGACTCTCATACCAAATGGCCAGGGAACAAAGAGGGGACACAGGAACCCCAACATCCAAGGCTGCCTGCCTTAGGTGCCCGGTATCTGCCCTTGCCATGAACCATTCTCCTCTTGCCCTTGGGTCACTGCATCCAGCCCCAGCTCTCTGGTGGCCCCAGTGTCAGCAAAATTCCTACACTGTGGCCACATCAGCCACCAGTGATTGGCTATCCTGGGTCCTAGAAGTCTGCAAGCAACGCTGGTCTTGCTCACAGATCTGCTGAGACACAGGATGACTCTAAGCTGTCCTTAATTACAAAGCATTGAAACCCTAGGCCCCATTGAGTCTGAGGGAGGCAGCTGGAAAAAGTGACAGCCCAGCACACAGCTGGAGCTGCAGAAGCTGCATCTGTAACTGCCAGGCTCTGGTCTGAGGAAGAAAGGGTTCATAGGAAAGTTTTTGTTTTTTTTGTTTGTTTGTTTGTTTGTTTTTTTTTCTTTTCCAGACGTGTAAGTCTGTCCCTGTACGCCCAGCTGTACTGGAACTCCACTCGAAGTAGGACACAGGCTGGCCTTGAAACTTACAAAGATCCACCGCCTCTGCCTCCCTAGTGCTAGGTTAATGCAGATGTGTGCCACCACGTCCGCCGGGGTCGCGTTTTTTTGGTGTTTTTTTTTTTTTTTTTGGCAAGTGTTTTATGGAACAGCCCAGCAAGCATGAAGGGCCTGAGAAATGTCTTCGTAGCTAGTAGGCCTGCCTAACTTGTCTTTGTGTCCAGGAAACAGGGAAGGGATTAACTGCCATGATCATTCGCCCTGGTTGTGCCAACAGTTCTCTTAGACTTAGGAGGTCCCAGCCCGGAGGGCAGAGGGCAGGGCAGAGGGCAGATTTCTAGCTTCCTTCGTGGCCTCCTAAAGCTTTGGATCTGAGCCTAGATCATCTTGACCTGCTCTCTGTTGGCCGGGTCCCAGGAAAAACTGCATTGTCTGTCCTTACTGATTGGAGATGTATGTGGCCCGGGTTAAATAGTTGGGCAGCTGCTCAGAGGCGAGCAGGTGGGGGCGGACCGCACAAGGCCATGGGATCAGTGTATGCTGGGCAGTAACTACTGGGAAGCCTGGCTCCTGCTTGCCCTGAAAGACTCTCCTGGGACTACAAGGGAGATGTAGGTGGTCAGGTCATTGCCCTCCACTCCACACAGGAACCAGAACGAAGGTGGCCAGCTCTCAGGGACCAGGTGGCTGGCCGTGTCACTGAAGTGCGTCTTGTCATGAGATCCCTGGTGGAGAGGATGTAGTTCTTTTCCAGGCTGTGAGAACTCATTCAACCATAAACCCAGCATGAAAATACACACTTGCAGTTAATGGATGTGAACAAACTGTCTTGCTGTCAACAGAGACCTCGGAGAAACGAACTTCCTGAGCTGGGGGTATACTCACTTGAGAGTGCTTGCCCAGCGTGGATAAAGCCTTTGGCTTGCTCCCTCAGTACCACATAATTTGGGAGTGGCTGTACATGCCTGCAGAACTCTAAGAGTTCCTGGTAGCCGGGCGGCGTGGTGGTTAACACGCCTTGTAATACCGAGCACTGGGTAGGCAAGAAGCAGTGCGCGGATGTTTGTGAGTTCAAGGCCAGCCTGGCTACAGAGTGAGTTCCAGGACAGCTGGGGGCTACAGGGAGACCCTGTCTCAAAAAAGCCAAAAAAAAAAAAAAAAAAAAAAATGATAGAGGTTTGGTAGAGACTGGCCAAGCCATTTGCAGAGACGGTAAACGCGGCTCAGGCTCACAACCAGGTCTGGGACTGGAGAAATGGTTTAGAGGTTAAAGGCTCATGACACTCTTCCAGGGAACTGGAGTTCAGTTAGGCAGCTCCAAAATGCCTATAAGTCCAGTTCCAGGGTTCTGACATCTTCTGTCTTCCATAGGCACCTGCATACATATACATACGCACCCAGACTCAAAAATAAAAATGTAAAACACAAAAAAGAAATTCAAGGCCATCCCTGGTTGCATAGGGAGTCTGAGTATTGCCTGAGACCCTGTGTCCAAAAAAAAAAGCTAGGCAGGGTGGCACAAGCCTTTAATCCCAGAGGCAGAGGCAGGTGGAGCTGGCCGCTGCCTCCTCCTGCTGCTGCTTCTGGTGCTGCCCCAAATTCTCAGGAGTCCTCATCTCAGTCTCTAGCCAAAAGGGAAAATGGTGGAGAACTATGAGATAAAAGTCCTACCTTGCTGGTTTCATCATGAGTCACAGCCTTTGTCAAGGACTGGTGCAACTGGACTTTGACTGGCAGTCATTACAGCAACCTGCAGTATTGCTTGGTGGACCAGGAGAAGTTTGACCCAAGCTTCTCGAATCCTGGGCAGAAAGGATCATGTGGACACACTGCCAGCTTGCTGCCGGCCACAGCCCACGTTCATTGATCCCCCAGAGGATGTGCGCTTGGCTGTGATCAGAGCAACCCTGGCCTCAGCCCTTTCTTAGTCAGGCTTGTGTGTGGAGGAATCAAGACAGGCCAAGTCATGGGCTTCTCAACAGCCGTCTGTCCCTTTTCCCTTCCTCTCCCTACCCCCCCTTCCTCCACTTTCTTTTTTTTTGTTTTTTTTTTTTGTCTTTTTGCGGACAGGGTGCTCCCTGTGCCTCAAGGGCCTGGCCTGGAATCCACTCTGTGACCCAGGCTGGCCTCTGAGCTCACACGTACCGCCTGCCTCTGCCTCCCAAGTTGCTAGGATTAAAGGCGTGAGCCAACCACACCCGCTCCCCCTTCTCAATTTAACCTATCACAGATCTTTGACATTGTGTGAAAATGAAGGCAATCCAAAGGTCAATGGCACAATTTCTTTAATCTGCAATTAAAAAAATTGTTTTTGCAAAAAGATAGTTACGTAAGTATTCCCATTTCCAACAGAACCCACATTAGCCTACTAAAAGGACCGACCATGAGGGACGGCGTGGTGGCGCACGCCTTTAATCCCAGCACTCTGGTGCAGAGCAGTGGGACTCCTGTGAATGTGCAAGGCCAGGCCTGGGTCTACATATCGCGTTTCCGGTCAGCTGGGGCTACAGGGAGACCCTGGCCACCATGATACAAACAAATGAAGGGCCATGAGGAAGGGAGTCTATGACCACACTGAATTCTCAGTAGAAGCTGCCAGCTTCTGATGGGACCATCAAGGGAGACACACGCAAATCTTACCACGATACTAGGCTGCAACCTAAGAACACAGTCCTTTAACGGCTTGAAAAGGTTCCACAAAAGGTTCCTACAAGCATTCCATCACTTGAGGGCTGGACAGATGGCTCAGTAGATAACGGCACTTGCTGAACAAACCTGATGACCCAAGTTCAATCCTGGGAATCCAGGGTGGAAGGAGAAGTGAACAAAAAGTCACCCATTAGGTGCAGACCTCTGACACCCATGACAGAAGTGTCTCTAAGGGCAACACAACAGGAGGTTAGATTATTCCAACCGTCACTGTGGGGTTGCAGGCAGATTCCAATTCATCCTCCCAGGCTTGGGAACATCGGTAAATTTTACAGCTAATCTGTTCCCATCTCCTTTGTAGCAACGACTGTCTTAAAAAAAAAAAAAATCAGAACACACACGTATTTTTTGCTATCTTTGGATATTTTTTTTTTTTTTAAGAAATCTAGGGTTTTTTTTTGGTTTTTCTTTTTTTTCTTTTCATTTCGAGAACAGGGTCTCCCCTTACCGCGGCCCCCCAACTCCCCCCCCCCCACCCGCTCAGTCTGGCTGGAACTCACTCTGTAGACCAGGCTGGCCTTGACTCACAAAGATCCACCTACTCTGCTCCCAGATGCTAGGATTAAAGTGGCAGCCAACCAGCCATAATATCTTTTAAATTTTTAGTTTTTTTAAATTTTTATTTCTGTATGTATATAATGTACTGTCTGCATGTAAGTTTGTGCACCCGCTGTGTGCAAGCCGCCGCAGAGGTCAGAAGAAGAGTGTCGGCTTCCCTGTAACTGGAGTTCTCCTGGAATGGAGTTCGACTGTTCTCGCCCCATGTGGGTGCTGGGGATCGAAACCCGGGTCCTCTACGCAAGTGGTTGGTGCTCTTAACCACTAGCCATCTCTCCAGCCCCTATCTTTGGATTTTTTTTCTAGCCCCTCTGGATGTTCGAACCCCCTTTGCCAGGCCATAGACAGCAAGGGGCTGTTTAGAATCTTGTGATCAATTAGCTTTTTTGTGGTGTGTGAGCCATCTGCCTCCTTAGGTGACAGGGAGCAGACAGCAGGCCTCCCAGTCACGGATGGGGGACGCCAGCACCTCAGCTTTTAGGAAGAAACACTTCCAATGGTCCAGGGCCACTGTGGGACAGGGCTGTGCTGCCATCACAGACTGTCAACCTCCCCACCAGGGCTGCCATCAGGGGAAGGAGATAGGAGCCAAGCCCGACAGTCTTCCACTTCAAGCGAGGGGTTCCACGAATCCTATTTTAATTGGAAAAAAAAAACCAGGGGAGGGGACATCACATCCATATCAGAGCAGAGAGAAAACCCTCCGGGACCTTAAAGTACCTCTAATGACACATGTCCCTTTCTCAAACGGGACCCTCACTGGTCTCTTCCAGAGTCCCATTAAGTAGAACCAATCAGAAAAGCAGATGTCTTGGAACAGAAGTTGGGTCTCCCTGGACCCCTCCCTCAGTTACAGGGAGGACGGAAGAAAGACACAGGTACAGGAGTCCCTCCCGGAGGGACCTGAGCCACTCTTTGGGCCTAAGGACAGGCTGGGCCCTGCTGTTGACACTGACCCGTGACAAAGAAGGACTGCTTAATGTTCAGGAGTCTGTGTGAAGGGCTCTGTGAGCTAATTAGAGACCTTAGCCCTGCCAGGTCTGTCTTCTTATATAAATTACATTTCCTCTTAAGTGCAGGGCTCTACTTCGTCATGTCATGGTCAGCGTGAGGCTGACAGTGGCCAATGCTGCTCGGGTGCTGCTGGCAAGGGCACCGGGAGCAATGTGTAGCCAGAGAAAAGAAAGGCACTGAGGAATCCTAGGACAGAGAACTGCAGTCAGGATGATTTGCACCTGCATCCTGCTGTTTGCTGTTTCCCCTGGAGCTCAGGCTCTGCAGTGGGAGGGGCTGTCGGGGCAGGAGTGAGACAGACACACTATCCTGGAAAGACGAAGCTCTCCACCCCAGGTCCCTGCAATGCTGGCACAGGAACAAGGTGGGCTGGAGGCTCCTTGTGCACCAGGGCTTCAAGCTGGGGTCTTAGAGCTTGAGGAAAAGACCGATTTGCACAAAGGAGTGTGTGGTGAGTTGTGGAGCCTTGGCCCAAACCAGGGAGGGGTGACTCAGCGTTAGAGCACTGCTTAACACACCAAGGACCTGACTCATCACCAACACAAAAAAAGAAAGGAAAAAGAACCAACGCAGCCCCAAGCTGGACACTGAACCAGAGCCTTCAGGGCTAATTCCTGACAGTCAAACCTGCATTTGGCAACTGAGGGAGAAAGGGAGGGAGGGAAACTCTTAGATCATGTGCATAGATGGCTAAACATTAAAATAAAAATAGGAACTTGCTCCCAGTAGAGCAAAATAATAAAAGCCAGCTTCCCGAGGGTCCTCGGTTCCTAACCACTCCCCAGGGAATAGAATCCCCCTCTGCCTGTCTCCAGTCCTCGGTTCCTAACAACTCCCGAGGGAAGAGAGTCCCCCTCCGCCTGTCTCTGGTCCTCGTGGCAGGTGGCAGGTGGTTCTCGGTTCTCATGAGAAGCCTAGCAAGTCTCCCATGGCTCTTTTCTGGATCTGTCCCCTGGTGTACACAGGGAATCTACCTTCGAGGAACTTGTTCTCAGGCCCCAGGTGTCAGCCTGCCCTTTGCTCCACCAAACCTGCACCATGCCCGAGCCACATGGGAGCCAACATTTCAAGCTGGGGTGGAACTTTTCAAAGGAGCTTGGCTTTGCGCGGGCGTGGTGGCGCACGCCTTATACCTAGCACTTGGGAGGCAGAGGCAGGCGATTTTGTGCGTTCCAAGCGGCCAGCCTGTCTACAGAGCAAGTTCCAGGAACAGTGGGGCTAAGGGGAAGACCCTTGTCTCAAAAAGACCAAAAAAAAAAAAAAAGAGCTTGTCTTTGCAAAGGGACTCAAAAGTATAAGGTATTGTTTAAGTCATGTTTATTCTTTCTTACAACTGCTTGTGTGATGTCTTACTGATGCCATACAGCAACATTTAAAAAGTACATTCAAGAAGAAAAAAGCAGTGAGGGAGGGAGGGAATGGCGATTAAATCGTGGCGGCATCTACCAAACCATGGTGGCATCGTACCCCTTACAGCATCGGGACTGTAAACACTCCATATCTGCACCAAACCACACTCACTGCCAGTAGGTAGGGTCGTGCTTGCATCAGCAGGTTCCTGGGGAACACTGGGCTGGATGTGGGCGGTCATGTAAAAAAAATGGGCACAGTCTCTTCATCTTTGCCTTTTAATATAAGATTTGGTTCATCATTTGTGAGTGTAACATAGTTCTTCTAAAAATAGAGCTCTCTGCTTGTTCTGAAACTTAACGTTCTTGGAGGTGAAGGGGACAAGGCTGACCATAACTCTGGTGACAGTGCCAATGTTTCACAGTCATGGACAAACTTCAAGAGATTCCGGACGCTCACAGCAAGGAGTTCATTGCAAATCCTGGACTGAGGAGACATAACAAACATTCCAAGGCTCTCGAAAGCCTGGTGTGGAACCCCAACATGTACTGACCAGAGGTAATCAGACACAGCTCACGGGGGCAGGGACAAGGGCAGGAGACCCCGACTCAGGGCCCAGAAGACAAGTTATAAATGTAAAAGTCACAAACACATAAGATGTAGGGACCAGGGCTGATGGTGCTGCGCTCTGCCCTGGGCCCATGCAGACCTGGATGTAATGCCATGAAACTTGCTGGGCCTGCCTCATAATACAGAGAAGTCAGAATCTCCCTGCCTGAGGGAGAGCCTGTTAGCTCCTGAATCCAAAGATGCCCTTGATGTATCCCGTGAGGCCACTCTTTGTTTTCTGCTCCAACTTGTCCTCAAGGGGAGGGAAGGCCACATGGTTGAGGGCCAAGTCAAAGAATAAAGGCTTGCAAGGGATGGGCTGGAATCCTGGCGGGAAGTGCACAAGGTTGGCTTGCTTGGTGACAAGGGAAGGGTCCAGGCAGAAGGTCTCAAACCGTTCAACCAGAGGCTGGAAGACAAATCAAAACATCAAGACACAAGGCCCAGAGCGGGACATTCCCTGGGCGGGGCATCTAGTTTCCATGTGTCATTTTCTTCAGTCCCCAGATTTCAATATGTGCTTGCATATTGCCTTCCTCCATTTCTTCCCTAGGTGAACTAGACAACAAGCCATTTGGGTAAGCTGCCAATGTCTAGGCAGGTACAGAGAGGGAAGCAGGGGGTCCCCCAGAAACCAAAGGTCAGTGTTCCTCTACTTCTCAAAAGCCGCAGCTGGTCTTACCTTATTGTCCTTGACCTGGGAAGAGGTCTCTGTTTGATGGGAATCATTTGTATCTGAAAGTTCCACAGGGATTCAGTAAGAACAGGGAGTCTGCACATTACAGTTATAGTAAGACCTTCACCAACATGGCACGCACGGCTCTACATCCTGAATAAAGTTCCTCAGTGCACACAGAGGGAAGGTTAGCCTTCTCCCAACGAGGTGGTCAAGTGCATGCAGAGGGAAGGTTAGCCGCCTCCCAACGAGGTGGACAAGTGGCATACACAGTAATAACAACTCCCGGAACCACTGTGGTCAACCTCCAGGAGCTATCAAGATTTAGAAGATGCTAAGGGGAGAAGGGACGGTGTGACAATTTCTCCAGAACCCTCTACACAGCTCTGCCCAAGGTGGCAGCCACTGAGGCCAGGAAATGAGCAATCTCAAAGAGAGTGAGCCAAACAATGCTTTTCAAACTTAAAACAGTGGTGTGTAAGGCGTGGGAGAAAAAGTCACGGCCAAGACAGGAAGGTGGCTCACCCAGGATGGCTGCAGCCTGCAGCGAGCACTTCTCTGACCGCACTTGGGTGATGAGCTCTTGCACGTCAGGCAGGTCCTGCAGTGACAAAGAACACATGTTCACGTCCTAGGCCAGGTGGAGCACTCAGCACACGAGCTTCATCAGTTGTGAGGACTGGCGTGTGCTAGGGCTGCTGGCGAATGCCTGTAATCCAGCACCTGGGATGGTGAGGCAGAAGGACTGGCTAGTCAAGTGCCAGCCTGGACAACAGGAACGACCATACTTACAGGAAAAACAAACAAAATGAAAGAAACTGATTCTGGCTTATTTCAAGCAGAATATGATGCTGGGACTTTTGTAACCATGCTGATGAACAAAGCACATTCACGCTCATCAACCATTACAAAGCTCGTGCTGACACCTGGAGCTCACACACTGCGATTCACGTTTCCCAAGCACCTCTCTCTGGCAGTCTGAATGTCCATTTGGCAGGCCAGAGCTCTGAAGCATGGCAGGTTCAGGCTGGTCAGCCACACCCCTCAGTGGAGAGGCTGGGCTGGGGGGAGGGTAGAACTCAGACTCTTCGACCCCTGGCTGCTGCCATTTTCTTCTTTAGAAAGTGTTCACGATGCAGCGGGCGTGGTGGCACACGCCTTTCATGCCCAGCACTTGGGAGGCAGAGGGCAAGGCGGATCTTTGTGAGTTCAGAGGCCAGCCTGGTCTACAGAGTGAGTTCCAAACACAGCTTGGCTACAGGAGACCCTGTCTTTAAGAAAAAAAAAAAAAAAAAAAAAAAAAAAAGACAAAAAAAAAAAAAAAAAAAAAAAAAGAAAAAAAAAAAAAGAAAAAAAAAAAAAAAAAAAAAAAAAAAAAAAAAAAAAAACAAAAAAAAAAAAAAAAAAAAAAAAAAAAAAAAAAAGAAAAAAAAAAAAAAAGAAAAAAAAAAAAAAAAAAAAAAAAAAAAAAAAAAAAAAGAAAAAAAAAAAAAAAAAAAAAAAAAAATGTCACTGATGGGGCCTGGAGAGATGGCTCAGCAGTTAAGAGGGCCAACTGCTCTTTGCAGAGAACCCGGGTTCCAATTTCCAGAACCCACATGGTGGCAAGACCCGTCTTAATCCATTCCAGGGGAATCCGATGCCTTTTCTGAACCTCCGTGGCATTGCACGACACAGGATGCACCACTCACAATGCAGACATGGTACACTCATACACATAAAAAAAATAAAATTGGCTGGAGAGATGGCCTAGTGGTTAAGGGCCTGACCGCTCTTAAAGTGACCCGGGTCGTTTCGACCCCAGCACCCACAAACTGTGCTGAAACTCCAATTCCAGGGAACCCAAAAACTGTCTGAAACTCCATGCCAGGAGAACCCAGTTCAGGGGAATCCGAGCCCCTCTTCTGACCCCCGCAGCATTGCACAACATGGGTGCAGCAAACTGCATCGGCGACAGTACATTCATTACACATACCGAAATAATAAAATTCAAATAAAAAAATTAACTTAAAAAAAAAAAAGCATCATTGAGTATCCTGGCTGGCCTTGAACTCATGGCAATCCCACACGCGGGATTCAAGTGTGTAGCACTGCTCCGCCCACTCAGCCCTGCTGCTTCCCCTGGAGCAGGCGTTCTCTTCCTGGATCTCTCGCCTGACCTAACTCTAGCCATGTCAAGCTCTGACACCTCAGAATCTTTTCTGCCTGAGTTCTGACATGGTCCTCTCAAAACCCTTCAGCCCACAAGGTCACATGAGCATTTACAAAGTACCATGTTTTCTTCTGGGATGAATTATCCATACTGGTTTGCTACTGAGAACCAAAATGACACCGCCCCGCTGTGTGACGTGGAGCCACACCACCCTCCTCCTATCCCTCTCCCTATACTACCAGCCATCTGACCGTTCCTCTACGCAGTGCTGAGGATCGATCCTAGTCCCATGCATTTCTCAAGCTCATGCTCTGCTACTGAGTGATAAGACAGTCCCTTGATTTGGTTGTTTTTACAGATGGTTTCCTCTGTGCAAGACTTGTGACTGCAAAAAAGTCACAGGCTCCCTGGAGGCCAAAACCAGGTTTTCTCTCTCCCACGGCATGGTGTACTGAATATACACAGCATTAGCTATGTTGGCTTGGGACCAACCATTAACCTTCAATTTGCTTTCTAAAGTAGCTCTACTTATGAACACACATGGATTTTATTCCATCCAATCAGTTGCTACCTTTTTTTTTTCATTTTATTTATTTCTGTATGTGTATGAATTTACTGTCTGCATTGCAGGTTTTGGTGACACCCGTGTCGTGCAATGCCATGGAGGTCGAAGAGGGTCTCGGCTTTCCCCCAGAAACTGGAGTTTCTGGAATTGGGTTACAGACGGTTCTCAGCCTACCATTGGTGGGTGCTGGGATCGACCCCGGGTCCTCTCAAGAGCAGTCGGTGTCTTTTTTTTTTTATTCAGGCTTTTCACCTAGTTCTTTCTTTTTTTTTTAGAGGGCTGCTCTGTGTAGCCTGGGTGGTTTAGCAATCATTATACAGCCCAGGGCTGACCTGGAACTCAAGATCCTCTTGCCTCTTCCCGAGTGCTTTGTGTGTAGCCTTTGCTGGAACCTATATTTTTGTTGTTTTTTTTTTAATGTTTAATGAATGTATGTCTACATAAAGGGTCTGGCACACCCTGTCATGCAAAATGCCACCGCGGGGTCAGAAGAGGTTGTCGGATTCCCCTGGAACTGGAGTTTTCCTAGAATTGGGTTTCAGACGGTTCCATCAGCCGCGGGTCAGGGAATCGAACCCAGGTCCTCCTGCAGAAGCATATGGCGCTCTAACCGCTAGGCCATCCCTCCCTTCTGGAACCTATAGTTCTAATAAGCTGAGGTCCTGAACAATACTCTATGTGGGAAGTGTCAATAGTGGTTCTCAGCCTGGCTGCACATCAGAAACAAGCACTGCACATCAGAAACAAGCGCTGCGGGCTTTGAACCATCCCACTGATTCTAGATCCCTTGCCAGTCAGAGCCAGATTCCCTGATGGGGAGATAGAGCTTTTTAAAAATTTGCCAGATTAAGCTCCAGGCATGGTGGTGCATGTTCTTTAATTCCCAGCACTGCTGAAGCAGAGGCATGCAGACTCTCATGTGGGTTCAAGGCCAGCCTGGTCTACATACTAGAGGCCAGGACAATTGGGGCTACGGGAGACCCTAATCTCAGACAAACAGACACCCCCACCCAAAAAAAAGAACAGGCCAGGCTGATGCCAATGGATGGGCTGAGAGTGATACTTCAAGTCTGTTTCTTGTTTCAGTTGTCGTGTTCACAGATGCATATACATCAAGGGGATGTGCCCCGCCAGAAGATAGCACTGGATCCCTTGGAGCTGGAGTTATAGAGTGGTCTGTAAGCTCCCCACCCCAGTTTCTGGGAACCCAATTCTGGTCTTCTGTAAAGCCCCAGCAAGTCTGGGTAGTTATTTAATGAGCCATCTCTTCAGCCAAGGTTTTGTTTTCTTTTTGCAGAAAAAAAAAAAAAATTTGGGGGGGGGGTAATTTTTTTTCCCAAATAATTTATTAAAAAAAAAAAAAAAAAAAAAAAAAAAAAAAAAAAAAAAAAAAAAAAAAAAAATTAAATTAGTTTCTTGGCTTTTGTATGTAGCCAAGGTTGACCTGCATGCAGCATGAGGCTGGTCTCAAACCTGATCCTCCAGCCTCAGCCTCTTGTTGATTAGTTTTTTTAACAACACACACACCTGGAGGAGGCTTGCTCTGTCATAACCTAAATCCTCTTCATGTCTAGAGCAGGTAAGTTTCATAGCCTGTAACTCAGGAGGAATAGGAAGGGCAGCCTGAGCTGCTGCCCAGCTGCTGTGCCCTCACAGCCTCTGCACCTTCCAAGCCTCTGGGGCCTAGAAATAAGGAGAGGCCATCAGCTCACCTTGAGGCTATTTGTGAAGGCTCCTCCGTCAGAGCTAACTTCATTTGCATATTTCAGGACTCGGTCATAAAGGACGAGGGCTTCACTCCACTTCTTCACCAGCACGTAAGACTGAGCAATGAAGAAACACCTGATGGGGAAAAGCCAGCACATTGTAAACCGCAAGCTGCCTAATACCAGGCTTTCCTGGCAGTTAGGCTTAATTTTCAATTTGGAGAAAGGGTTCTTATCTCAGGATCACTGCCTGGAAGCCCCCCAACTCATGGCCCCCCAGTACACATCAGCAATGTGTAGGTTTTGCTAGGGCAACTTCCAAGTTCTTCCCAGCAATCCCAGATGGCTATGCAGGTCCAACACAAGCCGTCTTTCACTTACTGGCTAACTGCAGAGGAGGCAGTTCTCCAGGGGCGGGGGGGGGTGGTGGGAGGGGTGCCGGAGAGACAAAAAACCAGGAATGCTGGCCGCTCAGACATAAACCCAGTCGCTACTGTGCACATAGGGTCGATGACACAACCAATGCATCTTTGATCAATGTTCAAAAACACAAACCAAAGTTCTACTGGCTCAACAGAAGCTGAGTGCTGCCTCTGACGACCAGAAGGAACCGCATGAACAAAGACAGGGCACCAAGAGTGGGGGCATGAGGGCCGGAAAGAGGTGAGAGTGCACACGGCTCTCCTGTCCGACTCCTGCTCTCACTGCGCAGTGCAGTCCACTTCCAAGAGTGCCACAGCAGGACTCATTTAGGAAACTGAGACATTCGGCTTTATTCCAGTTCAGTCCGGCTGAACCGGCTCTCATGGTTTCTAATTGAAACACCCTGTCCCAAGGCTTGACCTCTTTTTCTTCTGGGAGGGAGAAGAAGAGAAAAAAACTAAGTGTAACCTCCCCGCCTATCCAGAGTGTGGAAGAAGCACTCTGGGGACTATGAGCTGCCATCTTTGGTAGCGATGTTCTATAAATACACCGGGTTGAGCATTCTCGGCTTATAGCAAGGCAGCCATACAGTCAAGTGCCAATGACCACAGGGCAGTACATGCACAAGGCTTAGTGCTGGGATGCAGATGAAGAGCCCTGCCCACCCCAAAGGACGTTTACCTGTAAGCTTTGAACACAAGAGTCTTAAGACCTATTTCTTTCTGGAAGGCTCTGTCCTCTTCTAAGCCAGGAAGCTGTAGCAATTCCACCAGATTCTGTACAACAGATGCAACGAGAAAATCCATGAGAGGGCCTCAGACTGAGTTCTCACCAGAAGACCTTGTAAGAAAATCACAGGCGGAAAAAAAAGCCTGTACTCAAAATAATGGGCAAAATCAGGGAGGTATGATTTGGCACAGTTGTACTTGGTGTCTGTCTGTCTGTCATCCCTGCCTCCTGTCCCCAACACTGAAAACCTGCTTATCCTTTAACACTCAGCTTGTCTCTCTCCAGGCTTCAGACACTTCTTAGACCACATGGATGGGAAAAACTTGGATTTTACCTGGTAGTTGCAGGCAGCTTGTGTATGTGTATGCACAAAAGTGTAGAGCTCTTTTTTGTACGTGTCCATCATGGTGTGTAACACATGCAATATAGATTATATAGCGAGACCAGAGGTCAATGTCAGATGTCCCATGGCTGTAAGTTTTTTTTTTTTTTGTGTGTGTGATTTTGAGAATTGGGTTTCCCTGTAGAAAAAACAAACCCCAGCCTGGCCAGAAACTCACTTTGTAGACCAGGCTGGCCTTGCAACTCACAGGATCACTTCCTCTACCCCCTGATGCTGGGGATTACAGGTGTGTGCTACGCCCCCCATCTTATGCATTTTTTGTTTTTTCTTTTTGGTCATTTCGAGACAGTGTCTCCCTTAGCTCAGCTGTCCCTGGGAATTGCGCTCTGTAGGACCAGGCTGGCTTGAACTCACAAAGATCCGGCTACCCTCTGTCCCTCCCAGGTGCTAGGCTGAAAGGCATACGCCACCCAAGCCCGAGCCCAAGAATATATCATTTTTAAAATATTTTTTATTCATATTGTGTGTATTGCCACGTGTGCATGGTGCCTGTGGCGACAAGCATCAGACTGTCAGAGTCCCCTGGAGCTGGAGAGTTACAGGGATGTGAGCTGCCAGCCTTGGATTTGCGAACTACGACCCCCCCCCCCCCCCCCCCCCCCCACCCTCAGTCCTTGAAAGAGCACGCAGGCACCCTTGCCCCTGAGCCATCCCTCCAGCTCCCCACCTATTTTTTGACCACCTACCCACCCTCACTGTAAGCCTGGAGGCTCCCTTGATTGGCTTAACCCGGCTGGCCAGCAAGTTCTAGGGACCTGCTGCCCAGCATTGGGGATTACAGGGTGTGTGCCTCCATGCCTGGCTTTTTATGTGGATGTTGAGGATCTCCAGCCTGAGGGCCTCACGGCTGTGTACACAGCACCTTACTGAGCTGCTTCCGAGCTCCATTCCTTTTTTCCTAGAGACAAGGTAACCCAGGCTGACTTAAAATCACTACATAGCCTGCCTCAGCATCTTGCATGTTAGGATTGCAGGTGTGACCCTCCATGCCTGGCTTATGTGTAACTATCTTACTAAGTGACCAACTGCCAGCAGTTATGACACCTGGAGGGTATCTCACACAGAAGTGCTCAGTGAAGACCTATGGGCTTACTAGCATCTCTTCCTCAAGGTGTCTTCCGTCCAGCTAAGGCTGTCAGCCTTCCACTATCCAGAGCTAAATACTTTGTGTTCAACACACCAAAGGACAGGCTTATCTTCCCAGTGCCCAAGGGCTACCTGCAGAATGATGTCATAGAGCCGGATGAGGTCCTGGGGCCTGGGGGAACGTTTGCTGTCATCATCCGGCTGCTGCTGCAGCAGAGCCTTGTGCAAACCTTTAGCCATGTTCTCATTCCTCTTGATTGCTGTCGACAGCTTGATGTAGGTCAGGTAGCTGGAATGTACCACATGCCACCTCAGGTTATGCTCAAGAAAGCTGATGTTCTGGGAGGAAAACTGGACTGAGCTGGAGCTGACCTAGGGAAGTGTGCAGGAGGGTATGTCACACAGTGGGGCTATCTGGCCTAGGGAAGTGTGCATGAGGGTATGTCACACAGTGGGGCTATCTGGCCTAGGCCTCAGGCTCACAGGGTCTACAATCTGGTAGTTCAGTAGCAAATCTGCAGGGAAGCCAGAAATGAGCCCTTATCCCAAAAGATGATCTCAGCTTGAACAATATCCTATGTACTTCTTTCCCAAGAGCCACAGGGCTTCCAATTTCAGAGGACACTGCTAGTTCTCAAGAGGATCCATGGTTAGAAACAGTTTCTGGGACAAGTCAGCTGCTGGGCTCATGCCACAAGGGCAGTGTGCTCTCACCACAGTGGTCTGCCCTCCCACCAGCCTTCCTAGAAACACCACAGCACAATCCGTCCGATGGTCACATACACTAGTCACAAAAGCTATCTCGAGAATATACATTATTGCTGGCTCGTTTTAACTGTACCACCTAGCATGATACCTGTTTAAGAAGCACCCAAGCCTCCTGATCCTCATCCTACTCTCTGTAGCCCTTGAGAGGATGCAAACAGGCCCATGGTCAGGAAGCAGGCCAGCAGTCACTGAACACGGGACCTGAATGTGGAGTGCTGCCCTGGCCCCTTCTACTCAGCTTCCAGAAACAAGAGCAGTTTGGTGTGTGCAGGAAATTCCAGAACAGCTCGAACAGAGAGGGAAAATGAGAGAAAGAAGAGAGCGACCACAAAACTCTCACGAGAAAGAAGAGGCCAAGCTGGATGTTGGCTTGGCTCACCTACCAATGCTAGCACTCAGCAGCTGAGGCAGGAAGATAGAACCTTTGAGTCCCAGGTGGACCATATGCAAGACTTTGTTTTCAAAAAACCAACCACCAACCAAATGTACACACAAATAAGAACAAAAACAAAACAAACAAGTGAGAAACTCATGGGCATGTGCAGGGCTATATTGGAATGTCATGAAAGTGAACCAATCCCAAATCAAGAATAGCAACACCCACATGGCATTTTGAGAGATGACAGAGGTAGACAAGGATTGTTAATATAGCTGAAAACAGCTGCTTTAAAAAAACCCAGTAGGCAGGCTGGTGTGCATGCCTTTAATCCCAGCACTCAAGAGCAGAGGCAGCGGATCTCTGTGAGTTCAGGCCGACTCTGGTCTACAGAGCAGTCCCGGGACAGCTGGGGCTACAGAAAAAAAAACTTCTGTCTCAAAAAAAAAAAAAAAAAAAACAAAAGTTAGAGAGGGGCTGGAGAGAGATAGTTCAGTTTTAAAGCACTGGAGCACTTGCAAAGGCCCAGGTTGGATTCCCAGCATCCACATGGGTGGCTAACAGCATCTGTAACTCCAGTTCCAGCGGATCCGACAACCTCTTCTTCTCCATTGGGGCACTGCACACAGGCTAGTTTACTATATCAGGTGCAGGCAACACACTCACACATAAAATGCACACAGAGGTCAAAAAAGGGCATTGGATACCCTGGAACTGGAGTCACACACAGTTGTTAGCTGCCATGTGGTGCTGGGAAGTGAATCCAGATCTTCTACCAGAACCGCCAGTGATCTCAGTTGCTGAGCTGTCTCTCCAGCTCCATCCGCACTCCTGAGTGTGTGCTGCTTTCTTCCCAAATAGCCCCTGAGCTTAAAGTCTGTACCAAGATCTCTACAAAGGGCCAGGTGTAGTGGTAAACACCTTTAATCCCAGCACTTGGGAAGCAGAGGCAGGCAGATTTCTGTGAGAGCAAGGCCAGCCTGGTATAATAGTGAGTTCCAGCTGGGGCTACAGGGAGACCCTGTCAAAACAAAACAAAACAAAACAAAACAAAAAATCTCTTAAACTCCAATCTGTTTAAAAGAAAGAAAGAAAGGAAGGAAGGGAGGGAGGAAGGAGGAGGAAAAAAAAATTAAAACCAGGAAGAGGAATGGCTGAGGGAAAGCGGGGACTGTGTTTTCTGAAACACCAGTCTTGGGGCTGGGAGAGATGGCCTAGCGTTTAAGGTGCCGTCCTGCTCTGCAGAGCGACCGGGTTTGATTCCCCAGGGCACCCACAGGCGGCGCTAATGCATCGTCTGCTAACTCCAACTCCGGAGCAACTACAGTTCCAGGGGAATCTGAGGCACTCTTTGACATCTGCTGGCATTGCATGACACGGTGCCACAAACCTACATGCAGACAGTTACATTAATTACACTACAAAAATAAATTACCCAAATTAAAAAAAAAAAAAGAAAAAACAAGTTCTAAGCAGTGGCTATAGAATTAAAATTTCCTTTCAACGTCAATAAAAAAAAAACTTAGTGGAGGGTGTCTTAAGTGACTATATTTTTTTATCTGTATGTTTCATAAAAGAGTGGTATTTCTTTTTCTGTGAATGAAGGGACCCACCAGGCCTTTCTATATCCTTGCTCGAGCCAGACCCCTAACCCAACCCAGCTTTTTTTTTTTTTTTTTTCAAAAGTTATTATTTCTGTATGTGTATGATGTATGTCGGATGCAAGTTTGTGCACCCGTGACGTTGCAATGCCGCAGAATGTAAAAAGAGGGAGGGAGCTTTGGATTTCCCTGGAAACGGAGTTCTCCTGGAATTGAGTTACAGGGACAGTTCTTAGCGGCCATGTGAGTAATGGGGATTGAAAAAGGGTCCATATGCACAAGGAGTGGTCGGGACTCTTTAACTGCTAGCGGCCATCACGCAGCCCCTTATTTTTTTCTCTTTGAGACAGGTAGTTCCAAGATGACCAGGTGGCCTTGGAACTAGCTCTGTAGCCCAAACAAGCCTGGAACGTGACATCCTCCTGAGTGGTGCTGGCCTCCACTTACAGATGATCCCTGCCTCTTGCCTCCGGCTCCTGAAAGCTGGGGCAGTAACCAAGGTATGTGGCCACCATACCCAGCCACTGGGCATATTACCTTTAAAAAAAAAAGAAGACATAAAAAGAACTTTTTAAAAAATTAAAAAAGAAAGCCGGGCAAGATGGCGGCAAGCCTTTGATCTCTGCATTTGGGAGGCAGAGATAAGTGGATTCTTTGTGAGTAAAGGCCACAGCTACCTTGTCTACAGAGTGGTTCCAGGACAGCCTGTGGCTAGCAGGGAGACTCTCTCTCGAAAAGACCCCCCACAAAAAAGACAAAAAAAAAGGGGAGGGCCATGCATGATGGTTCATAACTTTAACTTTACACCCAGGAGACTGAAACAGGAAGNAAAAAAAAAAAAAAAAAAAAAAAAAAAAAGGCAAAGAAAAAGAAACGGAAAAAGAAAAGGCCACAAGTAGATCCCACCTGTATGGAGAGGAGACTCTCATACCAAATGGCCAGGGAACAAAGAGGGGACACAGGAACCCCAACATCCAAGGCTGCCTGCCTTAGGTGCCCGGTATCTGCCCTTGCCATGAACCATTCTCCTCTTGCCCTTGGGTCACTGCATCCAGCCCCAGCTCTCTGGTGGCCCCAGTGTCAGCAAAATTCCTATCTGTGGCCACATCAGCCACCAGTGAATGGGCTATCCTGGGTCCTAGAAGTCTGCAAGCAACCTGTCTTGCTCCAGATCTGCTGAGACACAGGATGACTCTAAGCTGTCCTTAATTACAAAGCATTGAAACCCTAGGCCCCATTGAGTCTGAGGGAGGCAGCTGGAAAAAGTGACAGCCCAGCACACAGCTGGAGCTGCAGAAGCTGCATCTGTAACTGCCAGGCTCTGGTCTGAGGAAGAAAGGGTTCATGGAAAGGTTTGTTTTTTTGTTTGTTTGTTTGTTTTGTTTTTTTTGTCTTTTCCAGACAGGGTCTCCCTGTAGCCGCAGCTGTCCTGGAACTCACTCTGAAGTAGACCAGGCTGGCCTTGAACTTACAAAGATCCACCTGCCTCTGCCTCCCTAGTGCTAGGATTAAAGATGTGTGCCACCACGTCCGGCGTTTTTTTTTGGTTTTTTTTTTTTTTTTGGAAAGGTTTATGAAACAGCCCAGCATAAGCATGAAGGGCCTGAGAAATGTCTTCGTAGCTAGTAGGCCTGCCTAACTTGTCTTTGTGTCCAGGAAACAGGGAAGGGATTAACTGCCATGATCATTCGCCCTGGTTGTGCCAACAGTTCTCTTAGACTTAGGAGGTCCCAGCCCGGAGGCAGAGGGCAGGGCAGAGGGCAGATTTCTAGCTCCTTCGTTGCCTCCTACAGCTTTGGATCTGGAGCCTAGATCATCTTGACGCTGCTCCTGTCGGGTCCCGAGGAAAAACTGCATTGTCTTCCTTACTGATTGGAGATATGTGGCCCGGTTTAATAGTTGGGCATGCTGCTCAGAGGCGAGCAGGTGGGGGAGGACCGCACAAGGCCATGGATCAGGGATGCTGGCTCTCTGGGAAGCCTGGCTCCTGCTTGCCCTGAAAGACTCTCCTGGGACTACAAGGGAGATGTAGGTGGTCAGGTCATTGCCCTCCACTCCACACAGGAACCAGAACGAAGGTGGCCAGCTCTCAGGGACCAGGTGGCTGGCCGTGTCACTGAAGTGCGTCTTGTCATGAGATCCCTGGTGGAGAGGATGTAGTTCTTTTCCAGGCTGTGAGAACTCATTCAACCATAAACCCAGCATGAAAATACACACTTGCAGTTAATGGATGTGAACAAACTGTCTTGCTGTCAACAGAGACCTCGGAGAAACGAACTTCCTGAGCTGGGGGTATACTCACTTGAGAGTGCTTGCCCAGCGTGGATAAAGCCTTTGGCTTGCTCCCTCAGTACCACATAATTTGGGAGTGGCTGTACATGCCTGCAGAACTCTAGAGTTCCTGGTAGCCGGGCGTGGTGGTACACGCCTTTAATCCTAGCACTTGGGAGGCAGAGGCAGGCGGATCTTTGTGAGTTCAAGGCCAGCCTGGTCTACAGAGTGAGTTCCAGGACAGCTGGGGCTACAGGGAGACCCTGTCTCAAAAAAGACCAAAAAAAAAAAAAAAAAAAAAAAATGAATAGAGGTTTGGTAGAGATGGCCAAGCCATTTGACAGAGGGTAAAACGCGCTCAGGCTCACACAGTGGGACTGGAGTAAATGGTTTAGAGGGTTAAGGCTCATGACACTCTTGCCAGGGAACTGGAGTCAGTATAGGCAGCTCCAAATGCCTATAAGTCCAGTTCCAGGGTTCTGACATCTTCTGTCTTCCATAGGCACCTGCATAATATACATACGCACCACGACCTCAAAAATAAAATGTAAAACACAAAAAAGAAATTCAAGGCCATCCCTGGTTGCATAGGGAGTCTGAGTATTGCCTGAGACCCTGTGTCCAAAAAAAAAAGCTAGGCGGTGGCACAAGCCTTTAATCCCAGAGGCAAGGCGGTGACTGGCGCGGCCTCCTCCTGCTGCTGCTTCTGGTTGCTGCCCCAAAAACTTCTCAGGAGTCCTCATCTCAGTCTCTAGCCAAAAGGGAAAATGGTGGAGAACTATGAGATAAAAGTCCTACCTTGCTGGTTTCATCATGAGTCACAGCCTTTGTCAAGGACTGGTGCAACTGGACTTTGACTGGCAGTCATTACAGCAACCTGCAGTATTGCTTGGTGGACCAGGAGAAGTTTGACCCAAGCTTCTCGAATCCTGGGCAGAAAGGATCATGTGGACACACTGCCAGCTTGCTGCCGGCCACAGCCCACGTTCATTGATCCCCCAGAGGATGTGCGCTTGGCTGTGATCAGAGCAACCCTGGCCTCAGCCCTTTCTTAGTCAGGCTTGTGTGTGGAGGAATCAAGACAGGCCAAGTCATGGGCTTCTCAACAGCCGTCTTGTCCCTTTTCCCTTCCTCTCCCTACCCCCTTCTCCACTTTCTTTTTTTTTTTTTTTTTTTTTTGTCTTTTTGGAGACAGGGTCTTCCCTGTGCCTCAGGGCCTGGCCTGGAACTCCACTCTGTGACCCAGGCTGGCCTCGAGCTCCACACAGGTACCGCCTGCCTCGCCTCCCCAGTTGGCTAGGATTAAAGGCGTTGAGCCACACACGCCCGGCTCCCCCTTCTCACTTTCAACCCTATCACAGATCTTTGAATTGGTGAAAATGAAGGAATCCAAAGAGTCAATGGCACAATTTCTTTAATCTGCAATTAAAAAATTGTTTTTGCAAAAAGATAGTTACGTAAGTATTCCCATTTCCAACAGAACCCACATTAGCCTACTAAAAGGACCGACCATGAGGGCCGGGCGTGGTGGCGCACGCCTTTAATCCCAGCACTCTGGGTGCAGAAGCAGGTGGATCTCTGTGAGTTCAAGGCCAGCCTGGTCTACATATCGCGTTCCAGGTCAGCTGGGGCTACAGGGAGACCCTGGCCACCATGATACAAACAAATGAAGGGCCATGAGGAAGGGAGTCTATGACCACACTGAATTCTCAGTAGAAGCTGCCAGCTTCTGATGGGACCATGCAAGGGAGACACACGCAAATCTTACACGATACTAGGCTGCAACCTAAGAACACAGTCCTTTAACGGCTTGAAAAAGGTTCCGACAAAAGGTTCCTACAAGCATTTCATCATTGAGGGCTGGCAGATGGCTCAGTAATAACGGCACTTGCTGGAACAAAACCTGATTGACCCAAGTTCAATCCTGGGGAATCCAGGGTGGAAGGAGAAGTGAACAAAAAGTCACCCATTAGGTGCAGACCTCTGACACCCATGACAGAAGTGTCTCTAAGGGCAACACAACAGGAGGTTAGATTATTCCAACCGTCACTGTGGGGTTGCAGGCAGATTCCAATTCATCCTCCCAGGCTTGGGAACATCGGTAAATTTTACAGCTAATCTGTTCCCATCTCCTTTGTAGCAACGACTGTCTTAAAAAAAAAAAAAAATCAGAACACACCACGTATTTTTTGCTATCTTTGGATATTTTGTTTTTTTTTTAGAAATCTAGGGTTTTTTTTTGGTTTTTCTTTTTTTTTTTTTCATTTCGAGACAGGGTCTCCCCTGTAAGCCGCGGGCCCCCCCCCACCCCAACCTCCCCCCCCCCCCCCCCCGCCCCGCCCACCCCCCCCCGCCAGCTGTTCTGGAACTCACTCTGTAGACCAGGCTGGCCTTGAACTCACAAAGATCCACCTACCTCTGCCTCCCAAGTGCTAGGATTAAAGGTGTGCGCCACCACGCCCAGCTAGAAATCTAGTTTTTTTAAAATTTTATTTCTGTATGTATATGAATGTACTGTCTGCATGTAAGTTTGTGCACCCGTGTTGTGCAATGCCGCAGAGGTCAGAAGAGAGTGTCGGATTCCTCTGGAACTGGAGTTCTCCTGGAATTGGAGTTTCAGACTGTTCTCGGCCGCCATGTGGGTGCTGGGGATCGAACCCGGGTCCTCTGTAAGAGTGGTTGGTGCTCTTAACCACTAGGCCATCTCTCCAGCCCCTATCTTTGGATATTTTTCTAGCCCTCTGGATGTTCTAACCTTTGCCAGGCCATAGACAGCAAGGGGCTGTTTAGAATCTTGTGATCAATTAGCTTTTTTGTGGTGTGTGAGCCATCTGCCTCCTTAGGTGACAGGGAGCAGACAGCAGGCCTCCCAGTCACGGATGGGGGACGCCAGCACCTCAGCTTTTAGGAAGAAACACTTCCAATGGTCCAGGGCCACTGTGGGACAGGGCTGTGCTGCCATCACAGACTGTCAACCTCCCCACCAGGGCTGCCATCAGGGGAAGGAGATAGGAGCCAAGCCCGACAGTCTTCCACTTCAAGCAGGGGTTCCAAGAATCCATATTTGACAAAAAGAAAAACCAGGGAGGGGACATACATCATATCAGAGCAGAGAGAAAACACCTCCGGGACCTTAAAGTACCTCTAATGACACATGTCCCTTTCTCAAACGGGACCCTCACTGGTCTCTTCCAGAGTCCCATTAAGTAGAACCAATCAGAAAAGCAGATGTCTTGGAACAGAAGTTGGGTCTCCCTGGACCCCTCCCTCAGTACAGGGAGACAGAAGACACAGGTACAGGAGTCCCTCCAGGAAGGGACCTGAGCCACTCTTGGGCCTAAGGACAGGCTGGGCCCTGCTGTTGACACTGACCCGTGACAAAGAAGGACTGCTTAATGTTCAGGAGTCTGTGTGAAGGGCTCTGTGAGCTAATTAGAGACCTTAGCCCTGCCAGGTCTGTCTTCTTATATAAATACATAATTTCCTCTTAAGTGCAGGGTCTACTTCGTCATGTCATGGTCAGCGTGAGGCTGACAGTGGCCAATGCTGCTCGGGTGCTGCTGGCAAGGGCACCGGGAGCAATGTGTAGCCAGAGAAAAGAAAGGCACTGAGGAATCCTAGGACAGAGAACTGCAGTCAGGATGATTTGCACCTGCATCCTGCTGTTTGCTGTTTCCCCTGGAGCTCAGGCTCTGCAGTGGGAGGGGCTGTCGGGGCAGGAGTGAGACAGACACACTATCCTGGAAAGACGAAGCTCTCCACCCCAGGTCCCTGCAATGCTGGCACAGGAACAAGGTGGGCTGGAGGCTCCTTGTGCACCAGGGCTTCAAGCTGGGGTCTTAGAGCTTGAGGAAAAGACCGATTTGCACAAAGGAGTGTGTGGTGAGTTGTGGAGCCTTGGCCCAAACCAGGGAGGGGTGACTCAGCGTTAGAGCACTGCTTAACACACCAAGGACCTGACTCCATCACCAACAGCAAAAAAGAAAGAAAAATAACCCAAGCAGCCCCTCAGCTTAGGACACTGACCAGAGCCTTCAGGGCTAATTCCTGAAGTCAACCTGCATTTGGCAACTGAGGGAGAAAGGGAGGGAGGGAACTCTTAGATCATGTGCATAGATGGCTAAACATTAAAATAAAAAATTAACTTGCTCCCCAGTAGAGCAAAATAATAAAAGCCAGCTTCCCGAGGGTCCTCGGTTCCTAACCACTCCCCAGGGAATAGAATCCCCCTCTGCCTGTCTCCAGTCCTCGGTTCCTAACAACTCCCGAGGGAAGAGAGTCCCCCTCCGCCTGTCTCTGGTCCTCGTGGCAGGTGGCAGGTGGTTCTCGGTTCTCATGAGAAGCCTAGCAAGTCTCCCATGGCTCTTTTCTGGATCTGTCCCCTGGTGTACACAGGGAATCTACCTTCGAGGAACTTGTTCTCAGGCCCCAGGTGTCAGCCTGCCCTTTGCTCCACCAAACCTGCACCATGCCCGAGCCACATGGGAGCCAACATTTCAAGCTGGGGTGGAACTTCTCAAAGGAGCTTGGCTTTGCGCCGGGCGTGGTGGCGCACGCCTTTAATCCTAGCACTTGGGAGGCAGAGGCAGGCGGATCTTTGTGAGTTCAAGGCCAGCCTGGTCTACAGAGCAAGTTCCAGGACAGCTGGGGCTACAGGGAGACCCTGTCTCAAAAAGACCAAAAAAAAAAAAAAGAGCTTGGCTTTGCAAAGGGACTCAAAAGTATAAGGTATTGTTTAAGTCATGTTTATTCTTTCTTACACTGCTTGTGTGATGTCATTACTGATGCCATAACAGGAAAATTTAAAAAGTACATCCAAGGAAAAAAGCAGTAGAGGGAGGGAGGGAAGGCGATTAAATCGTGGCGGCATCTACCAAACCATGGTGGCATCTACCCTTACAGATCGGGACTGTAAACACATCCATATCTGCACCAACCACACTCACTGCCAGATAGGTAGGGTGTGCTTGCACTCAGCAGGTTCCTGGGGAACTGGGCTGGATGTGGGAGGTCATGTAAAAAAAATGGGCACAGTCTCTATCATCTTTGCCTTTTAATATAAGATTTGGTTTCATCATTTGTGAGTGTAACATAGTTCTTCTAAAAATAGAGCTCTCTGCTTGTTCTGAAACTTAACGTTCTTGGAGGTGAAGGGGACAAGGCTGACCATAACTCTGGTGACAGTGCCAATGTTTCACAGTCATGGACAAACTTCAAGAGATTCCGGACGCTCACAGCAAGGAGTTCATTGCAAATCCTGGACTGAGGAGACATAACAAACATTCCAAGGCTCTCGAAAGCCTGGTGTGGAACCCCAACATGTACTGACCAGAGGTAATCAGACACAGCTCACGGGGGCAGGGACAAGGGCAGGAGACCCCGACTCAGGGCCCAGAAGACAAGTTATAAATGTAAAAGTCACAAACACATAAGATGTAGGGACCAGGGCTGATGGTGCTGCGCTCTGCCCTGGGCCCATGCAGACCTGGATGTAATGCCATGAAACTTGCTGGGCCTGCCTCATAATACAGAGAAGTCAGAATCTCCCTGCCTGAGGGAGAGCCTGTTAGCTCCTGAATCCAAAGATGCCCTTGATGTATCCCGTGAGGCCACTCTTTGTTTTCTGCTCCAACTTGTCCTCAAGGGGAGGGAAGGCCACATGGTTGAGGGCCAAGTCAAAGAATAAAGGCTTGCAAGGGATGGGCTGGAATCCTGGCGGGAAGTGCACAAGGTTGGCTTGCTTGGTGACAAGGGAAGGGTCCAGGCAGAAGGTCTCAAACCGTTCAACCAGAGGCTGGAAGACAAATCAAAACATCAAGACACAAGGCCCAGAGCGGGACATTCCCTGGGCGGGGCATCTAGTTTCCATGTGTCATTTTCTTCAGTCCCCAGATTTCAATATGTGCTTGCATATTGCCTTCCTCCATTTCTTCCCTAGGTGAACTAGACAACAAGCCATTTGGGTAAGCTGCCAATGTCTAGGCAGGTACAGAGAGGGAAGCAGGGGGTCCCCCAGAAACCAAAGGTCAGTGTTCCTCTACTTCTCAAAAGCCGCAGCTGGTCTTACCTTATTGTCCTTGACCTGGGAAGAGGTCTCTGTTTGATGGGAATCATTTGTATCTGAAAGTTCCACAGGGATTCAGTAAGAACAGGGAGTCTGCACATTACAGTTATAGTAAGACCTTCACCAACATGGCACGCACGGCTCTACATCCTGAATAAAGTTCCTCAGTGCACACAGAGGGAAGGTTAGCCTTCTCCCAACGAGGTGGTCAAGTGCATGCAGAGGGAAGGTTAGCCGCCTCCCAACGAGGTGGACAAGTGGCATACACAGTAATAACAACTCCCGGAACCACTGTGGTCAACCTCCAGGAGCTATCAAGATTTAGAAGATGCTAAGGGGAGAAGGGACGGTGTGACAATTTCTCCAGAACCCTCTACACAGCTCTGCCCAAGGTGGCAGCCACTGAGGCCAGGAAATGAGCAATCTCAAAGAGAGTGAGCCAAACAATGCTTTTCAAACTTAAAACAGTGGTGTGTAAGGCGTGGGAGAAAAAGTCACGGCCAAGACAGGAAGGTGGCTCACCCAGGATGGCTGCAGCCTGCAGCGAGCACTTCTCTGACCGCACTTGGGTGATGAGCTCTTGCACGTCAGGCAGGTCCTGCAGTGACAAAGAACACATGTTCACGTCCTAGGCCAGGTGGAGCACTCAGCACACGAGCTTCATCAGTTGTGAGGACTGGCGTGTGCTAGGGCTGCTGGCGAATGCCTGTAATCCAGCACCTGGGAGGTGAGGGCAGAAGGACTGCTGAGTCAAGGCCAGCCTGGACAACAGGACAGACCATCTTACAGACAAAACAAACAAAATGAAAGAAACTGATTCTGGCTTATTTCAAGCAGAATATGATGCTGGGACTTTTGTAACCATGCTGATGAACAAAGCACATTCACGCTCATCAACCATTACAAAGCTCGTGCTGACACCTGGAGCTCACACACTGCGATTCACGTTTCCCAAGCACCTCTCTCTGGCAGTCTGAATGTCCATTTGGCAGGCCAGAGCTCTGAAGCATGGCAGGTTCAGGCTGGTCAGCCACACCCCTCAGGGAGCAGGGCTGGGCTGGGTGGGGTAGAACTCAGACTCTTCGACCCCTGGCTGCTGCCATTTTCTTCTTTAGAAAGTGTCACTGATGAGCCGGGCGTGGTGGCACACGCCTTTAATCCTAGCACTTGGGAGGCAGAGGCAGGCGGATCTTTGTGAGTTCAAGGCCAGCCTGGTCTACAGAGTGAATTCCAAAAAAAAAAAAAAAAAAAAAAAAAAAAAAAAAAAGAGAAAGTGTCACTGATGGGGCTGGAGAGATGGCTCAGCAGTTAAGAGCCAACTGCTCTTGCAGAGGACCCGGGTTCAATTTCCAGAACCCACATGGTGGCTAAGAACCGTCTTTAACTCCAGTTCCAGGGGAATCCGATGCCCTTTTCTGACCTCCGTGGCATTGCATGACACGGGTGCACCAACCTACATGCAGACAGTACACTCATACACATAAAAAAAATAAAAATAGGGCTGGAGAGATGGCCTAGTGGTTAAGAGCGCTGACCGCTCTTACAGATGACCCGGGTTCGATCCCCAGCACCCAAAACTGTCTGAAAACTCCAATTCCAGGAGAACTCCAAAAACTGTCTGAAACTCCAATTCCAGGAGAACTCCAGTTCCAGGGGAATCCGAGACCCTCTTCTGACCCCCGCAGCATTGCACAACATGGGTGCACAAACCTGCATGCAGACAGTACCTTCATACACATACAGAAATAAATAAAATTAAATAAAAAAATTAAATTAAAAAAAAAAAGCATCATTGAGTATCCTGGCTGGCCTTGAACTCATGGCAATCCCACACGCTGGGATTCAAGTGTGTAGCACTGCTCCGCCCACTCAGCCCTGCTGCTTCCCCTGGAGCAGGCGTTCTCTTCCTGGATCTCTCGCCTGACCTAACTCTAGCCATGTCAAGCTCTGACACCTCAGAATCTTTTCTGCCTGAGTTCTGACATGGTCCTCTCAAAACCCTTCAGCCCACAAGGTCACATGAGCATTTACAAAGTACCATGTTTTCTTCTGGGATGAATTATCCATACTGGTTTGCTACTGAGAACCAAAATGACACCGCCCCGCTGTGTGACGTGGAGCCACACCACCCCTCCTCCTATCCCTCTCCCTATACTACCAGCCACTCTGACCTTTCCTCTACGCAGTGCTGAGGATCGAATCCTAGTCCATGCATGCTAAGCTCATGCTCTGCTACTGAGTGATAAGACAGTCCCTTGATTTGGTTGTTTTTACAGATGGTTTCCTCTGTGCAAGACTTGTGACTGCAAAAAAGTCACAGGCTCCCTGGAGGCCAAAACCAGGTTTTCTCTCTCCCACGGCATGGTGTACTGAATATACACAGCATTAGCTATGTTGGCTTGGGACCAACCATTAACCTTCAATTTGCTTTCTAAAGTAGCTCTACTTATGAACACACATGGATTTTTCCATCCAATCAGTTGCTACTTTTTTTTTTAATTTTATTTATTTCTGTATGTGTATGAATGTACTGTCTGCATGCAGGTTTGTGCACCCGTGTCGTGCAATGCCATGGAGGTCAGAAGAGGGTCTCGGATTCCCCCAGAACTGGAGTTCTCCTGGAATTGGAGTTACAGACGGTTCTCAGCCACCATGTGGGTGCTGGGGATCGAACCCGGGTCCTCTGCAAGAGCAGTCGGTGCTCTTAACCGCTAGGCTATCTCTCCAGCCCTACTTTCTTTTTTTTTTTTTAAGGGCTGTCTGTGTAGCCTGGGTGGTTTAGAACTCATTATACAGCCCAGGCTGACCTGGAACTCAAGATCCTCTTGCCTCTTCCCGAGTGCTTTGTGTGTAGCCTGCTGGAACCTATAGTTTTTTGGTTTTTTTTTTAATGTGTATGAATGTATTGTCTGCATACAGGTCTGCACACCCGTGTCATGCAATGCCACCGCGGAGGTCAGAAGAGGGTGTCGGATTCCCCTGGAACTGGAGTTCTCCTAGAATTGGAGTTTCAGACAGTTCTCAGCCAGCCGGGGATCGAACCCGGTCCTCTGCAAGAGCAGTTGGCGCTCTTAACCGCTAGGCCATCCCTCCTTCCTGGAACCTATAGTTCTAATAAGCTGCAGGTCCTGAACAATACTCTATGTGGGAAGTGTCAATAGTGGTTCTCAGCCTGGCTGCACATCAGAAACAAGCACTGCACATCAGAAACAAGCGCTGCGGGCTTTGAACCATCCCACTGATTCTAGATCCCTTGCCAGTCAGAGCCAGATTCCCTGATGGGGAGATAGAGCTTTTTAAAAATTTGCCAGATAAGCCAGGCATGGTGGTGCATGTCTTTAATCCCAGCACTCTGAAGGCAGAGGCAGGCAGATCTCTGTGTGTTCAAGGCCAGCCTGGTCTACATACTGAGGTCCAGGACAATTGGGGCTACAGGGAGACCCTATCTCAGACAAACAGACCCCCCCCCCAAAAAAAAGAACAGCCAGGTGATGCCAATGATGAGGCTGAGAGTGATACTTCAAGTCTGTTTCTTTGTTTCAGTTGTCTGTGTTCACAGATGCATATACATAAGGGGATGTGCCCAGGCCAGAAGATAGCACTGGATCCCTTGGAGCTGGAGTTATAGGTGGTTGTTAGCTGCCCAACCCCAGTTCTGGGAACCAAATTCTGGTCTTCTGTAAGAGCAGCAAGTCTGGGTAATTACTGAGCCATCTCTTCAGCCAAGGTTTGTTTCTTTTTAGCCAGAAAAAAAAAATTGGGGGGGGGTGTAATTTTTTTTTCCCTATATTTCTTGGCTTTTGTTATGTAGCCAAGGTTGACTCTGCATGCAGCCTAGGCTGGTCTCAAACTCCTGATCCTCCAGCCTCAGCCTCTGTCGGTTGAAGATTACAGTTGTGTTCTGCCACACCTGGAGGAGGCTTGCTCTGTCATACCTAAATCCTCTTCATGTCTAGAGCAGGTAAGTTTCATAGCCTGTAACTCAGGAGGAATAGGAAGGGCAGCCTGAGCTGCTGCCCAGCTGCTGTGCCCTCACAGCCTCTGCACCTTCCAAGCCTCTGGGGCCTAGAAATAAGGAGAGGCCATCAGCTCACCTTGAGGCTATTTGTGAAGGCTCCTCCGTCAGAGCTAACTTCATTTGCATATTTCAGGACTCGGTCATAAAGGACGAGGGCTTCACTCCACTTCTTCACCAGCACGTAAGACTGAGCAATGAAGAAACACCTGATGGGGAAAAGCCAGCACATTGTAAAGCAAGCTGCCTAATACCAGGCTTTCCTGGCAGTTAGGCTTAATTTTCAATTTGGAGAAAGGGTTCTTATCTCAGGATCACTGCCTGGAAGCCCCCCAACTCATGGCCCCCCAGTACACATCAGCAATGTGTAGGTTTTGCTAGGGCAACTTCCAAGTTCTTCCCAGCAATCCCAGATGGCTATGCAGGTCCAACACAAGCCGTCTTTCACTTACTGGCTAACTGCAGAGGAGGCAGTTCCCAAGGGGCGGGGTGGGGTGGGGTGGGGTGCGGCCAGAGACAATAACAGGAATGCTGGCCGCTCAGACATAAACCCAGTCGCTACTGTGCACATGGTCTATGCCACAACCATGCATCTTTGATCATTTCCAAAAACCAAACCAAAGTTCTACTGGGCTCAACAGAAGCTGAGTGCTGCCTCTGACGACCAGAAGGAACCGCATGAACAAAGACAGGGCACCAAGAGTGGGGGCATGAGGGCCGGAAAGAGGTGAGAGTGCACACGGCTCTCCTGTCCGACTCCTGCTCTCACTGCGCAGTGCAGTCCACTTCCAAGAGTGCCACAGCAGGACTCATTTAGGAAACTGAGACATTCGGCTTTATTCCAGTTCAGTCCGGCTGAACCGGCTGCTCATGTTTGCTAATTAACACCCTGTCCAAGGCTTGCCTCTTTTTCTCTGGGAGGGAAGAAAGAGAAAAAAACCTAAGTGTAACCTCCCCGCCTATCCAGAGTGTGGAAGAAGCACTCTGGGGACTATGAGCTGCCATCTTTGGTAGCGATGTTCTATAAATACACCGGGTTGAGCATTCTCGGCTTATAGCAAGGCAGCCATACAGTCAAGTGCCAATGACCACAGGGCAGTACATGCACAAGGCTTAGTGCTGGGATGCAGATGAAGAGCCCTGCCCACCCCAAAGGACGTTTACCTGTAAGCTTTGAACACAAGAGTCTTAAGACCTATTTCTTTCTGGAAGGCTCTGTCCTCTTCTAAGCCAGGAAGCTGTAGCAATTCCACCAGATTCTGTACAACAGATGCAACGAGAAAATCCATGAGAGGGCCTCAGACTGAGTTCTCACCAGAAGACCTTGTAAGAACAGATACAGGCAGGAAAAAAAAGCCTGTACTCAAAATAATGGGCAAAATCAGGGAGGTATGATTTGGCACAGTTGTACTTGGTGTCTGTCTGTCTGTCATCCCTGCCTCCTGTCCCCAACACTGAAAACCTGCTTATCCTTTAACACTCAGCTTGTCTCTCTCCAGGCTTCAGACACTTCTTAGACCACATGGATGGGAAAAACTTGGATTTTACCTGGTAGTTGCAGGCAGCTTGTGTATGTGTATGCACAAAAGTGTAGAGCTCTTTTTTGTACGTGTCCATGCATGTGTGTACACATGCATATAGATTATATAGAGACCAGAGGTCAATGTCAGATGTCCTCAATTGCTTAAGTTTTTTTTTTTTTTGTGTGTGTGATTTTGAGATTGGGTTTCCCTGTAGCCCCAGCTGGCCAGAAACTCACTTTGTAGACCAGGCTGGCCTTGAACTCACAGAGATCCACTTGCCTCTACCTCCTGAGTGCTGGGATTAAAGGTGTGTGCTACGCCCCCCATCTTAATCATTGTTTTTTCTTTTTGGTCTTTTCGAGACAGTGTCTCCCTGTAGCCTCAGCTGTCCTGGAATTCGCTCTGTAGACCAGGCTGGCCTTGAACTCACAAAGATCCGGCTACCTCTGTCTCCCAGGTGCTAGGATTAAAGGCATACGCCACCACGCCCGGCTAATCATTTCTTAAACTATTTTTTATTTATGTGTGTGTATGCCACAGTGTGATGGTGCCTGTGGCGACAAGCAGACTGTCAGAGTCCCCTGGAGCTGGAGTTACAGGGATGTGAGCTGCCAGCCTTGGATTCTGCGAACTGAACTCAGGTCCTCTGAAAGAGCAGCAGGCACCCTTCGCCTCTGAGCCATCCCTCCAGCTCCCCACCTTATTTTTTTGACAGCCTCTCACTGAACCTGGAGCTCACTGATTTGGCTAAACCGGCTGGCCAGCAAGTTCTAGGGACCTGCTGCCCAGCATTGGGATTACAGGGGCGTGCCTCCATGCCTGGCTTTTTATGTGGATGTTGAGGATCCAGCCTGAGGGCCTCACGGCTGTGTAACAAGCACCTTACTGAGCTGCTTCCAGAGCTCCATATTCTTTTTTCCTTAGAGACAAGGTAACCCAGGCTGACTTAAAATCACTACATAGCCTGCCTCAGCATCTTGCATGTTAGGATTGCAGGTGTGACCCTCCATGCCTGGCTTATGTGTAACTATCTTACTAAGTGACCAACTGCCAGCAGTTATGACACCTGGAGGGTATCTCACACAGAAGTGCTCAGTGAAGACCTATGGGCTTACTAGCATCTCTTCCTCAAGGTGTCTTCCGTCCAGCTAAGGCTGTCAGCCTTCCACTATCCAGAGCTAAATACTTTGTGTTCAACACACCAAAGGACAGGCTTATCTTCCCAGTGCCCAAGGGCTACCTGCAGAATGATGTCATAGAGCCGGATGAGGTCCTGGGGCCTGGGGGAACGTTTGCTGTCATCATCCGGCTGCTGCTGCAGCAGAGCCTTGTGCAAACCTTTAGCCATGTTCTCATTCCTCTTGATTGCTGTCGACAGCTTGATGTAGGTCAGGTAGCTGGAATGTACCACATGCCACCTCAGGTTATGCTCAAGAAAGCTGATGTTCTGGGAGGAAAACTGGACTGAGCTGGAGCTGACCTAGGGAAGTGTGCAGGAGGGTATGTCACACAGTGGGGCTATCTGGCCTAGGGAAGTGTGCATGAGGGTATGTCACACAGTGGGGCTATCTGGCCTAGGCCTCAGGCTCACAGGGTCTACAATCTGGTAGTTCAGTAGCAAATCTGCAGGGAAGCCAGAAATGAGCCCTTATCCCAAAAGATGATCTCAGCTTGAACAATATCCTATGTACTTCTTTCCCAAGAGCCACAGGGCTTCCAATTTCAGAGGACACTGCTAGTTCTCAAGAGGATCCATGGTTAGAAACAGTTTCTGGGACAAGTCAGCTGCTGGGCTCATGCCACAAGGGCAGTGTGCTCTCACCACAGTGGTCTGCCCTCCCACCAGCCTTCCTAGAAACACCACAGCACAATCCGTCCGATGGTCACATACACTAGTCACAAAAGCTATCTCGAGAATATACATTATTGCTGGCTCGTTTTAACTGTACCACCTAGCATGATACCTGTTTAAGAAGCACCCAAGCCTCCTGATCCTCATCCTACTCTCTGTAGCCCTTGAGAGGATGCAAACAGGCCCATGGTCAGGAAGCAGGCCAGCAGTCACTGAACACGGGACCTGAATGTGGAGTGCTGCCCTGGCCCCTTCTACTCAGCTTCCAGAACAAGAGCAGTTTGGTGTGTTGCAGGAAATCAGACCAGCTCGAGAAAAAGAGAGAAAGAGAGAGCAACAAAAACCTCTCACGAGAAAGAAGAGGCCAAGCTGGATGTTGGCTTGGCATGCACCTACAATGCTAGCACTCAGCAGGCTGAGGCAGGAAGATAGAACCTTTGAGTCCCAGGTGGACCATATGCAAGACTTTGTTTCAAAAACCAACCACCAAACAAATGTACACACAAATAAGAACAAAAAAATACAAACAAGTGAGAAAGCTCAGTGGGGCATGTGCAGGGCTATATTGGAATGTCATGAAAGTGAACCAATCCCAAATCAAGAATAGCAACACCCACATGGCATTTTGAGAGATGACAGAGGTAGACAAGGATTGTTAATATAGCTGAAAACAGCTGCTTTAAAAAACAGTAGAGGCCAGGCATGGTGGTGCATGCCTTTAATCCCAGCACTCAAGAGGCAGAGGCAGGCGGATCTCTGTGAGTTCCAGGCCACTCTGGTCTACAAATCAAGTTCCAGGACAGCTGGGGCTACAAAAAAACGCTGTCTCAAAAAANGTAGTCTTAGTTTGCCTGGAATTCACTATATAAATCCAGGCTGGCCTTGAACTCACAGAGTGCCTCCCAAGTGCTGGGATTAAAGCCGTGCATCACCACACCCAATATATCCTCATTTTCTTGCTGAAATTTTATCTAAAAGGAATACACTGGGCAACTTGTACATGCAACAATAAGAGGATTTTGCCAACAGGGATCCTTACTGAAAATTGTTAAAAAAGCAGACAAGTACATGCGCATAATATCTGATCAACAAATATTTTCATTGAGGTACAAAGAACCAGTAATGTAAACATCACTGTGAATTGAGTGTGAAATAGAAATGCCAACAGATAAAATAAGCCAGCTTCAGAATCTCCATCAGTAAAACTGATGGAGATTCTGAACCCACATGGTGGCTGAGAACTGTCTGTAACTCCAATTCCAGGAGAATTCCAGTTCCAGGGCAATCCAACGCCCTCTTCTGACCTCTGCGGCATTGCACGACACGGGTGCACAAACCTACATGCAGACAGTACATTCATACACATAAATAAATAAAATTAAATTAAAAAAAAAACTTTCAGGGCTGGGTTTGAAGTTCAGTAGCTATAGTGCTTGTTCAGCATGCATGAAAGTCCTGGTTTAATCCCCAGCACTCTGTTAATTGGGCACCGTGATACATGTCTTTATTCTCAGCACTCAGCCTTGTCTCAAAAAAAGCAAACAAAAAAACCACCAAATCAAACCAAAACAAAAACCAACAAATATTAAAAAAAACAAAAACAAAAACAGGGAGAAGGGGGAACCTTTAAACAAATGGTTATCAAACTTTTGTGAGTATACATCACATGAGAAATGTGTTAAAATGGACAGCCTCCAGCCACACCACAGATTTGTAGTTTGCTATTTTAACAAAGGCCCCAGAATCTGCATTTTTAATAATATGACTATTTTTCATTTTATATCATTTAATTATTTAAGTACTTTTCTTATTATGCTGATACAACGGATTACAGACCTGTACTTTGAAATTATTGCCTGAAACTGGCGTAAAGAAATTGGGCATACTAATTTTTTTTTAAGTACCCACGTGGCGGCTGAGAACCATCTTTAACCCCAGTTCCAGGGGAACCCTCATCTGCATAAAGAGTGAAGGTAGCCAGAGATACTTGGGATCCTGCCTCTAAAACAGGGAAAAAAGAATAAGGCTGGCATCCCTCAGGTGCTGAGGTTTCTTTTTTTTTAAATTTTATTTATTTCTGTATGTGTATGACTGTATTGTCGGCATGCAAGTTTGTGCACCCGTGACGTGCAATGCCGCAGAGGTCAAAAGAGGGTGTCGGATTCCCCTGGAACTGGAGTTCTCCTGGAATTGGAGTTACAGACAGTTCTTAGCGGCCATGTGAGTAATGGGGATTGAACCCGGGTCCTCTGCAAGAGTGGTCGGCACTCTTAACTGCTAGGCCATCCCTGCAGCCCCTTATTTTTTCTCTTTTGAGACAGGGTAGTTCCAAGCTGACCAGGCTGGCCTTGAACTAGCTCTGTAGCCCAAACAAGCCTGGAACGTGACATCCTCCTGCATGTAGGCTAGGCTGGCCTCAATCTTACAGCGATCCACCTGCCTCTGCCTCGGCCTCCTGAATGCTGGGATTAAAGGTATGTGCCACCATACCCAGCCCCAACTGGGCATATTAACTATTAAAAAAAAAAAAGAAGAAATTAAAAAAGAAATTTTTTAAAAATTAAAAAAGAAGCCGGGCAAGATGGCGCACGCCTTTGGTCCTAGCACTTGGGAGGCAGAGATAAGTGGATCTTTGTGAGTTCAAGGCCAGCCTGGTCTACAGAGTGAGTTCCAGGACAGCCTGTGGCTACAGGGAGACCCTGTCTCGAAAAGACCCCCCACAAAAAAGACAAAAAAAAAGGGGAGGGGCCAGGCATGATGGTTCATACCTTTAATTCTAACACCCAGGAGACTGAAACAGGAAGAGTCATAGAGGCCAGCCTGCACTACAGAGCAAGGTCTAGGCCAGACAGGGCTGCAACCCTGTCTCTGAAGAGAAAAGAAGAAAGCAGGAGCAAACCAGTGGAGACGCAGGACAGCTGGGGGGAGCGTGCTTCACTGCTGAGAGACTCACAGGGCCAAAGAAAGAGTGGACAACACGGTGCCACAGACACAAGGCCACAAAACGAAAGGTGCTACAGACTTTGGAAAGGACAGGGTGGCCAATGACCGCACAGGAAAAAGTGAGGCAGAGATTACCTTAAACAAAGAGTTGCAAGTAGAATTAAAATTGAGTTCAAATTAAATTTAAAATGTGAAAGTAACAACTTCAAAATGTTCAGAACATAAAGAAGGACAACTTTTCAGAGCTTGGTGTAGAGGACAGCAATTAGCTCTACAGGGAGGCAGGCACAAACAAGGGCGCAGGCACAGCAGCTTTAAAGTTACTGCTTGAGACTGGGTCTGGGCTCAATGCCTGAAATCCCGAAATTCTGGAGGCTAAGGCAGGAGGATCCCCAAGAGTTTAAGGGGCCAGACAGGAATACATATTGAGTTTCAGGCCAGCCTACAGTGAGATACTACATAAAAAATAAAGGACAGAAGCTGGGTGTGGTGGTGAACGCTTTTAATCCCAGCAGTGAGTAGGCAGAGGCAAGTGGATCTCTGTAAATTCAAGGCCAGCTGGAGCTACAGGAAGACCCTGTTTCAAAAAGACCCCCCCCCCCCAAAAAAAAAGGTAGCTGAGTCAGAAAAGGCACTCTATGTGCAAGCCTGGAAAACTGAGTTCAATCCCATGACCCATGACCCATGTAAAGGTGGAAGGAGAAGTGACTCCACAAAACCGTCCTCTGACCTCATACGCAGCCCCCGTTCTCATCACATATGCACACACAATAGTAATAAAATTAAAACCAAAACAACACCCCCCCAGGCTAAAATAAACCCAACAAAAACCAAAAGCAACAACAAACACATTGGTGGCGTTGTTCTCGGGCAGCAGAAACCAACAGGTCAAGTCAGCACACAAAGACTGTCAAATCTCCTATAGTATATAAGAAATTATAATTTCTAATGTATATAAATGGTATATGTATTACTCTTATTCCAGTGATATATTTCACAACATTAAAAAGCAAATAACCCTTACCTGTGCAGGTATTGGAGGTTAGATGCCTTCCCTGATTCTCCTTCGAGGGTATAGTCTCTCTGTTTCTGAAAGAAGTAAAAAAGTATAAAGTCAAGCTCTTTTTTTTTTTTTTGTATGTGTTATGAGTGTACTGTCTGCATGCAGGCTTGTGCACCTGTGTCGTGCAATGCCGCGGAGGTCAGAAGAGGGTATCGGATGACCCTGGAACGGAGTTCTACTGGAATTGGAGTTACAGACGGTTCTTAGCCGCCATGTGGGTGCTGGGGATCGAACCTGGGTCCTCTGCAAAAGCAGTCGGTGCTCTTAACCGCTAGGCTATCTCTCCAGCCCCAATAAGTCAAGCTCTTATCCATGGCTCTCACTGTGCCTTAAATTATTGTGGAGCTTCAAGTGATCCAAGCACAGAACCCTCAGAAATCACCTTGAGTATGCAGCAAGGCCAGCTGAGAGAGATCTGCCTTAAACTAAAAACAAACAAGCAAACAAACAAAAAACCTCTGAGGATACAGCTAGCTCAGCCTACAGCAAGACTTGCCAGGCCCTGAGCTGTGTGTAGAACCACAAAACAAAATCAGAAGAGCAGTCCATTCCTCAGGGTCTGCTTTGGACCCAAATTCTACTGCTCCTCTGTGCCTGTGCTCTAACAGCTCACCCTTTTTTTGAGATAGGGTCTCACTCTGTAGCACTGACTGGACTGAACTTCCCAGATTCCTCAAATATACAGAGATCTGCCTGCCTCTGCCTCCCGAGTGCTGGGATTAAAAGTGTGTGCCGCCACTCGCAGCTGCCTTTGTTTATTAACTGACCAGGTCTACAAATATTCCAGAGGCCTCCTGCAGTGACCCTGAGAACAGGACAGACTGGGGAGGAGAGTCCAAGGCAGGAGCTGGTGGTTGTATGGTCCTACCTGGTCAGGCTTGAGCTCTTCCCGCACAGCCTGGAGGGCGTCCCGGCACTCGCTGAGCATAGATTCAAACAGACGTTCCTTCGTCTCTTCACTTTCAGCCTAAACAGAGGCAGAACAGAGGAGACATTAGAAGAATTCTATTCTAACTGAAGGAAGGCATAACAGCCATTTGGTTCTCCTGCCACATCTACACACTGCCTGCCCCCAGAAGGATCCTTTCAACTGTCACTATACAGCAGCAGATGTTCTCATCCATCATTCTCATGGTAATGGGAGCTGTACTGAAAATGAGCGTGCTGAACAAAGCCATGTCTGTAAGTAAAAAGTACCAGGTCTGGTGCTTTAAACACCTTCCCACCACAGAGCTTTCCCTTCCTTTCCTCTGTCATTCTATCTCTGCTTGGGGCCAGCACCTGGTAACCCCCACCTCAACCACCCACAGGAGCCCTAGACACAGCAGCTCCTCCCTTTTTGTGTTGGGCTCTGCTGCATGTCTACGAATATGAGCCAGTTTGCAACTTCTGAATCTCTTTTAAGTTCAAGCCAGTGACAGATATCACTGATCAATATCCAACCATATGGATCTTTCTTCTAAACATCTAACTAAGTTCTCTTCCCCAAAGACATTATGTCCAATGTTGTGGCCTATTTCAGGAAGAAGTTTTGGGGCAGAAAAAGTTGACAAGAATGAGGTGACAGTGCTTATTCAACTACTGGGTGTCACCTGCTGCCACACAGCTGGGATAAGTGAAAAGTGATTCATTAACCAAATACCTGCCGCGCCACATTACTAACCCACAGAACCTGACTGAGCAGGTGGGAGCACGAACAGCAGAAAGGCGATGAACTCTCATTACGTACTGGCAGCCTGCTGAAATGAAAACATCCCACGGCTATGTTTGACTTTCCACAGAACTAACAGCCAGTCTGAAAAAATGTCAACATTCAATTGAGCTCTGAGGAAGCACAAAACAAGGCCAGAATGCCCACCCCTTTAAGAGATGGCTACAAGGAGCTTCCCGGAAAGCTTTTCTTCTCTTAAGAATGCCTATGCTTTTCCTAGTTTCTAGTGTGAAAAAGCTCTCCTCTATACATTGCCCAATCTAAGCCAAACATACTCTCTACTTAACATACTCTCTACTTATTAGTAACTTGACCTTCCTGCCACTCACTAACTTAGACAGAATCAGGGCCACGGCATCTTGTAAGTCTAGGGCATCAAGGCGCCATAGCTCACTGTCACAGCAGTGCCTTCTCTGCAACAGGAGCACAGGATGGAAATTCACTCTACCTGCACTGTCCAATGCAGTGGACATCAGCCATGTGTGGCTGCTGCTGAGCACTCGAGGTCTGTGTTGATTTAAATGGAAGCAGCCAAACATGTCAAGGGGCCATGTACAGCACAGTGTGAAAGACACAGTGTTAAGCACCTCAAACTAGCAAGATCTTATCAAGTCGAAGTTGCTGACCAAAAATTTCAAAAGTGCAATTCCAGTGGAATTGTACACCTATCTGGACGACAGGTAACAAGTGGGATAAGATACATGAATACAATCCCATTGGCACCAGCCAACCACACATGTACCACGGCCACATTATTAGCAGGAAGAATCAACTCCAGTACCAGTTTGAATCCATGTAATCCCACAAATATACCACCAACACCTCTTTCAGATGGTGCGGGTGTGTGTGTGTGTCAGCTGTTCAGGCAATGGGACATAAGAAGAAAAGAACAAGCTTCATCTTCTTGCTATAGACGATCTATCTTCTTTCCTATGGGGAGGGAATATTCAAACTTCAAGATCAAAATGATGCTGCACCTCATTACCGCCTTTGCTCAGTCAACCTCAGCACCAGGGCGCTCAACATGAAAAGCCTCCTCACTGCTCCCACAGAATTCTAAATTTCACTGGGGGTTTTATTAAGACATTCAATAGCAATGATGGAAAAAGCATGTCTGAAGGGGAGGACACCTTCTGACACCCACACCACTCAGTGACTCAGAGACCACTGGTGTCTGAGAACTTGTTATGATTCCTCCTGCCCAGGGCAAAATCTTTCCAAACAGGAAGCCTTCATATATTTTACTGCTCACTTTTATTCTACAATCTGTATTTGATGCCAGGATGACTCCAAGAGGACAATGAAACAAGGCACACCTCTAAACATGCAGAGGCAGGACGCCCCTCTCCATGTGCCAGCTCTCCATTTGCTGCTGAGCCAACAGGGACGTGTTCTAAACACAAGTGGCAAACTCCCCGCATAAGTATGTGTGGTCTAGCTGGACCTTGTTCCCAGGTGTGCCTGTAGCACAGGATCTGAAGCCTGGAAGTAATGTACTACTTACATCTCTTAATCAATACATTCCAGATCCCTTTTTAGGAAACTCAAAACATGCAGGATATACCTCAGGTTTTCTTCTTAAGTAGTGCCCCCAGGCCAATTGGTAGGGGGGCACTCGCTGCTGTGTGCCCTGCTATTAAACACAGATTCCCAGATTGTTTTCACTTGTTGATAAAAATTATTGGAAGAGGATGTGTGACTAAGAGACATACAAGGCAAGCTGGGCCACATTCCCCACCACACCCACAGCAGAACTGTAGAGACAGGAACTAAGCCTCACCCAGCCGAGAGGTTACGAAGACAGAAACACAAGGGAATGTGGAAAGAAGGGTATAAGCCTTCCTTGAGAACAGATTTTTCGGTGGTTTTTTTTTTCCCCCTTGGCACTGGAGTTATGGATGGTTGTTAGCTGCCATGGAGGTACTGGGAACCAAAGCCAGGTCCTGCAAGAGCAGCCAGTGCTCTTAGCCACTGAGCCACCTTTCTAGTCCCCTGGATTTTCTATTTTAAAATAAAAGAGTAAATGGTCTCCCTTTCTCAGACATCAAAAAACCAGAGCTGGAGCTAGGTAAATCCCTGTGAGTTCAAGGCCAGCCTGGTCTACATAGTGAGTTCCAGGCCAGCTGGGACTACAGGGAGACCCTGTTTCAAAAATATCAAACAAAAACACAAATAAAACAAAAACAGAGAAACAGAACTGGGAGACTGGTGAGATGGTTCAGCAGGTGAAGACATCCACTGTCAACCCTGAGGACAACTAAGCTCTGTCCCACACAGTGGAAGGCAAGAGCCAACTTTCCCTTTCCAAAAGTTGTCCTCTTACCTCTACTTGTGTACCTTGACATGTGCATCTCCCCAAACCTCACAATAAATACATTTAAAATGTAGTAATAGGGGCTGGAGAGATGGCCTAGCGGTTAAGAGCGCCGACCGCTCTTACAGAGGACCCGGGTTCGATCCCCAGCACCCACATGGCGGCTGAGAACCGTCTGAAACTCCAATTCCAGGAGAACTCCAGTTCCAGGGGAATCCGAGACCCTCTTCTGACCTCCGCGGCGTTGCACGACACGGGTGCACAAACTTGCATGCAGACAGTACATTGATACACATACAGAAATAAATAAAAAAATTAATAAAAAAAAAAAATTTTAAATGTAGTAATAGGGCTGGAGAGATGGCCTAGCGGTTAAGAGCACCAATTGCTCTTGCAGAGGGCCCGGGTTCAATCCCCAGAACCCACATGGCAGCTGAGAACCATCTTTAACTCCAGTTCCAGGAGAATCTGACGCCCTCTCCTGACCTCCTCAGCACTGCACCACATGGGTGCACCAACCTACATGCAGACAGTACATTCATACACATAAGAAATAAAAATTAAAAAATAAATAAAACATAGTAATAAATTAAACAAAAAAAATGAAAAAAAAAAGTTTTCAGAATGTAGGAGGTGGAAAATCATCAAGCTTGTGAATATTTAAAAAAGAGCTCCCAAGCCAGGCGTGGTGGCGCACGCCTTTAATCCTAGCACTTGGGAGGCAGAGGCAGGCAGGTCTTTGTGAATTCAAAGCCAGCCTGGTCTACAGAGTGAGTTCCAGGACAGCTGGGACTACAGGGGGACCCTGTCTCAAAAAGACCAAAAAAAAAAAAAAAGAGCTCCCCAAGAATAACCTCATACCACAGCTACCAGTGACCACTCAGGACTGCTCAAGTATTAAGAATGTAAAGTTGGGGCTGGAGAGATGACTCAGCGGTTAAGAGCCCTGGCTGTTCTTGCAGAGGACTTGGGTTCAGTTCCCAGCACCCACATGGTGGCTAACAACTTTCTGTAACTCCAGTTCCAGTGGATCTTCTGACCTCAGCAGACACTGCACAACATGGGTGCACTTACCTACAGGGAATATACTCATACACAGAAAATAAAACGGGTAAAATTTTTCGTTTGTTTTTGTTAGTAATTCATCTGGCTCTGCCTCCTGAATGCTAGGATTAAATGCGTGCACCACCATGCCTGGTTAAATAAAGGTCTTTTTTGTTGTTGTTTATTTTCAATGCTAGGACTAGAACTCTGGGCCTCACATATGCTAAGCAAGTACTCTATATTCCCAGCCTGTAAAATAAAAAAAAATGTAAAGTCAGTAGAAAGGTTAAGTTAGCATTAAGGATGACTTTTTTTTTTTTTTTTTTTTTAAATCTTTTTGAGACAGGGTCTCCCTGCCAACCCAGCTGTCCTGGAACTTGCTCTGTAGACCTGGCTGCCTTTGAACTCACAGAGATCCACAGGCCTCTGCTTCCCAAGTGCTAGGATTAAAGGTGTGCACCATCACACCCAGCAAGGATATCATTTTTTTTTTTTTAATCAACGAAGAAGGATGACATCTTAAAGCTACTCTGAAAACACTAAGAACTGCACAATCAGATTTTGGCAGCTGGCTAACTTCCAGCTCAGGCTTTTCAGTTTAATATTTTCTCTCTCTGAATGATTTCTTCCTTCTATGCTTTTCAATTACTGTTTCAGTATTTAAATGTCATGCAAATGTCTATGAGCAAGGAATTAGCCAGGGCCACCAAAATGGCACTCTATTTCCTAGAGAGTGACAGGTACCAGCAATAACCAGCTGGACAACAGACACTGAAGTAAAGCACCTGACCTCTCCAAATCATAGCTCTTATTTCCCAGGTTGGAGAACAACACAATAGGATAATGAGGTCTAGAAGGCCATATATAGCCAGCCTAATAACACAGCAGGGCACTAAGGGGTAAGTGCCTCTTCTTGAGATGGGCCTCACCTGGCCAAAGGGCACTTCTCCATATTTAATAACCCATGGGTCATTTAACAGGCGCTTAGTCAGCAGCAGAGCTAGATCTCACACCTAAGGGTTTTACTAAACTTTGACACTGTACTTATATTGCTTTCTGGCTTGATCTGGGTGATATGTGAAAAAGATCATTAGGGAATCAATTGCTTTATATTTTTGTTTTTTGATGCAGGGCTCACTGCTTAGCCCAAGCCAACTTGTAACTCACCACACCCAGATGCAAAATTCTTTTTTTGTTTTTCTTTTTGAGACAGGGTGTCCCTATAGCCACCATGGCTGGCTTATTTATTAAATTTTTATCATATTTGCATCTGTGTGCAAGTGTGCACATGAGCACATACGGTTTCACACTTGCATGTATGTGGAGGACCATGCAGGAAGGAGTTGGTCATTCTCTGATTCTGTCTTGTAGGTACTGGGGATTGAACTTGGGTGTTTAGGCTTGCTGGCTAGTACCTTTAGCTACAAAATGTAAATTTGATCTGTTTCTGACTGAATAATTATTTTAAAGCTTTTGTTTAAGGCATCTATTCTTTTTAATTTTTATTTATTCTTGTATGTGTATGAATGTACCGTCTGCATGTGGGTTGGTGCACCCGTGTTGTGCAATGCCTCGGAGGTCAGAAGAGGGCATCGGATTCCCCTGGAACTAGAGTCAAAAATGGTTCTCAGCCACCATGTGGGTGCTGGGGATCGAACCCAGGTCCTCTGCAAGAGCAATCGGCGCCCTTAACCGCTAGGCCATCTCTCCAGCCCCAGGGCACCTACTCTAATAAGTAGAGAATAAAGACTGCCAACATATTTAAAAAAAAAAAAAAAAAAAAAGACCAAAAAATTAATTAATTAATTAATTAATATATTTTAAGTCAGGTATGGTGGCATACACCTTTAATTCCAGCAATTGGAAGGCAGAGGCAGGCAGATCGCTGTGAGATCAAGGCCAGCCTGGTCTACATGNAAAAAAAAAAAAAAAAAGACCAAAAAATTAATAAAAAAAAATTCAGACAGTGTTTCTAGTTTGAAAAATCTATTCTCAATAGTAATCCAAAACATGAAAAAGAATGACTGAATGTACCTCAGTGACAGAATGCTAGCATGCTTAAAGGCTTGGGTGTGATCTCCAGCACAAAAAAAAATAAAAGCTAAAACCAACCAAATCAAACCTCTTCACCTAGGCAAAGCTCTGCTGCATCATCACTCGAATGCTGAAAGCTAAGTGGAATGCAGTCACAGTCAGGCTTGAACAGGCATTTAAAGAAGCACACCTGCTGTTATCTACATGCGGGTGAGACGGACAGTAAACAGGTATATTATTTGCTCTATAAACACACACCAAACCAATGATTAGATGAGTTGACATGTTTGACTAGATTCCTTTTTATTTACTCAAATTTGGAAAACTGTCAGTCTATTTTTAATTCCTATTATCACTGAAATTTTGATTAATCTTGAATTGCCTTTTTTTTAATGTGTGTATGAATGTACTGTCTGCATGTAGGTTGGTGTACCCATGTCGTGCAATGCTGCAGAGGTCAGAAGAGGGAGTCAGATTTCCCTAGAACTGGAGTTAAAGACAGTTCTTAGCCACCATGTGGGTGTTGGGAATCAAACCCAGGTCCTCTGCAAGAGCAGTCGGTGCTCTTAACCGCTGAGCCATCTCTCAAGCCCTTGAATTGCCTTTTTTTAAAAACTATGGAATGCTTCATGAATTTGCTTGTCATCCTTACACAGGGACCATGTTAAGTCTCTGTATTGTTCCAATTACAGTATATGTGCTGCCGAATTGAGCACTTGAATTGCACAGCACTTTGTGGCTAGGACTGGTCTACCTAGAAGTCAGCCTCGAATCATATGAAAACTCCAGCCCGAGAGGGATTCTTTTAAAAACAGGCACAGCTGGACATGGTGGTGCACAGCTTTAAACCCAGCACTTGGGAGGCAGAGGCAGGTGGATCTCTGTAAGTTTAAGGCCAGCCTGGTCTACATTGTGAGTTCCAGGCCTGCTGGGGCTAAAGGGAGACCCTGTCTCAAAAGAAACAAACAAAAAGTGCACAAAGGGTAAGGGTATAACTTAATGGTAGAGTGTGTGCTGAGCATGTGCCAAGGTCTCGGGTTCAATCCCTAGCACCAAAACTATACACTGAGTGTGCACTCCATATCTACAAAATAAATGTAATAAATCAAACAAATTTTTCAGTCTTCTAGGAAATGGCCCAGTGATTAAGGGAACTGGCTGCTCTTACAGAGGAGCTGGTTCATTTCTCAGCACCCACTTGACAGCTGAAACTATAACTCCAGTTCCAGGGAACCCAAAGTGCATTTCTAGCCTCTGAGGACATTGCACAACATGGGTGCACTTACATATACGCAAGCAAAAAACACTCATACACAGAAGATAAAAAATAAACTTTCCAGAGCTGGGCATGGTGGTGCATGCCTTTAATCCTAGCACTTGGGAGGCAGAGCCAGGTAGATCTCTGTGAGTTTAAGGCCCGCCTGGTCTACATAGTGAGCTCCAGGGCAGCTGGGACTAAAAGGAGACTCTGTCTCAAAAAGACAAAAAATAAACTTTCCAGTACTGTTCTATCATTCTGTCCATTAAGCAGTATGTAATCCAGGTAAGGATATAAACAGATTCTTCAGTTGCTAAAAGCTGCCTCTAACTCAAAGCAGCCACTTGGGGGGAAAAGTGGCTGGGGACTTACTATGTTATCAATCAATACAGTTAACAGAGCAAACGTTCATGTCCCATCCACCAATGATCTGGGACAGAATAACTGTGAAGTCTCAGAGACAACTCTGACCTACAGAGAGGCCACAGTCAGCAGCAGCCTTGCTGTTTTGAAGATGCTCTTCACCTCCATAGGAGCACTAAAAAGCTCTAATCACTGTTGCCTCACAAACCAAGATCTCCAGGATCTCTTATCTTTGGGGCTGCATCTGGTTGTTCATAATCACAAACAGGTAATTATGTCAGTAAATAGCTTCAAGGACAGCTTTACATGAACGTTACACATATACCACACACAAAACAAGATATTCTGGTTTATCCAGGCTCCTGAAGTGGGCCCGGAATGAGAGGTGAACCTTCAGAACTAGAAAGTGAGGACAAAGGTCAAAGAGACTCCAGGGACCTAACAGGCTGCTGCACCACCTGCTGGGCCAGACCTTGTATTTTTATTTTATTTTATTTTATTTTATTTTATTTTATTTTATTTTATTTTATTTTATTTTATTTTATTTATTTCTGTATGTGTATGAATGTACTGTCTGCATGTAGGTTTGTGCACCCGTGTCATGCAATGCCACGGAGGTCAGAAAAGGGTGTTGGATTCCCCTGGAACTGAAGTTCTCCTGGAATTGGAGTTATAGACAGTTCTCAGCCGCCATGTGGGTGCTGGGGATCAAACCCGGGTCCTTTGCAAGAGCAGCCGGTGCTCTTAATCGCTAGGCCATCTCTCCAGCCCCAGACCTTGTATTTTTTTTTTTAATATTTTATTTATTATTTTTTTGTGTATGAGTGTACTGTCTGCATGTAGGTTGGTGCACCCGTGTCGTGCAATGCTGCGGAGGTCAGAAGCAGGTGTCGGATTCCCCTGGAACTGAAGTTAAAGATGGTTCTTAGCTGCCATGTGGGTGCTGGGAATTAAACCTGGGTCCTCTGCAAAAGTAGTCGGTGCTCTTAACTGCTGAGCCATCTCTCCAGCCCCCAGACCTTCTATTAAGCCAACCTTTCAAAGCTCCTTTTTCCCTCTGATGACTTCTACTGTGAAATTCTCTACTCTGTAAATATAATTCCCCTATATACTTGGTTTTCATAATAATTTTACTCAGCCGGGCATGGTGGCGCACGCCTTTAATCCTAGCACTTGGGAGGCAGAGACAGGCGGATCTTTGTGAGTTAAAGGCCAGCCTGGTCTACAGAGTGAGTTCCAGGACAGCTGGGGCTACAGGGAGACCCTGTCTCGAAAAAGGCCAAAAAAAAAAAAAAACCAAAATTTTTTTACTCAAGAGTACCTCTCTAGACTTACCAACTCCCAAACGGCATTAAGATAAATTAGTGTTTTGTGAGAAACCGCCTCTCCAAGGACAACCTTCAGACATGCACAGGAGAAAACATGACGGTGCTGCCCCTTACCTGGACAATAGCTGCTTCATTATCAGCCAGTCCCAATAAAAAGATCCTCACTTTGTCTATCTTCACTGGAACTGTTCTCCCTCTCCACTCCACTTCACTCATGGTGGCTGCCTGCTTGGCTCGAGTCTGAGTAATCAATGCCTGCAAAGTGGGTTTAAGAAGTAAAAGCTTTAGCTGTAGGCAGAAACAAGGATGAAGCAGTGCGCTTGTCCCCATCTCTCTATAATCACTGAAGCAGAGCCCTCAGAGCAGACAAAATTTCTACTTATTTTAAATTCCTCCCTGGTGTTATGCACATCAGCTTATGGAAAACTAACTACTTTTCCCAGTATTTTACATTTCTTTATTTTTCTATGAATCTGTACAATCTGCTTAGAGAAATAAAAACAGTTGCCAGGTATGGTGGTTCACATTTGTCATCCCAGCACTTGTTAAGGCTGAGGGAGGAAGGTCAATGTGTGTTCAGAATCAGCCTAGGCTACAAAACACACTTAAGAACATACACTGGGGCTGGAGAGATGGCCTAGCGGTTAAGAGCGCCAACCGCTCTTGCAGAGGACCCGCGTTCGATCCCCAGCACCCACATGGCGGCTGAGAACTGTCTGTAACTCCAATTCCAGAACTCCAGTTCCAGGGGAATCCAATGCCCTCTTCTGACCGCCACACATCTCCTGTGGCATGCATGTGTATGCAAACACAAACACAAACACAAAAAAAAAAAAAATTCATACACATTAAAAAAAAAAAAAAAAATAGATAGGAACATACACTGACCACACCAGACAAACATGAAAATTTAGGGAAAAGGTTTTTTGTTGTAAAAATGTGAACTTAGTCCCGGGCGTATGTTCGTGCTTCACGGGCTTTAGTCCCAAGCACTGGGGAGGCAAGTGCAGGCGATCTCTATGAGTTCAAGCCAGCCTTGGTCTTACATAGTGAGCTCCGGACAGCTGGAGCTACAGGAGGACTTTTGTTTCAAAATACCCCAAAAAAAAAAAAAAAAAAAAAAAAAGTAGACTCTGGGGCTCAGCAGTTAAGATCACTGGCTGCTCTTGCAGAGAACCTAGGTTCAATTTCCAGCACCTACATGGCAGCTAACAACCATTTGTATCTCTGTTTCTCAGTTCCAGAGGATATGACACCCTTTTCTGAACTCAGTGGGCATTGAACAACACAGGTGTACTCACACACATGCAGTCAACACAATCATATACATAAAAAATTAAAAATAAAATATTTTTAAAAACAATAAACATGTTTTTAATGTAGACACTAGTTGGGTGTGTGCACCTTTCACCCCAGCATTCAGGAGGCAGAGACAGGTGGACTTCTGTGGAATTGAAGCCAAGCCTTGTCTACATAGAGAGTTCCAGGTAAGCTGTGGCTCCAAGGAGACACTGTCTCAAAAAAGACAAAAAAAAAAAAAAATGGTGGCTGAAGAGATGGCTCAGCGGCTAAGAGCACAGACTGCTCTTGCAGAGGACCCAGGTTTGATTCCCAGCACCCACATGGCAGATAAGAACCATCTTAGGCCAGGCGTGATGGTGCATGCCTTGAAAAACAAAACAAAGCCGGGCGTGGTGGCGCACCCCTTTAACCCTAGCACTTGGGAGGCAGAGGCAGGCGGATCTTTGTGAGTTCAAGGCCAGCCTGGTCTACAGAGCGAGTTCCAGGACAGCTGGGACTACAGGGAGACCCTGTCTTGAAAAGACCAAAAAACAAAACACAACAAAACAAAACAACAGATAGATATAAATATTCATATATTAATTATGCATCTCCCCAGGGGATGAATTATTGAATTATTATTATTACTATTTCTGGACTTTATTAGGTCAAGCTTTTCACAAGCATGTATACCCTAGATTACCTCCAGTTTTTCAGCAAGGAGACCCTCTGTGCCCCCAGATCTCAATCTCATCTGCATGAGTTCATTGATAGCTGACTGGTCCCCTAAGAAGCAAGAGAGAAAAAGAGAGGAGTCTTGAGGATTTTGTGTGTTTTCTTCACAGCCACTAAATTCAACTAAGGTTGATAGTTCCTTCCCTCCCCTGAAGGGTGATCAATACTATAGTGAGTCCACAGCATGATCTGTTTTCTGAAGACAAATTCTTCAAAGAATAAGCTTAAGTGCACCACTAAAAAACAGTGGTACTACAATGGCGAACAGGTCATTATGCTGGTTTAAATTTTCAGAGCTCAATTGCAAAGTGAAACTTTGGGCTGGAGAGATGGTTCAGTAGTTAAAATCACTGCCTGCTCTTGCAGAGGATCCACATTCAGTTCCTAGCACCCATATGGCAGCTAACAATAGTCTGAAACTCCAGTTCCAAAAGCTCTGACACAGGGCTGGAGAGACAGCCTAGCGGTTAAGAGCACCAATTGCTCTTGCAGCTAAGAGCACAGACTGCTCTTGCAGAGGGAGTTCGATCTCCAGCACCTACACGGCGGCTAAGAACCATCTGTAACTCCAATTCTAGGAGAACTCCAGTTCCAGGGGAATCTGAGACCCTCTTTTGACCTCCATGGCATTGTACGACACGGGTGCACAAACCTGCATGCAGACAGTACACTCATACACATACAAAAATAAAAAATAAAAAAATAAAAAAAAAAAGATCTGACACCCTCTTCTGGTCTGCATGGGCCTTACATGAATGGCTAGATATATACATGTAGGCAAAACACTCAAACACATAAAATAAATAAATAAATAAATATATATATATATATTTAAAGAAATAAACCTTCCATACACATAATATAAACAGTAATAAAATATTTTACAATTTTTTAAAGGGGTGGAGAGTTCGGCTCAGAAAGGTAAGAGTACTGGCTGGTCTTACAGGACCTGGGTTGATTTCCCAGCACCCAACCTAGCAGCTAACAAACCATTCCCTGGTTTTTGCAGTTCTAGGCTGGTATGTCAAATGTAAGCCCCATTGATTATAACAAAGTTATAATGGGGGGCTGGTGGAGAGATGGCTCAGCAGTTAAAGAGCATTTGCCTACTCTTGCAGGAACCCGGTTGGTTCTTTCCCAGGCACCCGTAGACAGTCCGTATATTGCCACTGTAACTCCAGTTGCATGGGATTCAACAACTTTTTCTGGTCTCTCTGGGCACCAGGCAGGTACCTAATGCACATGGAAGCACTCACACATATACACACATTAAAAAAAAAAAAAAATCAAACATTTAAAAATAAACCTTAAAAAAAAAAGTACCACTCTGGTGAGAGATGATGGTAATAGGGAAACTCATTGTGTATGGGCTCAGGGAAATCCACGAAAAACCTTTGAATCTTTGAGTTTCATTCTATATCTAAAACTTCCCTTAAACAAAAAAAAATAAGAGCCAAACGCGCGACAGGCCAGGATCGAAAAGGTTATCGCTGGACAAACTGTCAGCCCATGAAGGAACAACAGACAGAATTGACTAGAATCCAGAGTCACAGCTCAGAGAGAGTGACTGTTTACCTTCTCACACCTGTGCCCCTTTTCAAGCCTAGGGAACAACCCTGCGGAAGACGGCGCGTTGGTTATTTAGATAGACTTAAGGCTGCGAATTGGGTGAATGTGTTGAAACAACAGCAATGTAGTCTGACACTCATTTGATCAATGTGATTGAACAAACAACCTGTCACCCCCACTGGATGGGGGGTGTAGTTTTGGGCACAAAGCCTGGCGAAGGTTGCGATGAAGAGCTTACCATGTATCACTTATGCTAAAAAAAATGATGAGAGTGAACTTGGCGTGCATGATGGATGGTGGGAGGGATATAGAATATGCTTGACTAATATTCAACTAAGCAAAAATTATAATGCAAAAGATAAAAAAAAAATAGAGAAAAAAAATGAGAAGAAAAAAAAAACACGTTACAAAGTGCATGTCTGGGATGGGTGGGACGTTTGATTGGGGCGACCTGGGATGGCGGAGGGAGGGATAAGTTCAAGCCGAACTGATTGGATAAGAGTAGTTGGACACTGGTATCAAGCATTGTCATACAAAATAACCAAAAAAAAAAAAACAAAAAAAAAAAGAAGAAAAACTCCTTGAAAAGGGTAGAGCGGGTTGGTTGGTGGCTGCACGCCTTTAATCCCATTTACACTTGGGGCAGAGGCAAGGGTCAGTGCGCGCATACTGTGGAGTCTCAAGGCTCTAGCACGGTGCACAGGTTGAAGGTTCGGACGTCAGCCTGGCTCAGGGAGACCTTGTTAAAAGACCCCCCTTTCCAAAAACAAAAAAAAGTAAATGACTCTTCTAAAAAAAAGGGTAAGCGCGGTCATTGGTGAGCGCAATGCCTTTAAGTCTCATGGGCAAGGCGACTGTGTATCAAGGCAGCTTCAGGTGAGAGGCAGCGACTAGAACGAAAAGACAAAGGCTGGATCATGTTGGTCCTTGGCAGCTTTAACCGGCATGGAGGCGGCATGCTCTGATCCAGCCTGACAGAGTGAGATTCCACCACAGGTCAGCTGGGCTATACGGAGACCCTGTATCTGAAAACAAAAAAACAAAAAAAAAAGTCAACAACAGGAAAGAGTCCACCTTCAGTCGTTCTGAGGGCTTATTATACATCTCTACTTCTGTTATCATCAAAATTCAGACCAAGGATTAGAGGTAAGGAGAAAGGAAAGAAATTACATAAGGGGCTGAGAGATGACAACTCAGGAATTAAGAGCATCTGGCTGCTCTTGCAGGAATGACAGGGTTCCCAGCACCCATTGGTGGTGGCTAACAAACCTCTGTAACTCCCAGTTCCAGATGACCAATTGCCTGTTCTGGCTGACTGTTCACAGGAGACTAGATGGACCAAGGGTTGCCTTTTCTTATTACTTATTATTTATTAAATTATTTAGCTCTTTATTGAGACAGGCAGTCTGACCTATAGCCCAGCTGTCCTGGAACTCACTCTGCAGAACCAGCTGGCTTGAACTCACGAGAGTCCCGTTGCCTCTGCCTCCCATTAAAGGCTGCATCACCATGCCTGGGTATAAAAGATGGTTCTTAGCCACCACTGTAGGGTGCTGGGATTGAAACCCGGGTGTCCTCTTCACAGAGCATTGACTCTAACCAACGAGCCACTTAGCTCTCGCCCAGGTGCCATTTTTATATGCAGTGCAGCAAAACAACTCATACATATAAAAATAAAACAGATTGTTAACATCAAAATATACTTAAAACAAGAAAGGTCAGTTACAAAAGCATTCCAGCAAACCAAGTCAAGTCAAGACTACTGCCTCATCACCTCCTCACCAATATTATATGCACAATAGCGGATGTTGGGCGAGATCTCTTCCACTCGNCAAAAAAAAAAAAAAAAAAGTAAAAGGTGACTCTTCTTGAATAAAAAAGGTGGTAGGAGCTGGGTATGGTTGGTGGTGCATGCCTTTAATCCCAGCACATGGGAGGCAGAGGCAGGCAGAACTGTGAGTTCAAGGCTAGCCTGATTGACAAGGTGAGTTCAGGCCAGCTGGGACTGTAAGGAGACCCTGTCTCAAAAAGAGAAAAAAAAGCCGGGCATGGTGGCGCATGCCTTTAATCCTAGCATTTGGGAGGCAGAGGCAGGTGGATCTTTGTGAGTTCAAGGCCAGCCTGATCTACAGAGTGAGTTCCAGGCCAGCTGGGGCTATACGGAGACCCTGTCTTGAAAAAAAACAAAAAAAAAAAAGCAAACAGAAGACAGAGTCACCTTCAGTCGTTCTGAGGGCTTATTATACATCTCTACTTCTGTTATCATCAAAATTCAGACCAAGGATAGAGGTAAGAGAAGAGAAAGAAAGTTACATAAGGGCTGGAGAGATGACTCAGAGATTAAGAACACTGGCTGCTCTTGCAGAAGACCAGGGTTCCCAGCACCCATGTGGTGGCTAACAACCATCTGTAACTCCAGTTCCAGATGACCAATGCCTGTTCTGGCTGTCACAGGGACTAGATGACAAGGGTGCCCTTATTTTATTTACTTATTTATTTGTTTATTTATTGTCTTTTTGAGACAGGGTCTGCCTATAGCCCCAGCTGTCCTGGAACTCACTCTGCAGACCAGTCTGGCCTTGAACTCACAGAGGTCCGTCTGCCTCTGCCTCCCATTAAAGGCATGCATCACCATGCCTGGGTTAAAGATGGTTCTTAGCCACCGTGTGGGTGCTGGGAATTGAACCCGGGTCCTCTTCAAGAGCAGTTGGTACTCTTAACCACTGAGCCATCTCTCTAGCCCAAGGGTGCCCTTATTATATACATGCAGGCAAAACACTCATACATATAAAAATAAAAAAGATTTGTAAATCAAAATATACTTAAAACAAGAAAGGTCAGTTACAAAAGCATTCCAGCAAACCAAGTCAAGTCAAGACTACTGCCTCATCACCTCCTCACCAATATTATATGCACAATAGCGGATGTTGGGCGAGATCTCTTCCACTCGCTGGTTATACAGTACAGCTTGCTCCTCTGTGAACGCACTGGCGAGCTTCTCATAGATAGTTCTGGGAACAAAGAAATATCAGACATTATGGCAGCCTTATTTTAAGAAAATTAATTCACAGGGGCTGGAGAGATGGCCTAGCGGTTAAGAGCACCAACTGCTCTTGCAGAGGACCCGGGTTCGATTCCCAGCACCCACATGGAGGCTGAGAACCATCTTTAACTCCAGTTCAGAGGAATCCGACGCCCTCTTCTGACCTCCGCAGCATTGTACAACACGGGTGCACAGACCTACATGCAGACAGTACATTCATACACATAAAAAATAAAATTAAAAAAAAAAGAAAAAATTAATTCACAATAATAATTGTTATTACATGGCCCTCCAAAAGTCTGTTGTTGATTACCAGACTAGCATGTTCTAAAGATGAAAGAAAATAAACATTTGTAAAGGAAAACAAAACCAAAAAAACTATCCTAACCTTCACACACACACACACACACACACACACACACACACACATACACACAAAACAAAACAAAAAACAGCAATCAGGGATTTGCAGCTTGAATGTGACTATAAATAAAAGCAACACTGCTTTTGGACCAGAAGACTTACTTGCACTTGTTGAAAGCCTCAATGGCAGCTTTCCATTCCTGATGTTCAAAGCGTAGCATTCCTGAGAGGTAAGCTGTGTACGCCTGGAAAGGATGCAGAGAGCTGTGAGCAAGGGGTTTCTAAGTTTGTTTTCATTTGTTTTTTTGTGGTGCTGGTGCTATGGAAGGAATGCAGGGTCTGGTACATATCAGCTAAGCTGGTCACCTAAAAAGCTGCTTAAATGCAAAGAATCAATGTTCTAGCTCCAGTTTCTGCTAATGATTTTTTTGGTCTTTTCAAGACAGGGTCTCCCTGTAGCCCCAGCTGTCCTGGAACTTACTCTGTAGACCAGGCTGGCCTTGAACTCACAAAGATCCGCCTGCCTCTGCCTCCCGAGTGCTAGGATTAAAGGCGTGTGCTGCCATGCCCAGCTTTCAATTTCCTCATTTTATTGATGCTGAGGGAGGATGAAGGCTGAATGGCAATCAATAAGAGATGAAAAGGCTTCCTGGTTTCTCTAGCCCACTAATGGCTCAGAACACTGCCGCACATTAAAGCTCTTAAAACCTGTGGACTTACTCTGTAGACCAGGCTGGCCTTGAACTCACAAAGATCCGCCTGCCTCTGCCTCCCAAGTGCTAGGATTAAAGGCGTGCGCCACCACGCCCGGCATGATTTTTAACTCTGACATTAACTGCATGGAGACATTCAGGTTGACTTTAAAAGAGAAAAACTTAAAAGGACAGAATGTGATCATAGGCAATTCCTATGTTCATTTCTTCCCAGGAAAGAACTTCAAAATAAAAGAAATGGGGGGGGGGGATAGATCAGAGGCAGAGCATCTGACAACAAAAGAAATCTGTTTTAGACTATAACACAGGATTCCAAAGTTCCATACTGGGCCTGTGAAATGGCTCAGAATCACTTGCTATGAAAGCCTGATTACCTGAGTTTGATCCCTGGACATAAATTCAGGTTTGAAACTGTATAAAGGTGGAAAGAGAAAACCCACTCCCAAAAATTGTTTTCTGTTCCTCACTAGTGAACCGTGACACAAGGATACCCTAATTCACTCACATCCACCCCCTCACACCACATACAATAATAACACATACAATAAAAATTTACATAGCAAACTCCTGTCCTTATTGTATCCTTTATAGCCCGTCCCCCAAAAAAGTGGAGTGAACGCTTATAATCTCAGCACTTGGGAGATTACAACAGGAGAAGTGGAGTTCAAGTTCAGCCACAGCTATTAAGTCGGTTCAGGGCATTCTTGTTTCAAAAAAAAAAAAAATTAAGTAGATCTCTAAAATTTATACTATTTATTTATTTTTTTGGGAGGGGACTTAACGCAAGCTTATGACCCGTACTTACTGGGAATTCCTCGTTCACGGGGAATAATTGCAATCCCCGATCCCCATCATGAATGGGGTTCAACGGGTTACCCAGGTTACCCGCGCCTGCCGGCGTAGGGTAGGCACACACTGAACCAAGTCACTGTAGGGCGCGTGCAGTCCCGGACATCTAAGGGCATCACAGACCTGTTATTGCTCAATCTTGGGTGGCTGAATGCCACTTGTCCCTCTAAGAAGTTGGGGGGAAAATTTATACTATTTATACATCAAGGGTTGGAGAGACAGTTTAGCAGTTAAGAGCACTGGCTGCTCTTGCAGAAGATTAGAGTTCAGTTCCTAGCATCTACATGGTAGCTAACAACCAATCTGAAACTTCAACTTCTGGCCTCTATGGGCAACTGCATACATGTGGTGAACTTAAATACATGGAAGCAGCTAGGTGTGGTAGTACACGCCTTTATTTATTTTTTTAATTTTTAATTTATTTTTATGTGTATGAATGTACTGTCTGCATGCAGGTTTGTGCACCCGTGTTGTGCAATGTCACGGATGTCAGAAGAGGGCGTTGGATTCCCCTGGAACTGGAGTTAAAGACGGTTTTCAGCCGCCATGTGGGTGCTGGGGATCGAACCTGGGTGCTCTGCAAGAGCAGTCGGCACTCTTAACTGCTAGGCCATCTCTCCAGCCGTGGTAGTACACACCTTTATTTTTATTTCTATTTTTTTGGTCTTTTCGTAGTACACACCTTTAATCCAGCACTTGGGAGGCAGAGGCAGGCAGATCTCTGTGAGTTCAAGGCCAGCCTGGTCTACATACATAGTGAGTTCTAGGACAGCTGGGGCTACTGGGAGATCACGTCACACACACACACACACACACACACACACACAAATTAGGCAAAATGCTCATACACATAAAAGTAAAAAACTTTATTATTTTGATTTTATGTTTACGAGTATATTGCCTGCATGTGTGTAAATGTACCCATTGTTGTACAATGCCCATGGAGGTCAGAGGGGGCATTGGATTCCTTTGGAACTGGAGTTATGGACAGTTAGCAGCCAGTGTTGGTGTTAGGAACTGAACCCATGTCTTCTGCAAGAGAAGCCAGTGCTCTTAACTGCTGTGCCATTGGTCCAGCCTCTCAAATAAAAAAATTTTAAATACTCTCTACTAACTCCATTATGAACTTTTCCCAGGTATAAAATACAAACCTGGGCTGGAGAGATAGCCTAGCGGTTAAGAGCACCGACTGCTCTTGCAGAGGACCTGGGTTTGATCCCCAGCACCCACATGGCAGCTGAGAACCGTCTTTAACTCCAGTTCCAGAGGAATCCGAGACCCTCTTCTGATCTCCGTGGCATTGCATGACACGGGTGCACAAACCTACATGCAGACAGTACATTCATACACAAAAAATAAATTAATTAATTAAATTAAAAAAAAAAAGGGGGGCTGGAGAGATGGCCTAGCGGTTAAGAGCACTGACCGCTCTTTCAGAGGACCCGGGTTCAATCCCCAGCACCCACATGGCGGCCCAGAACCGTCTGTAACTCCAGTTCCAGGGGAATCCGACACCCTCTTCTGACCTCCGTGGCATTGTACGACACAGGTGCACAGACCTGCATGCAGATAGTACATTCATACACATACAGAAATAAATTAAATTAAAAAAAAAAATAAAATAAAATACAAACCTACCTATATACTAAAAGAAACTTGATTAGAGTGAATTAGAAAAAAACAACAACATAAAACTAAGAGCTAGACACTAAGCTAGAGAGACAGCTAAATGTGGTTAACTGCAGAGGACCTGGGTTTGATTCCTAGAACCCACATGGAAGCTTACAATAACCTGTATCTCGGTTTCAGGGGATCCAAAGCCCACTAACTTTCACATATACCTGAACACATGTAATGCACATAAGCTAAACTCATGCAGAGACACACACATATAAATAAAATCTAAAAACAAAATAAAAAACACTAAGAGCTGAAAAACAAGAGACACTAACTGCACCTTTTAAAGTGATTGGAGAGACAGCCTAGCAGTTAAGAGCACCTACTGCTCTTGCAGAGGACCCGGGTTCGATCCCCGGCACCCACATGGCAGCTAAGAACCATCTGTAACTCCAATTCCAGGAGAACTCCAGTTCCAGGGGAATCTGAGACCCTCTTCTGACCTCCGCAGCAATGCACGACATGGGTGCACAGACCTACATGCAGACAGTACATTCATACACATACAAAAATAAATAAAATTTAAAAAATCTTTAACTCCAGTTCCAGGGGAATCCAATGCCCTCTTGTGACCTCCACGGCATTGCACGACACAGGTACACCAACCTATATGCAGACAGTACACTCATACAAATAAATAAATAAATAAATAAATAAATAAATAAATAATTTAAAAGTAAGATTGGGGCAGGCGTCGTGGCACACACCTTTGATCTACACTTGGAGCGAAAGGCAGCGGAATCTCTGTTGAGTTCAGTGCAAGCTGGTCTAAAGAATGAATTCCAGGCCACGCTGGGCTATAAGGGGAGACTCTGTCTCAAAAAAAAAAAAAAAAAAAAAAAAAAAAAAAGTAAGATTGGTTGGGGCAGGGACGCAGCTCAGTGCTAGACCCCTCATCTAGCACACAGGAGTACATCTCCAGCACTGTCAATTTACAACATAAGAAACTGTTCTGTTTGACTGTAGCTTTCTTTGAAGCCACATGTCTAATCTCCACAATAAATATGGCTGGATGTTGAGACAGTGACCTGAGCCTCCAGCTTGGTCTTGGCATCCACCCGGTTGCTCTCACATAAGCGCTCCAGTTCCTCCGCATGCTTTACGGCTTTTCGAAGGCGAGATAGCAAGTGAAACCGTTTCCGGGGTTCGGTGTTGGCTTCCTGTTTGAGCTGCATGGCATAGCTCCAAGCTCTCTCAGCATCCATCAGAACCAGCAGCAAGTATCTACACCAGAAAGGCATGAGAGTGAACATCAAAGGCCAGAAGCAGAGGACTCACATGCAGCAGTGAAGCGTCCCAAGCTCTACAGTTCTAACCACCTTCAGAGACATGACGAACGCTGCTTCCCCTCTTAGGATGCTCTTCCCTCTCACAGGTCCTTCAAGCCCAAACCTCCTCCATGCACGTGTACTGGTTCCCCAAGTGCTCCCATGCTAAGCTCTCCTTTCCAGCATCTGACCAGAGCTCTCAACAAGGTCACCGTCAACAAGAGCCATGCCTCCCCTCCCTCTTCTGTATCTAGCATGGCCTCTGGCTCCACCCTAGCTATATTGTAGAGGATCCAACAGCACGTATGTTGGGCTTTCAAGGCCTTAGCTGTCACACTACTATGCTGTCTTAACATAAAAGTAATATATTGCTTGAATGAATTATATTTTTCTTTTTTATGTCTATGGCATATGCATGTCTGTGCACAGGCATGTGAACTCCAGAGGTCAACACTAGGTATCCTCCTCTACCTTATTCACACAGGTTCTCTTGCTGAACTTGGAGCTCACAGAATTGGTCAGAGTGGCTGGCCAGCAAACTCCAGGGAGCCTCCTGTTTCCACATTTCCAGCGATGGTAAAAACCTGGGTGCTGGGAATCAAACTCAGGTTCACAGGCTTGCATGGCAAGCACTTTATCAACTCAGTTATCTCTCCAGCCCCAAAGCTTAATTTATACAAGGCAGAAAAAAAAATTGTCCAAACTGAGGTTCCAGGAAAATGACTTCCTGGAAATACTCAATACAGAGTGTTTGACAGATTCATCTTTTGGGGAGGTCAGGGGAACAATATGAGACAGGATCTTGTGCAGCCCATGCTGGCCTCGAATACTCTATGGAGCCAAGAATGACCTCAAATTCTTGATCCTCCTGCCTCCATTTCTCAAGTGTTAGAATCAGAGGCTAGTGCTACCACACCTGATAGTTTGTAGAGCTGATGATGAGAGCCAGGGGCTTGTGCATGGTAGACATGTAGTCCATCAACTGAGCTACATCCCCAGGCCCCAACACAGTTCTTTTTTATTATTATTTTTTATTTTATGTCTATGAGAGTATTGCCTACATGTATGTAAGTACACCAATGTCATCCAACGACTGCAGAGGCCAGAGAGGGCATCAGATCCCCTGGAAATGGAGTTACAGGTAATTGTTAGCTGCCATGTGGGTGCTGGGAGTTGAACCTGTGTCCTGTGTAAGAATAGCCAGTGGGGGCTGGAGAGATGGCCCAGCGGTTAAGAGCACCGACTGCTCTTACAGAGGACCCGGGTTCGATCCCCAGCACCCACATGGCGGCTGAGAACCGTCTGAAACTCCAATTCCAGGAGAACTCCAGTTCCAGGGGAATCTGACACCCTCTTCTGACCTCTGCGACATTGCACGACACGGGTGCACAAACCTACATGCATATAGTACACTCATACACACACAGAAATAAAAAAAAAAAAAATAGACAGTGTTCTTAACCACTGAGCCATCTCTCTGCCCCCAACATAGCTCTTGAGTAAACTACTGAATCTCTCTGCAGTTCAGTTTCTTCACCTTAGAATAAAAAACAAACAAAAAACCCCCACAGAGCTGCTGCTTGCACACAGTCACAGGAGGTAATTAAAGGGTTTGGAATAATGTCTGGCACACTGTTCAGTAAAGACTCGGGCAGATAGATTTAGAATCTTGTACCTGTTATCAGTCAAAAGCTCTTCAGTTACTTTTTTCCCTGTGAATTTGTGTCTGTTCCCCATCTTAAAGTTGAGAGTTTTCCGGAGCCGTCTTTGTCTTCGGGAACAGTAGCCCCTGTGATGAAACACAAAACAAAATGTATTCTGCCAAGCCAGTAGTACATTGAACAGAATATTCTACAAAAAGGTAAGGTCAAAGGTTTGGAGGACTCTGTTTACGGAGGCTATTGACATTATGTTACCTGGCAAACATTTATTGAACAATTAAAACATGCAGAGATGCCAGGCGTGGTAGCACATGCCTTTCTTTTTTTTTTTTTTTT
>VZQC01004015.1:856749-870122 GCA_009823505.1 Rhizomys pruinosus
GGGCTGGAGAGATAGCCTAGCGGTTAAGAGCGCCGACCGCTCTTACAGAGGACGCCGGTTCGATCCCCAGCACCCACATGGCGGCTAAGAACCGTCTGAAACTCCAATTCCAGGAGAACTCCAGTTCCAGGGGAATCCGATACCCTCTTCTGACCTCCGCGGCGTTGCACGACACGGGTGCACAAACTTGCATGCAGACAGTACATTCATACACATACAGAAATAAATAAAATTAATAAAAAAAATTAAAAAAAAAATACAATATAAATATGCTGAATAAAATTCACAAAATGAGTCAGGTGTAGAGGAGCACACTTTTAATCCTAGCACTTGGAAGGTAGATCTCTGTGAGTTCAAGACCAGCCTGATCTACAAAGTGAGTTCCAGGCCAGCTGGGACTACAGGGAGACCCTGTCTCAAAAAGACCGCCCCCAAAATTTACAAAATTAATCACTAGAAAAGAAAGAACCAAAATTGCTACCATCATCATTTCAAAGGAAAATAAGCAGATTATTGGTTCATTCCTAGAATGGTGTATTCAAACCACTCATACATGCATTGTTGATGAACTTCAAGAAAATATGTTGGCCATGGTGGTACACTCCTGAAATTCTAGCACTGAAGTTGGTGAGAAGGATCTCAAGTCTAAGCTCAGCCTATGTTATATAGTGAGCTAGACTGGGCTAGAGTAAGACCTATGTCTGGAAGAAAGGCAGCTACATACACTAGGGGTCCTTTTGTATGAGATTCTGGAAAAAGCAAAAGTAGAGACAGAAATTGGATCAGTGCCAGAGGCTGGGGGTGGGAAAGGAGACGGGTAGCATGAACTTGACACACTTGGGAAGAGGGAACTTTACTTGAGGACTTTCTTCCATGAGTCAATGGGTCTGACTGTGGGGCATTTTCTTGATTACTAATTGACACAGAAGAGCCCAGACCACTGTGCACAGCACCCCCACACCCTCATCATATCCTGCCCTGACTTCCCTGACAATGGACTGTGACCCGTAGGGTCAAAGAAACCCTTTCTTCCCCAATCAGGTTTTAGTCAGGTTTTTTTTTTTTTTAATCCTTTTGAGACAGGGTCTCCCTGTACCCACCCCCAGCTGGCCTAGAACTCACTCTGTAGACTAGGCTGGCCTTGAACTCACAGAGATCCACCTGCCTCTGTTTCCCAAGTGCTAGGATTAAAGGCGTGTTCTTTTTTTTTCTTTTTTATTAATTTTTAAAATTTATTTCTGTATGTGTATGAATGTACTGTCTGCATGTAAGTTTGTGCACCTGTATCGTGCAATGCCACAGAAGTCAGAAGAGGGTGTCAGATTCCCCTGGAACTGGAGTTCTCCTGGAATTGGAGTTTCAGACAGTTCTTAGCCGCCATGTGGATGCTGGGGATCGAACCCGGGTCCTCTGTAAGAGCGGTCGGCGCTCTTAACCGCTAGGCCATCTCTCCAGCCCCGGCCTTGAACTTTTGAGAGATTTGCCTGCCTCTGCCTCCCAAATGCTGAGATACGGGCATGATTCACCATGCCTGGCCTCAAAGAGGTTTCTACTGGCCAAGTCTGAGTCAATTTAAACATCAAAGTAATATTAGATTGACTGCACATGTACACCTTTAATCCCCACAGACGAAGGCAGATCTCTGTGAGATCAGGCCAGCCTGGTCTACATAGCTAGTTCCAGGTGAGCTGGGGCTAAGGAGAGACCCTGTCTCAAAGCACAAATCGCCAAGTGTGGTGGCCCAAGCCTTTAATCCCAGTACCTGGGAGGCAGAGGCAGGCGGATCTCAGTGAGTTCAAGGCCAGCCTGGTCGACAAAGTGAGTTCAGGTCAGTTGGGACTGCAGGGAGACCCTGTCTCAAAAAGACCAAAAAAAAAAAATCACAAGTCATAAAATTGGCCACTGCTGGCACATTCAGATACAAATGAATGAATACAGGGCTGGAGAGATGGCCTAGCAGTTAAGAGCACCGAGTGCTCTTGCAGAGGACCTGGGTTTGATCCCCACCACCCACATGACGGCTGAGAACCGTCTGAAACTCCAGTTCCAGGGGAATCTGACACCATCTTCTGACCTCCGCGGCATTGCACAACACGGGTGCACAAACCTACATGCAGACAGTACAATCAAACATACATAAAAAATAAAAAAATTTAAAAAAATTAAAAAAAAAGAACGAATACAATGGAAGTCTAATGAAAAATGGGCATACAGGGCTGGAGAGATGGCCTAGCGGTTAAGAGCACCGACTGCTCGGGGCTGGAGAGATGGCCTAGTGGTTAAGAGCGCTGACTGCTCTTGCAGAGGACCCGGGTTCGATCCCCAGCACCCACATGGCGACGGAGAGCCGTCTGAAACTCCAATGATAGGAGAACTCCAGTTCCAGGGGAGTCCGACACCCTCTTCTGACCTCCGCGGCGTTGCACGTCACAGGTGCACAGACTTGCATGCAGACAATACATTCATACACATATGGAAATTAATAAAATAAAAAAAAAATTAAAAAAAAAAAGAGCACCGACTGCTCTTGCAGAGGACCCGGGTTCAATCCCCAGCACCCACATGGTGGCTGAGAACTGTCTTTAATTCCAGTTCCAGGGGAATCTGACGCCCTCTTCTGACCTCCGCAGCATTGCACGACACCAGTGCACAAACCTGCATGCAGACAGTACATTCATACACATAAAAAAATAAATATTAAAAAAAAGAAAAAAAAAAAATGGGGCATTCACAGAGTTTCAGAGTTTTTCTTCATAAACAGTAAATATAAAAGGAGTAACTTTTCATCTAGGGAAACCTAGCCAACTCTTTAATCAAAGACTGTAGCAAACATCAGCAGCTGGATAAAGGGAAATTGGGAGCCTCGACCTGTCACATGGAAGGGAGCTCAGCACCGCTGTGTGGTATTCCCGCCCAAGATCTAGAACCCAAACCTCATCATAAGGAGACAGCAAATAAGCAAAAATGGGTGGTGTCCTCCAAAATAACCAGCCAAACATCTCTAAAAGTGTCAAAAACTTGACTAATTAAGCAAGACTAACTTGTAAGTCCCAGGTCCCAAGGTGAAGACCCAGGTGTAGTGGTACACACCTTTAATCACAGCAGAGGCAAGCAGAACTTTGTAAATTGAGGGCCGGCCTGGTCTACATGCCTAGTTCCAGACCAGGAGACCAGCCAGAGCTACAAAAACCCTATCCCAAATACAAACAAAGTGAAGAATGACATCCACAGTTGACCTCTGGCCTCTGTGGTACCTATGCACACACAGACACACACACACTCTGGTTACAGGGGTCCATTCAGGTTGTGAAAAACTATACATTTCCTGTATAATTTCTGCTTATAAAGTATATTTGAATGAACTTAAAAAAACCCTCAGGCTGGAGAGATGGTCTAGTGGTTAAGAGCACCAGCTGCTTTTGCAGAGGACCCGGGTTCAATCCCCAGCACCCACATGGCGGCTGAGAACCATCTTTAACTTCAGTTCCAGGGGAATCTGACGCCCTCTTCTGACCTCCGAGGCATTGCATGACACGGGTGCACAAACCTACATGCAGACAGTACATTCATACACATACAAAATAAATAAAATTAAAAAAAAATATTTATAAAAAAAAAATAAACCTTCAATGAGATGGTTTTATAAGCCACAGGTAGTGGCACCTTCCCAGCACTGTAAGGCAGCAGAATTGTAAGGTCCAAGCCAGCCTTGGCTACATACCAAGAAAAGTAGAAAAAGCTGACAAGATGGCTCAGTAGGTAAAGACGCTTACTGCCAAGGGTGACAACCTGAGTTCAGTCCCTAGAACTCACACGGTAGAAGTGAAAAATGACTCCCAAAAGTTTTCCTCTGACCTCCACCTATACACATACACAAAAATGTGATTTATGAAAAGAAGAGGGGGTTGGAGAGATGGCTCAGCAGTTAAGAGCACTGGCTGCACTTGTAGAAGACCTGGGTTCAAATCCCAGCACCCACATGTCGGCTAACATCTGTCTATAACTCTAGTTTCAGGGAAATCTGACACCTTCCTCTGACCTCCACGGGCATTGCACAACACAAGTACATACACACAGGAAATACACTCATACACCTAAAGTTAAAGAAAAAAAATGTAATAAACAAAAAGGAGGGAATAAAAAGGTAGGTGAGAAAAACAAATGAAGCACAAGCAGCAGCTTACATTTGAGGTGATGGATGCACCGGCTTCACTGCACTATCACTCTACATTAGTGGCTGAAATTTTATTTTAGTTTATTATTTTTTTCTTTTTTTAGGTGTTCATCTGAAGTGGCTGAAATTTTAATTAATCAATTAATTCTTTTATTTTATGTCCATGAATGCTATGCCTGCAATATGTAAGTATACCCATGTTGTGCAATCCCCACAGAGATTGTCAGATCCCCTGGAACTGGAGTTACAGACAGTTGTTACCCACCATGTGGGTGCTGGGACTTGAAGCCAGGTCCTCTGCAAGAGCAGCCAGTGCTCTTAACCACTGAGCCATCTCTCCAACTCCAGAACATTTAATTTTAAAACAATTAAAACAAACGGCTGGGGGTTAGAGAGATGTCTCAGTTGTTAAGAGCGCCAACTGCTCTTGCAGAGGACCCGGGTTCGATACCCAGCACCTACGTGGCAGCTAAGAACAGTCTTTAACTCCAGTTCCAGGGGAATCCGACGCCCTCTTCTGACATCCGTGGCATTGCACGACATGGGTGCACCAACCTACATGCAAACAGTACATTCATACACATAAAAAAATAAATAAAATTAAAAAAACAAACAAACAGCTGGGCATGCTATGACACACTGTAATCCCAGCTATTTAGGAGGCTGAGGTGCTGCCAGAGCTACCTTGAATATTGGAAGCCAACATGACAACTTAGTGAAAGCCTGTCTCAAAATAAAATACAAAAGGGCTGGGAACTAAAGTGTACCCATGTCAGGCAATGCCCACAGAGGTCAGAAGGGGGTGTCAGATCCTCTGGAGCTGGAGGTACAGAGAGTTGTTAGTCCACATGTGGGTACTGAGAACCAAACCCAGGTCATCTGCAAGAGCAGCCAAGTGCTCTCAACCACTTCTGGCTTTCACAGGCATGTGAACTTACATACATGACAGGCAAAACACTACTACACATAAAATAAAAAAATAATCTAAAAAAAAAGACAGAAAGTTGGGATGGGGAAGTGGGGGTGGGAGTAGATTTGGGAGGACTTACGGAGGAGGAGCAGGGGTGAATATAATCAAAATACATTGTATAAAATTCCCCCCCAAAAAGATAAATAAATAAAATTCCCAAAGGAGGTCTGGAGAGATGGCTGATCTTAAGAGCATCTACTGCTCTTCCAGAAGACCCAAGTCCAATTCCCAGCACCCATGTCAGGAGGCTTACAACCACTCACAATCCCTCCAGCTCCAGAGGATCAGGACTCAGGTACACAAATACATGATTAAGCCGGGCGTGGTGGCGCATACCTTTAATCCTAGCACTAGGGAGGCAGAGGCGGGCGGATCTTTGTGAGTTCAAGGCCAGCCTGGTCTACAGATCGAGTTCCAGGCCAGCTGGGGCTACAGGGAGACCCTGTCTCAAAAAGATGAAAAAAAAAAAAAAAAGATTAAAAATAAAATAAACCAGGTTTGGAGAGATGGCTCAGCCATTAAGAGCACTGACTGCTCTTGCAGAGGACCCAGATTTGATTCCCAGCACCCACATGGAGGCTAACAACCATCCATAACTCCAGTTCCAGGGGAATGCTCTCTTCTGACCTCTTTGGGCACTGCGTTAACACTGGTGCATTTACATACAAGCAGACAATATACTCATACACATTAAAAGATACTATCAAGGGGCTGGAGAGATAGCCTAGCGGTTAAGAGCACCGACGCTCTTGCAGAGGACCCGGGTTCGATCCCCAGCACCCACATGGCGGCTAAGAACCGTCTGTAACTCCAATTCCAGGAGAACTCCAGTTCCAGGGGAATCCGAGACCCTCTTCTGACCTCCGCGGCATTGCACGACANTACTCCATCATCCCAGGGAGAAACCTCCAAGCTTCCAAGGGAATCTGACCACCCCACATATGCTGACCTCTCGCGCGCATTGAGGCACGAGCACGGGTGCACCAGAACCTGCAATGTAGTCAGAAAATACATTCATTCATACACATAGCAAAAATAAATAAATCAAACAAAAAATAAAAATAGGAAAATAGAAAAAAATATTAAAGATAACCTATCAAAGATGGTGTAAGGAGTCTCGCGGGGCAGCAGTGGCGAACACCTTGTAATCTTGAAAGCACGTGGGAGGGCCAACAGGAATGGCCAGAGAGTAGAGAGGTCATGTGGAGATGTCAGATAATAGCACTTAATGCTATATATGTGATCTATCATTGCACCAGATTGACAGTTACCAGAGAAGACAGCGCTGGAGAATAACGGTATCTGAGAACAAGGGAGAGGTGAGTGGATAAGCGACCCTGTCATAAAAAAGTGTGAGGACCGTAAGACTGTATCCCTTGGAAAGGACGAGCGGAAGAAAGAGACTTTTGCGCTGGAATAACAGCGCCTATGCTAGCATAACAGCTTGCCTCGTGCTCCCAAGTCGCCTAAGATGCTAGGTTCAAAAAGACCGTGCCGCCACCCTCACCCTCGTGCACCTTGGCATTTTTTTATTGTCTTCTAGTTAGTAAATAAAAACTATGGAACTCGTCACAAATTTGCGTGTTATACTTGCACAGGGGCCATGCTAAACTTCTCTGTATCGTTCTCCGACATTATACGTCACAAAACCATGTGACGCTGCCCACAGAGAAAGAACTAGCACCACGTTAAGGCTTTTTTGTTTGTCGTGTCAATGTTGTTGATCTGTTAACTAGAGTTTTCTGAGAAGGGTTGGTTTTTGTTTTTTGAAGACAGGCTGTTCTAGTGATGTTAGTGAGGATAACCCCGTGAACTGCTGACACGCTCACTGCCTCCACTCGAAGCTGGGACGGTATGGAATAATCTGACGCTTAGGCTCATCTTTAATCTGAACTTTTTCAGTCTGATACGAATCAAAAAGTCTGTTTTCAACACTTGAAATCTACTTGACAACGCAAGAATCACAAGCGAAATTCCCTGGGCTGGAAGAGACTGGCCTAAATGCGTATGAAGGAGACGCCGACGCCAGCCTCTTCGGCAGAGGGGACCCGGGTTTCATCCCCAGCACCCACAATGTGACGGCTGAGAACGTCTGAAACTCCAACTCAAGGAGAACTCCGCTCCAGGAAATCCGACGCCCTCAACACTAGCTGACCTCCGCAGAGATTGGCATGAAAGCGGGTGCCACAAACTGCATGTTCGACAATACATTCGTACACAATATACACATACAGAAATAAATAAAATTAAAAAAAAAAAAAATTAAAAAAATTAAAAAAAAAAAAAAAGAAATTCCCTTTATATGCATAATGTTTAAAATACTGAAAAGCATTGACTTGAACCAAGACTCTGCTCTGTAGTTAAGTTAAAAAATGATTACCAGGGCTGGAGAGATGGCCTAGCGGTTAAGAGCGCCGACCGCTCTTACAGAGGACCCGGGTTCGATCCCCAGCACCCACATGGCGGATGAGAACCGTCTGAAACTCCAGTTCCAGGAGAACTCCAGTTCCAGGGGAATCTGACACCCTCTTCTGACCTCCGCGGCATTGCACGACACGGGTGCACAGACTTGCATGCAGACAGTACATTCATACACATACAGAAATAAATAAAATTAATAAAAAAAGAAAAAAAAATGATTACCAGCCAGGCATGTTACCTCATGCCTATCATCCTAGCACCCAGAAGGCACAGACCAGAGGACTGCCAATTGTCTAAGGCCAGTCTGGTCTGCATAGTGAGTTCCATGCCAGCCAGGGCAACATAGTGAGATTCTGTCTCAGTAAATTAAAATTATATATTTTCTGAAGACTCACTATGAATCCAGTGCTGGAAAGCCTGGGTGTACTTTCTGATATAGCGTAAGCAGGAAAGTTACAAAAGCCAGCCAAGTTAGAAAACGCCATGGTCAACCACACTTCTTGCACACGACACTAACCTGTACCGCTGGAAATCACCATGCCGCAAGCCATGCTGCTGCTGGGATTCCTTGATAATCTGAAGAACTGGAGCCAAGATTAAGGAAAAGCTTACAATGGCAAGAATCAAAATATGTCCAAAGCTATACCATCTGTCTGTTTGTGACAAATCACAGCACATCAGACGTTTGTGAGATCCCTAGGACATTAACAAGTAAATTCTTCTGTAATCATTTTCAAAAGCTATGTTGTCCAAGGAAAAGGCAAAGTCTGTAGAAAAATTAATTGCCTGAACTTTTTTTTTAAATTTATTTATGTGTATGAATGTACTGTCTGCATGTAGGTTTGTGCACCTGTGTCGTGCAATGCCGCGGAGGTCAGAAGAGGGTGTCAGATTCCCCTGGAACTGGAGTTACAGACCGTTCTGGGCCGCCATGTGGGTGCTGGGGATCGAACCCGGGTCCTCTGTAAGAGTGGTCGGCACCGCTAGGCCATCTCTCCAACCCCGCCTGAACTTTTTTTAAACACAAAAAAGGAAGGTACTCCCACTAGGGAGGTTCTGGATTCTAAATACTGACTTTATAACTGAGATTTCCGGGCTGGAGAGATGGCCTAGCGGTTAAGAGCGCCGACCGCTCTTACAGAGGACCCGGGTTCGATCCCCAGCACCCACATGGCGGCTGAGAACCGTCTGAAGCTCCAATTCCAGGAGAACTCCAGTTCCAGGTGAATCCGAGACCCTCTTCTGAACTCCGCGGCGTTGCACGACACGGGTGCACAGACTTGCATGCAGACAGTACATTCATGCACATACAGAAATAAATAAAATTAAAAAAAATAATAATAACTGTGATTTCCACCTAGACCTCACACTCCTCTTATTCAAATAGACGCAGGTTATGTCTTGCACTAACTACACCTAATTGTCTTCTACACTTGGCAAATACAACAGTCTTCAACAGCATGTAATGAATGCTTCCAGAGCCTATGATTAGCACATGTCAGTCAAACTAAGTCAGTTTCATAAACATATTAAAAGTCTTTAGTCTTTGGAAAAGAAAAACAGGGGCACTTACTTAGAATTATACCACCAAAGCAAAAAACAAAACCTCTCCCAAAAAAAGCCAGTTTAGCCCAGTCGGTGAGCTCCAGTTTCAGTGAGAGAGACCTCTCAAAAAATGAGGACAGAGATGAGGATGACACTCAACGACTGGCCTCCACACATAGCACCTGAACCCATACCGTGTACACAACACACACACACACACACACACACACACACGCACACACACACACGCACACACACACGATTCCTCCTCCAGCTCTTGTTGAAGAGTCCAACAAGACAAAACGACTACAGACATATTTGGAACACTACAGAGATGATATCAACCAAGAAAATGAATTTATATTCAAAATGGGTTAAGAAGCTTTTCCTCAGAGTAATCTTTCCCTCCACTTTCACAGCATCTAGCTGTAATTTTTACTAGCCAGTGTACAGCTACAGTCGGACAACAGTATTACGCCGAAACGTCGATTCTCCCCAGTTCAGGGGTTCAAGGCACCAAGGCAGAATCTAGTCTGCGGGGCGGCAGGTGTCAACCCCTGATAAGCACTCCAAATGGTTGCCGGGCAACCGGGGGTACCTGCCCAACATCCCTGTGCCACCAGCAAAAGAAGGACGTAGCCTGGAAAGCCAGGAGGAAACGAGGAAAGTCCGAGGGACAATCCCTGGAGCTCTGAGCTCCATGACGGAAGGGCACGAGCCCTGGAACCTTGGCCTCCGCGCCGCGGAGCCGCCTCCCCGCCCCCGGCCCTCCAAAGGGACACGTAGTCACTACGAGTCAGGCCACCGCTCTAGGATACTCTCCAAGCTCAGGCTATCCCCCAATTCTTTGTTTGCTTTCGAGCCGGCGGAAGGGCGTTCGTTTTCTTTATTCTCCTCTCCTCCGCCACCACGTCCGCCACCGCTCCCGCTGCCGCTGCCGCCGCCGCCGCCGCTGCCACCCGGGAGCTGCTTCTCGGCAGCCATCTTGCCCCTGCGCCGCAAAGCAGGACGGGAGAAAAGAGACGAGATGAACAGGGGCGGGAGAGAGCGGCCCCGGCCTCCGGATGGGACACTGGAGGACTCCGCCGAGGACAGCACACCCGGAGGCCGAGCGCCCTATGTTGGAGTGCGCCTGCGCGTCGGCCAGGACTCCCAGGTTGAGAAAGTGGGGTTAGTGCTGGGTCCTGGGCCGCATCCTCCGGTTGGTCGAGGATGGGAGGACGAGAGAAAGACGCCCATCTGGGTCATCTCTGCACCGGGATTGGCTCACATCCCCCACGCACATCTAAGCACTTGGGAGACTGAGGGCAGAAGATTGCCGTGAGTTCAAGGTCAGCCTGAGGTACAAAATAAACCCGTCTCAAAAAGAAAAAAAAAAAAAAAGCCGGGCGTGGTGGCGCACGCCTTTAATCCTGGCACTTGGGAGGCAGAGGCAGGCGGATCTTTGTGAGTTTAAGGCCAGCCTGGTTCACAGAGAGAGTTCCAGGCTAGCTGGGGCTACAAGAGACCCTGTCTCAAAAAAGCCAAAAAAAAAGCAAAAAACCTGAGCCGGGCTTGGTGGCGCACGCTTTTTTTTTTTTGGGGGGGGGGTGTTCTTTTCGAGACAGTTTCTCCCTGTAGCCCCAGCTGTCCTGAAACTCACTCTGTAGACCAGGCTGGCCTTGAACTCACAAAGATCCGCCTGCCTCTGCCTCCCAAGTGCTAGGGTTAAAGGCGTGCGCCACCACGCCCGGCATGGCGCACACTTTTAATCCCAGCATTCTGGAGGCAGAGCCATGCAGATCTCTATGAGATCGAGCCTAGCCTGTTCTACATATCAAGTTCCAGGCCAAGCGGGATCTCTGTGAGATAGAGCCCAGCCTGGTCTACATAGTGAGTTCCAGGCCAACTGATCTACAGGGAGACCCTCTTTCTTTTTTTTTTTTTTAAAGAAACTAAAATGGCCAGTTTTTTTTTGTTTTGTGTTTTTTTTGTATGTGTATGAGTGCACTGTCTGCATGTAGGTCTGTGCACCCGTGTCGTGCAATGCCGCGGAGTTCAGAAGAGGGTCTTGGATTCCCCTGGAACTGGAGTTCTCCTGGAATTGGAGTCGGGGCTGGAGAGATAGCCTAGCGGTTAAGAGCACCGACTGCTCTTGCAGGAGAGATAGCCTAGCGGTTAAGAGCACCGACTGCTCTTGCAGAGGACCCGGGTTCGATTCCCAGCACCCACATGGCGGCTAAGAACCGTCTGTAACTCCAATTCCAGGAGAACTCCAGTTCCAGGGGAATCCGAGACCCTCTTACACATACAAAAATAAATAAAAAACAAAACAAAACAAAAAACAGACCAAAACCCCCCAAACAAACAAAACACACACAAATACAGAGAGAGAGAGAGACAGAGAGAGAGAGAAACACGGGAGCCTAATAATTTTGGACCGAAAGTTGTCAATCTTTTACTCCCAAGAGGCACAGAAGATGGGTCTTCTAAGGAAGCTAAGAAGCCCCCTAATGTAGATAACACCTTCTCTGACGCTGACAATGTGAAAGCATTAACCCCAGAAGAGCTGCAGTCAGGAGTATCCTCACAGGGACTTTCTCAGACTGCTTAGTACCTGTGGCCCTCTCCATACTATACTTTGGCACTCCAAAGGACAAAGTCTATGAATCTTTGCAGTTGGGCACCCCACCCTCTGAGTCTGGGATCCTGAGTTTCCCAGTCCTGCATCAATCATTGCTAGGGCAAAGATGCTGGAAAAATCATTTACTCTCCCTCTGAACCTGTTCTTGCACCTGTGAAACGAGCACAACGAAAGTGGTTATGCTAGGCCTGTAATCCCAGCACTTGGGCAGCTAAAGCAGGAAGATTCAGAGTTCAAGGCTACCATTAGCTACACAGTAAGTTTTAGGCTAGCCTACACTAGAGACCCTGTCTCAAAAAAAAAAAAACAGGACTAGGGAAATGGCTTAGTGGGAGAAAGCACTTACTACACAAGCCCAATCTGAGTTCAGACCCCTGGAACCCAGACAAAACCTGGACACAGTTGTGCATTACACTGCACCTGTAATCCCAGTATTCCTATGGTGGTGACAGAGCCCCCCCAGAAGTTCAAGGGCTAGTCAGTCTGGAGTATGTAACCCACTGGCAGAAAGAGTAAGAGAGACTCTGCCTCAAAAAGATGGAAGGCAAGAACCAACTTGCAAAAGTCGTCTTCTGCCCTCCACACACACACTGCAGCAAAAGCACACCTACATTCACACACGGCAAGACAGTTCAGCAGATATAAGTGTTTGCCATGCAAGCTTGACAACCTGAGTTTGACCCCCACAACCCACAGAAAAAGAAGAGAACTGATTCCTAAAAGTTGTACTCTGATCTCCACACACGTGTGCACCCGCACTTTTAAACACAAGTTATACACATATAAATTAATTAAAAAATGTATATTAAAGGCTGGCCATGATGGTGCATACCTTTTTTTTTTTATTTTATTTTTTTTTATTTCGGTATGTATATCGATGTACTGTCTGCATGCAGGTTTGTGCACCCGTGTCGTGCAATGCCGCGGAGGTCAGAAGAGGGTCTCGGATTCCCCTGGAACTGGAGTTCTCCTGGAACTGGAGTTTCAGAAGGCTCTCGGCCGCCATGTGGGTGCTGGGGATCGAACCCGGGTCCTCTGCAAGAGCGGTCGGCGCTCTTAACCGCTAGGCCATCTCTCCAGCCCCCAGATGGTGCATACCTTTAATCCCAGCACTTGGGAGGCAGGGGCAAGCAGAGCTTTGTGAGTTAAAGGATAACCTGGTCTACAGAGTGAGTTCCAAGACAGCTGGGACTACAAGGAGACCCTGTCTCAAAAAGACCAATAATAATAATAATAAATAAAAATATATGTTAAAGACAAAATTTCTAAATATCATCACAAATGGAAAATATACTGTATAACTTTTTTTTGTCTTTTTGACACAGGGTCTCCCTGTAGCCCCAGCTGTCCTGGAACTCACTCTGTAGACCAGGCTGGCTTTGAACTCACAAAGATCCGCCTGCCTCTGCCTCCCAAGTGCTAGGATTAAAGGCGTGCGCCACCACGCCCAGCTTATACTGTATAACTTTTAGGGTTTTTTTTTTTAACTTTAAAAAATTTTTTTTTATTTATTTATTTTCTATGTGTATGAATGTGATATCTGCATGCAGGTTTGTGCACCCGTGTCGTGCAATGCCTCGGAGGTCAGAAGAGGGTGTCGGATTCCCCTGGAACTGGAGTTCTCCTGGAATTGGAGTTAC
>VZQC01004015.1:871059-911607 GCA_009823505.1 Rhizomys pruinosus
TTTTGGTCTTTTTGGAGACAGGGTCTCCCTGTAGCCCCAGCTGTCCTGGAACTCTGTAGACCAGGCTGGCCTTGAACTCACAAAGATCTGCCTGCCTCTGCCTCCCGAGTGCTAGGATTAAAGGCATGCGCCACCACGCCCAGCTGTAAGTATTCTTTTTTTAATACTTTATTATTTTTATTTTATGTGTATGAGTGCCTTGCCTGCATGTGTGTAAGTGCATCCATGTCATGCATTGCTGGAGGAGGTCAAAAGAGGACATCTGATTCCCTGGAACTGGAATTATGGAGAGTTGTTAGCTGCCATGTGGGTGCTGGGAATCAAACCCAGGTCCTCTGCAAGAGCAGCCAGCATTCTTAACCACTAACCCTGGAAGAGAGCCATCTCTTCCAGCCACAGTGCTTTGGGTAGAATACTTTGGATGGAATACTATTTGGGCATAAAAAAAAAACCCAGCTACAAAAATTTTTTTATGTGCATGAGCGTACTGTCTGCATGTAGGTTGGTGCACCCATGTCATGAAATGCCGCAGAGGTCAGAAGAGAGCATCGGATTCCCCTGGAACTGGAGTTAAAGATGGTTCTAGGCCAGGCATGGTGGTGCACGCCTTTAATCCTAGCACTTGGGAGGCAGAGGCAGGCGGATGTCTGTGAGTTCAAACCCAGTCTGGTCTACAGAGTGAGTTCCAGGACAGCCAGAGCTACAGGGAGACCCTGTCTCAAATAGACCAAAAGCAAAAACAAAAACAAAAAAACTGTTCTTAGCCATCTTGTGGGTGCTGGGAATCCAGTCCAGGTCCTCTGCAAGAGCAGTCGGTGCTCTTAACTGCTGAGCCATCTCTCCAGCCCCAACACACAAAATATTTAAAAAGAGAACATTATGCTAAGTGAGGGAAGCCAGCCCCAAAGGACTTCATGTTTATGATTCTGTTTGTGTGAAAGGCCTGGGTTAGAGAAGGAAGATTAATGATTGCCAGAGACTGGGAATGAGGTATGAGAGTGGAGATAATAGAAAAGTGTGCAGAGGAATGTTCTAGAACAGAGGGTACTACCTCACATCCATTAGAATGGCTTCTTTCCCAGAAAAGGAACTGTATTTATCTTCATGGTGGTCATCACCCAGCTCTGAGTAGTTAAACAAAGTAAACAAGCACTTCGAATGGGAACATGACTTAGCATGTGAACTGTGTTTCAACAAAGCCATTGGGGGGGGGTTGCAATTAAGTTAGCATTCTAATCAAAGTCCTGCAGTCCTCCTTGTCATACCAGATTAAATGGCGCCATCCTGAGACACAGCTTAGTTGGTAGAGTGCTTGGCTAGCTCACAACTTCTTGTAATCCAGTTCCAGAAGAGCTGACAAACACCCTCTTCTGGCTTCTGCATGTACTTCATGCATGTGGTGCATGTTCAAACAAGCCAGCACATACACATACATGTTAGCAAAACTAAATTTAAAATGTTTTTTTAAACAATAAAAATGGGCTGGGCATGGTGGCGCAGGCAGTTAATCCCAGCACTCGGGAGGCAGAGGCAGGAGGATCTCTGTGAGTTCAAGGCCAGCCTGGTCTACAGAGTGAGCTCCAGGCCAGCTGGGACTAAAGGGAGGCCCTGTCTCAAAAATATCAAAAAACAAAACCACAGCCACCACCCCCCCAAAAAAAAAACCCAATAAAAATGGGGCTGGTAAGACCTGAGTTTGTTTCTAGCACCCACATGACAGCTAACAACTGTCTGTAACTCCAGTTCCAGGGGATCTGATGCCCACTTCTGGCCTCTTAGGACATTGTACAACATGGGCGCACTTACATACATGCAGGCAAAACACTCATACGCAGAAAATAAAAATAAGTAAGTAAAAAATGTAAATAACACAAAGGAAAAAAAGTCCTGCATTCGCTACTTCTGCAGGTCTCCTTGCTTGTTCAGCTCAGCTGCACCAGCCATGAATTAGTGACACAGGCTCACCCTGTAACAGCACCTCTGCAGGGCTGTCCCCTTTCTGTAATACTCATCCCTTAGTTGGTAGCTTGTTTCTTCATTTCTGTATCTTTGTTCGAATGTTTGAGTTTGGGTTTTCTTTTTACAGAATCTCATTATGTTGTCCAGGCTAACTATAAACTCCTGGACTCAATTGGTCCTTCTGCCTCAGACTCCTGAGTAGCTTGGACTACAGATATAGCCACCACATGCAGCTACCTTCTACTCTAGAAGTGTGGCTCAGTAGTAGAATGCTTGCCTAGCATGCTTAAAGCTCTGGGTTCAATCCTCAGCACCACCCAAAAAGCTGCTAATTAAACAATATCGCTTTTTTTTTTTTTTTTTTTTTTTCCTTTTCCAACAGGGTCTGCCCGTGTAGCCCCAGCTGTCCTGGAACTCACTCTGTCAAGTACCAGTCTGCCTTGAACTCACAGAGATCCGCTGCTCTGCGCCTCCCATAGTGTAGGGTTAAAGGACCTGCCACCATGCCTGGCAAAAAAAAAAAAAAAAAATTTATTTAGTTATTTATTTATTTAGTTATGTTATGTGGTTGATGTACTGTCTGCTGTAGGTTTGTGCACCATTGTCATGCAATGCCACGGAGTTCGAGAAAGGGTTCACATTTCCCTTTCCCTGGAACTGGAGTTTTCTCCTGGAGGGAGTGACGATGGTCTTCAACTGTGGGTGCCTGGGGATCGAAACCTGGGTCCTCTGCAGAGCTGCAAGTGCTCTTAAACCGATAGGCTGTCGGGTTCCAGCCCACATGGTCTTTCTTTTTTATATTTTTTTTGTTTTTTTTTGGGGGGGGTCTTTTTGTGTCTCCCTTTAGTCCCAGATTTCCTAGAACTCATTTTGTAGATAAGACTGGCCTCAATCCCATAGGGATCTGCCTCCCTCTGCCGCCCAAGTCGAGGATTAAAGGCGTGCACCACCACACCTGGGCATCATTTTCTGTATATATCACTAACCACTCTATCTTAATTTGTATGGTTGCCATCCATGGCTGTGATACTCTCAAATTTCCGTAACCCTGATTTATTTTTGTGCCAATACCATACAGTTTTTATGATGATAGATGTAGAACGTACTTAAGGACTGAAGAGATAGCTTCATTGGTTAATCGCACATGCGACTCTTGCAGAGTCTAGGTCCCGTTCCCAGCTATACGGCAGCTAACACAGTTTCCGGATGAGTGATGGCCACTTTGGGCCTCTATACAGGCTTGCATATGTACACATTTTTGCATACATTCAGGAATACACTCATACATTAAAATAAAAAGTAAATCAATCTATTTTTTTTTTTAATTTTATCCTTTTATATTTATTTCCATATGTGTATGAATGTAGTGGCTGCATGCAGGTCTGTAGCCAACCNGAACTCACTCTGTAGACCAGGCTGGCCGTGAACTCACAGAGATCTGCTTGCCTCTGCCTCCCAAGCACTGGCATTAAAGGTGTGCACCACCATGCCCGGCTATTTTTAATTTTGAGACAGTTCTCACTAAGTTTCACATGTTGACTTAGAATTCACTGTGTAGCCCAGGGTAGCCTTGAAATTGCAATCCTTCTCCCTCTCAGCCTCTAGGGTGGTGGAATTCTATGTCTGAGCCAACAGGCCCAACTTTAGAAAAAGAATATTCTTGGCTGAGGTCTGAATGGGTAGAAAGAAGATTTCATCCATTAATAAATGGGTTTCGGAGGTGAGGGCCACAGACAGAGGCTCACACTAGGCACATGCTTAGTAAACTTCCACTGGATTGAGGAGGGGGGTGTTCAGTAAGAGAAGGGACTGAGGGGACTGAGATGATGCTAACCAAGTTTCTTTAGAAATCTGTCTGGGGATTGGAGAGATGGCTCATCAGTTAAGAGCACTGACTGAAAAAAAAAAAAAGAGCACTGACTGCTCTTGCAGAAGATTCGAGTTCAAATCCCAGCACCCACATGGCAGCTAAAAACTGGCTGTAACTCCAGTTCCAGGGAATCCAACCTTCCTTTTTTAAAATTTTTTTAATTTATTTTTCTCTATGTGTATGAATGTACTGTCTGCATGCAGGTGTGTACACTCATGTTGTGCAATGCCGCGGAGGTCAGAAGAGGGTGTCGGATTCCCCTGGAACTGGAGTTCTCCTGGAATTGGAGTTTCAGATGGTTCTCAGCCACCATGTGGGTGCTGGGGATCAAACCCGGGTCCTCTGCAAGCGCTCTTAACCGCTAGGCCACCTCTCCAGTCCCCCAACCCTCCTGTCTTCCTAGGGTACTGTGTGACACAGGTGCATTTGCACACATGCAGGCAATGCACTTGTACACCTAAATCATACTCATACATTGGAATGGAAAAGAAACCTCCTGTCTGGAGAAGCAGTGTGGTGCATCTCTGTAATCACAGCACTACAGAGGCTGAGGCAACAGGTTGGAGAATTCAGCCAGCCTGCACTCCACAGAGAAACCCAGTTTAAAAATCACTTTTTCCTCTGCTCAGGGCTGTTTTCTGGAGTTCCCTTGCCCTATGTGCTTCAAGATATTAAAAATGGGAGCCAGGCGTGGTGGCTCACGCCTTTAATCCTAGCACTTGGGAGGCAGAGGCAGGTGGATCTTTGTGAGTTGAAGGCCTGGCCTATAGAGCGAGCTCCAGGCCAGCTGGGGACTAAAGGGAGACCCTGTCTCAAAAATACAAAAAAAAAAAAAAGAAAAGAAAAAAGAGAGTATTTAAATTATGCATATTACCTGTCTCTGTTGATAGTAAATAAGCTTATATGGGACTCTGCTGAGCTTAACAGGATCCCAAGGACACAGAAATATGGCAAAGGAATACTTAACTATTTCTTGAATAAATGGATGGTAAGCAGCGCATAGGCAGGAACTGCTTTCAACTTCCTCTACATGTATTGACTGGCAGGCAGGGCATGAGCATGAACTAAGACTTCCTACCAAGAAAAGTCTTTAGCTGGACCTCCTCCTCCTCTTCTTGGCCCTCTTTCTCCTTCAGGATTCTTCAGATTCTTCAAACTGGTGGTTGGGGCTGAAGAGATAGCCTAGTGGTTAAGAGCGCCGATCGCTCTTGCAGAGGACCCAGGTTCGATCCCCAGCACCCACATGGCGGCTGAGAACCATCTGTAATTCCAATTCCAGGAGAACTCCAGTTCCAGGGGAATCCAACACCCACTTCTGCCCTCCATGGCCTTGCACGACATGGGTGCACAAACCTACATGCAGACAGTACATTCATACGCATAAAAAATAAATATCCAGGCGTGGTGGCGCACGCCTTNGGGGGGGTGGCGGTGATGACACGACAGTCCTACTCTCCCACCACTCGCTCCTCCCCTTGACTCCTGGCTCAGTCTCCTGGAGCTCCTCGGAGTCCCCTGGGGCTGGCGGTGGGCAAGCCAGCCAAGACCCAGACTGATGGTGGCTGCAGCCTGGGCAGCCTCGACTTCAGCAGTGCTATGAATGGCTCTGGCATCCCTGAGGGTGAGGACACTAGCCCGGGGGATTCTGTGGGAGACTGGCAGCCCGAGGCAGTAGTCCTCGTGCCCCTGCTCTTCTCGCTCATCTTTGTAGTGGGCACTGTGGGCAACACGTAGGGGCCAGGGGTCAGCATCACCAACCTGTTCATCCTCAATCTGGGCATGGCCGACCTGTGCTTCATTTTGTGCTGGTGCCTTTCCCGGCCACCATCTACACCCTGGACAGCTGGGTGTTCGGCTGGCTGCTCTGCAAGGCCGTGTGTGTACTTCATCCTCTTCCTTGCCTTGCACACCAGCAGCTTCACACTGGCCGCCGTGTCCCTGGACAGGTGAGCAAGTGTCTGGGAGTTGGGTGCCCAGGTAGGGGCTGGAGATGGATCCAGCCTGGACGTTCAGAATGGGAGGGAACACCAAGAACACAAAAGGACCAGAGGCAGTGAGCCCCCGCGCAGGAGAAAAGAGATTAAGAATAGGTGACTGGCCCTGCAGAGGTGGCACAAGCACCTGGGAAACAGAGGCAGGTGGATCTCTGTGAGTTCAAGGCCAGTCTGGTCTACATAGTGAGTTCCAGGCCAGCTGGAGCTACAGGGAAACACTGTCTCAAAAAAAAAAAAAAAAAAAAAAAAAAAAAAAAAAAAAAAAAAAAAAAGAAAGAGAAAGAAAGAAAGAAAAGAAAAAGTGACTGAGTGATCCTTAATTAGGTCTTTTTTTTCTTCCATATTATATTATCACTTAATGCCTCGTGAGATGGGGATGGAGCATTTAATTTACACAAGAGATCCAGCTTGCAAGTAACTTGTTCAGAGTAGCCAGAAGGCAATCCAGTGTGAGAAGCCAGGCGTCTGTTTCTTGGCACCAAGCTCAGACGTCTGGAGCTCAGGCTGGATCGTCCAAGGCTTTAGACCGTGAACCTAGTGTGCTTTGTGAGGACCCCATGGTGAAGTCTACGCAGCGGGAGTCCCTAGCTCAGTCCTGGCCAGCAGTGCCCTGCTCAGGGCAGGGCTGCAGGGCAGGATGGGCCAGTTGTCTGATTCTTGCTCCCTGGGAGACACCTTTCAGAATGTTCAGTACTCCCAGGGAGCTTAGAAAACACTAGCTTAGGTCATGGGTAGGAATCCCAGTCCTGCTCAGGTATCTCCTCTTCCTGCCCCATCCTCTGGACCACCCCCTTCCCTAGAGCAGCGAGGCCAGGCCACTCTTCTCCCCTTTCCACTGAGCTTGCTGGTTCTGCCAGTGGCACCCACCGAGCTTCAGCTTCTTCCAGGAATTTCCCCCAAACTGCCTATCAGAGCATTGAGCACCAGGGTTCCACCTTCCCTGTTACTGTCACTAGTGGGTAATCACTGCCTCCCCAAGCTCCCGTCGATCCTCCAGAGCTTTGTCTGCAGTGGCTTTTGGGGCGCCCTCTCGTGGAGCACGTCGATGGCCATGTTCCTGGGGTCAGCAGAAAACTGGTCTAGATGGATGCACATCATTCCCGCTGCCAGGTCCTGTCCCAATTCTAGGCTCAATTGAGGGTTGGAAGCACGGGGCCTGCCTTTCTGGCATGGGCGGTATAACCTTGGGTTAGGGACCTTCCTTGGAACTAGTACAGGGCTGGCGGTGCAGCAGTGGCCCAGCCGTGGTGAACCCACTCAGCTCACCCCATGTGTCCCTCTGCCCGCCAGGTATCTGGCCATCCGCTACCCGCTGCACTCCCCGAGAGCTGCGCACGCCTCGAAACTCCCTGGCGGCCATCGGGCTCATCTGGGGGCTGGCGCTGCTCTTCTCCGGGCCCTACCTGAGCTGCTACTGTCAGTCACAGCTGGCCAACCTGACTGTGTGCCACCCAGCGTGGAGCGAGCCTCGCCGCGCGCCATGGACCTCTGACCTTCGTCTCCAGCTACCTGCTGCCGGTGCTGGTTCTCAGCCTGACCTACGCGCGCACCCTGTGCCACCTCTGGCGTACCGTTGACCCAATGGCCGCGGACTCAGGTGCCCACCGCGCCAAGCGCAAGGTGACGCTCATGATCATCATCATTGTTGTGGCCGCGCTCTTTTGCCTCTGTTGGATGCCCCACCACGCACTTATCCTCTGCGTGTGGTTTGGCCGCTTCTCTCTCACACGCATTTCGGATTCTTTCGCACCTGATTTCCTATGCCAACTCCTGTATCAACCCCATCGTTTATGCGTTGGTATCCAAACATTTCCGCAAGGGTTTCCACAAAATTTATGCAGACCTGCTGTGCCCTGCCCCAAGAAGAGCGCCTGGCACCCACACTAGCAGCGTGCTGGAATGGGAATCCACAGACCTGACTCAAGTGAGCAAGGCAAGGTGGGGGAGGGCTGAGGCTCGCACCTGCACTTCCCAACCTGGTGTGTTAAGGAATATAGGGTCTGATAGCACCCGGGCAGTGTGATCTGAGGACACCCAGGGGTTATGGCCTGCTGTTAAAAGGTTACTGCTGGAGCCGGGCGTGGTGGCGCACACCTTTAATCCTAGCAGTTGGGAGGCAGAGGCAGGCGGATCTTTGTGAGTTCAAGGCCAGCCTGGTCTACAGAGTGAGTTCCAGGACAGCTGGAGCTACAGGGAGACCCTGTCTCGAAAAGGAAAAAAAAAAAGGTTACTGCTGGAGAATGGGAATTGTATGGAAAATTTTGTTAATAAAAAGGGTTTTTTGGTCCTTTGAGATGGGGTTTCCCTGTAGCCCCAGCTGGCCTGGAACTCACTATATAGACCAGGCTGGCCCTGAACTCACAGACATTCACCTGCCTCTGCAGGTATTAAATAAAAAGCACACATTGTCACACTGGTGGCATATACCTGTAATCCCAGAACTCAGGAAATGGAGACCCGAGGATCAAGAGCAAGGCCAGCATGGAGACTGAGATCCATTCTCAATAGCAAAATGTAAAATGGCTCAAACCATTTAATGTGTTGTAATGCACTGTGTCCTGGGATTTCTTCACCTCAAAACCCTAAGCCCTGGGGTAAAATGTCTTTATAGAGGGGCTTCTGCTAGATGGTGCAGGGTGATTTGCTAAGTAAGCAGCATGGAGAGCAGCTAGGTTAATATAATAATCTCTGATTGAAGCCAGGAATCCAGCAATTTTTTTGGGGGGAGGGGGTTGAGACAGGGTCTCCCTGCAGCCCCAGCTAGCCTGGAGCTCACTACGTAGACCAGGCTGGCCTTGAACGCACAGAGATCTGCCTGCCTCTGCCTCTCAAGTGCTGGGATTAAAGGCATGAGCCACCTCACCCCACTCTCCAGCAATTTTTTACATGTGGCCATCTAGAGGTGCCAGTTATACACAGATCACTAAAGCATCAGCCAATTTGAGAGACAAAGACAAGCAATGTATTTAAGAGGATCAAAGCTGATTGATTAGAAATGGTATTACTTGTGCTTCTGGTTCATTCATACACAAGCGTATGAAGGGTCCTTATTTGCTTCCAGTTCCCAAGGGGCTCTTCCAAGTCTGGGCAGTATGATCCTTGCCTCACTTTTAGTCTTGGTATTTCCTTCCCTACCTGCATCAGGGCAGGGTCATGTCTCCAGCATTTCAATTTCTTAGGTGGAGAGATGGCTCAGTGGTTAAGAGCAGTGGCTGCTCTTGCAGAAGACCTGGGTTTGATTCCCAGCACCCACGTGGTGGCTAACAACCATCCATAAATCCAGTTCCAGGGGATTCAGATGACCTTTTCTGACCTCCATGGGACTTGCATGATATGGGTGCACTTACACACATTCAGGCAATACACTCATACACATAAAACAAGAATTAAAATTTTTTATTTTGTGCCTGCAAATTAAAGGGAATTGAACCTGGGGTCCTCTGCAAGAGCAGCCAGTACTCTTAACCACCAAGCCATTTCTCCTGCACTAGCATTTCAATTTTTTTAGTTGGGGTCAAGAAAGCCCCCCCCCCCCAGCAGTTTCAACTCCAGGTACAGAGAACCAATTTATCCTAAGGCAGTGGGGTGGGGCATGCTAATTCAATCAGAAAAAAGGAATGCCCCAGGATTTCAGTTATAAACTGTTTTCCACCTGTCCAAGCTAGGTCCACTTCCAGAGTTCTTAGACCCAGGCACTTTACATACAGAGGAGTGGCAAGGACAGAGATTTCCTCATCCCTTAGCATCAAGTGCACACACTTTGGCTAAGGGCTTGATGCTTAGCCAGGTTGCCACTAGCCAGTGAAACAAAAGCCTCTGATTAAAAGGATTATATGGAGCTGGGCATGGTGACGCATGCCTTTAATCCTAGCAGAGGCAGGTGGATCTCTGTGCATTCAAGGCCAGCCTGGTCTACAGAGTGAGTTCTAGGCTAGCTGGGGCTACAGGGAGACCCTGTCTCAAACAAACAAACAAACAAACAAACAGGACTATATGGAGCTGGGCATGGTGGTGCATGCCTTTAATCCCAACAAAGACAGGAGGACTTTTTTCCCCCTTGGTATTATTTATTTATTTATTTATTTATTTATTTATTTATTTATTTGTATGAATGTACTGTCTGCATGTAGGTCTGTGCACCTGTGTCATGCAATGCCGCAGAGGTCAGAAGAGAGTGTCAGATTTCCCTGGAACTGGAGTTAAAGATGGTTGGTTCTCAGCCGCCATGTGGGTGCTGGGGATCAAACCCAGGTCCTCTGCAAGAACAGTCAGTGCTTTTAACCGCTAGGCCATCTCTCCAGCCCCTTTTCTTGGTATTTTTAAGGCAGGGTCTCCCTTTTATTTTTTTTTTTTATTTTTTTTTATTATTTATTTATTTATTTATTTATTTTTGTATGTGTATGAATGTACTGTCTGCATGCAGGTCTGTGCACCCGTGTCGTGCAATGCCGCGGAGGTCAGAAGAGGGTCTCGGATTCCCCTGGAACTGGAGTTCTCCTGGAATTGGAGTTACAGACGGTTCTTAGCCGCCATGTGGGTGCTGGGGATCGAACCCGGGTCCTCTGCAAGAGCGTCGGTGCTCTTAACCGCTAGGCTATCTCTCCAGCCCAGGGTCTCCCTTTTAGTACCAGCTGTCCTGGAGCTTGCTCTGTAGACCAGGCTGGCCTTGAACTCACAGAGATCTACCCACCCTCTACCTCCTGAGTGCTGGGATTAAAGGAGGACCTCTTTTGAGTTCAAGGCCAGCATGGTCTACAGAGTGAACTCCAGGCCAGCTGGGACTAAAGGGAGACCCTGCCTCAAAAAGACAAAAAAAACATAGGCTGGAGAGATGGCCTAGTGGTTAAGAGCGCCGACCACTCTTGCAGAGGACCCGGGTTCGATCCCCAGCACCCACATGGCGGCTGAGAACCATCTGAAACTCCAATTCCAGGAGAACTCCAGTTCCAGGGGAACTCCAGTTCCAGGGGAATCTGAGACCCTCTTCTGACCTCCGCAGCATTGCATAACATGGGTGCACAAACCTACATGCAGACAGTACATTCATACACATACAGAAATAAAAAAATCTTTAAAAAGACAAAAAAAGGACTATGTGGGAGAGAGATGGAGGCCCTAGGGCTACCCTATCCCCCCTTAAACTGCAAATAGGGCATTGGGTTCCAGGTAGAAATGGAACAGGACAGAAACAAGGCAGGCGGAGGTGGGGGAGGCTGAGTCCTGAGCTTTGTCTTTCAGCACTTGCAGAACTGGGTGGAGGAGGAAGTGCTTTAGTCCAGGGCTTCAGAGTCCTTGCACAGAGCATCTGCCTCTGTCCAGGGGGTCAGAACCCAAAATGGGGCTGGAATAAAGGCTGTGGTTTGGAATCTGCTGCTCTACACGGCCAGCATAGGAGAGTGCTGCAGTTTGGACTCCGCTACTCTACACGGCCAGCATGGGAAGGTGCTGCTGATGGCTCTATGGATCCCGCTGCATTTCATCTTCCCCTAGCTCAGTACCTCCCAGGTGGTCCAGGAGACTTGCTCCCATAAATGAGCAGTTGGTAGGTAGGGTTTGGGTTCTAGTTTTAGGATTTGGGGCTCAGGATAACCTTGACCTCATCCTTTGGCATGGTCATCCTTCTCTGATCTCAATTCCTTCTTGGCCATCCAGATTCTGGAAAATGGGAGTATGCCATTGCTAGCGAGCGCACAGGTTTTTGTGTCCAATGTGTTTAATGTGTTCAAAGCTGGAGAACAGCACAGAACTAAGTGCCAAGACAAGAAGGGGCAGAACTCAGCCTTAACCAGTACAGGGGCCTCTCGCCACTTGCCACCCAGTAGCCAACCCAAGCTGATGTTGCTCTCTTCCCCTAGGACATCTTTTGGTCCATAGGGTTCTCTCTGCTGCACTAGGGCTGGTGAGCTGCACTGGGGAAGGCAGGGTAGAAACACTCCAAAGCATCAGCCTTCATCGACACGCTGAGTTCAAGGACACATACATGTAGAAACAAATGAGGCCTCAGTGGAGCCCTAGTGTCCCCAGCACTGGCTGGATGCTCCCCTAGCCTGGAAGGGCAGTGCAACCCCCACATGCAGGCATGCTGCTCTGGGATTGACCCTAACACCCAGACTCACCATGCAGGAAGTGGGATGGCAGGAATTCCAGGTACCTGCCATGTACACCCCTCCTCCCTTTCCCCATCTAGAGCTTAGAGGCCTTCTTAGGGAATATTCCCTCCTGGTGACTTCCACTGCTACACACAGGAATTCTCTACAGGAACCCAGAGGGCTAGCAGATCTGGAGGAGGGGACTTCCCTGCCTCAGAACAAGAACAGGCCAGGCTATGACCATGCTGCTTCTCCTCCAAGAATATGGTGGCCTAGAAGGGCCAGGACTCGAAGGCCCCAGTGGACCAGCATTGCTAGGTGCAGCGTAACCTGGCCCTCACCACAGACAAACTGACCTTGAGTTCCCCCACATTTCCAGGGACCATGGCCACTGCAGCCTAAGCTTGTTTTCAGCAACCCTGATGCTGAAAGAGCCAGGGGTTGGAGAGACTGGGTGGGACGTGAGACAGGAGGTGGTCTCCAGCCATCAGACACAGGGTTGGGGCTATGTTAGGATGAATTCAGACCTCTTCACCCTGTCCCAGCCTCAGGGCAGCAGAATGGAGCCCAGAGTGGGGCCTACGCTGCCCCTTCCACTGCAACAGCAACTGACCTCCAGTTCCCCCAGGCCTATCACCACCCTCCTCCCAGGTCATAGTTCCAAACAGATGTCACAGCTCCTCCACTGTCCGCAGGTCTCGCCACTCGTCTTCCCCCCAAACATCCCCTCTTCACAGCCAGGCCAAGCTGCAGTGGCTGGGCTAGTGCCACTAAACCCAGGGACTCAGGGTGCTGTGGACTCATTGGTGAAGGAACTGAAGGGGCAGCACCCGACATGCACCCACAGACCAATCACATGCCAAGCTGGCAAAGTACCCCCATGAAAGCCCCTGGCTGCTGCCCACTGACCGTTTTCAGGTAGCAGATGGTAGGCAGGAGATGAAGCTGCTGTCACTTCCTGCTGTGAAGTGGAGCGAAGTGCATTTATTTTCACATTGAAAACTCATCTCTGAGCTGGTAAGACCCTTGTTTTTAACTGGAGACTGTCAAGGGTTGTTTCCACAGCTAGGGACACTGCAATCAGCTTCGCCTCCAGTCAGCCCCAAGAGCCTGCAGCATGCCAAGGCTCGTTTACTTCTGCTCCGACCCTGGAGGGGTCTGAGCCAGGCTCTCTTTCCAGGTCCCCCTTCAAATTCCCAACCCTTTCAGTGAGAGTTCCAGGCCCATGCGTGGTTCGTGATTTGAAAGCTCAGGTCCCACCCAAGCATCTTGTGCCCTGCTTCCAGATGCCAGTGAGTGAAACTGGGAAGAGGCAGGCAGAGCCTGATGGAGGGCACAGGAATGGTACAAACCCAGATGTGTGACACTGTCCCCTGATTCCTGCACATCCCAGGAAATGTCAGACTTTCCTCCCTTGCAGCTGACCCTAAGGAACACAGTGCTAAAGTCCATCCTGTGCTGCTGGTTCCTAAGGAGGCACTGCTGGTAGTTGATGTGTGAAGCTTTGTCGCCCCTCCAGACCACTGAGCGCATTGCCTACAACATGACACAGCTGTTGGCTACCTGGTCTTCCATCTCTCCCTGGTGCAGGCCCTGCCCAGCCCCTCTTCCTGCAATCCACTGTCAGTATGACCTGCTCCCTCCCTGGCCAGCACCCACCTTGCCTGAGCCTCTGCCAGTCAGGCCCCTGACTCCCTCTGCTCCCCTCTGGAGTTTCTTCCCAGTGCTGCTGCTGCTGCTGCTCCTCTTCCTCAGCACCATGGAGACTGTGCTGCAGCCTGGGTTGCTGGCCAGAGACAGCCTTGGGGACAACAGCAGCCCAAACTCTGGGGAACAGGATGACCAGAACCCAGGTCCTAATCTTGAAGGTGGGCAAGAGGTAAGGTCTTGGGCATGGAGGGCCACGAGGAAGGAGGCATCAGAGGAGATTTAACAAAGCAGAATGCATAAGCTGCACAACTGTGACTGGGTCAGACTCAGGGGCAGCTGGGCTGCTATAAGCTCTCTACTCTCTGGACCTCGGTGTGTTCCCCAGGTAGAGGCGGGTTTGGAGCAGGAAACTCAGCTTAGTCTCCCTAAAGGCCTAGGTGACACCAGATCATGCCTTGCTGAGTTCTTACAGAGGGCATTTCCCCACTAGAGGTGGCTTAGGATGAGCCAGACCCAAATTTTAATTGGCTGAGAATTTAAGGAAGCGAGACTCTGGGCTGAGAACCCCTGGTGTCCACCTTCTGGGAAGCAAGCTGGAAGGACGAGGACCAGCTTCTTGTCCTGTCTCTCCCGGATGGTACCCGTGGGAAGAAGAAAGCAGTCTAGGAGGAGCCTGGCTGAGGCCACTGACCACAGCTTCTTCCTTGTGTGTGTGGTCAGTGTAATACACAGTCAGTTCATCTGCACCAGAGTCTGGATGTGGGGAACATGGAATCCAACCCAGACCCTGGTGAGGCTGTAACAGGACAGGGGCCAGGGCTGCAGACTCGAGGATGCAGTATGGGGTTATTCTCACAGCTAGGATGACAGCTAGGAGTATCTTCAGAGACAGGAGGCTCAGCTCTATTCTCTCACTCTGGAGGGCCCCATGCACTGAGCTCTCCACTCTGTGTGGAAAGTATGAAATAAACCCTGGTCTAAGTCTGTCTTTCTTGAACTCAGCTGTTCATCATCATCCCAAGTAGGTGGGGGCAACTTTATACCTGTGGTCCCCCCACATCATTCTCCTTCTACTACAAAGTTCCTATCCTACAAGCATTCAGCCTAAAGCTCTTTCGGCAATTACTACTGCCTGGCCTGGGAGGCACTATAGCTGGGAACCAGGAACTCCTTCCCCAGACACTTCCTGCAGTGTGGATCCAGAAGGGACCTGAGACAGAGCACTCCTGCCCCGACACTTAGGGGACTCGCAGGAGGCAGAGGTTAGAACTTTGGGTAGTGCACTGTAGCTAAGACAACAGGTCAACATCAACTGCTTTCTCCCTAGATCTGTTTCTCTGAGCCCCCTTCGCATCTGTGGGTTGAAGAGGAGTGCGCCATCCTCCGGATAGAACTAAGCCAGGGGTGGAGTTCGCCCTTTTGTTCTTGGCATTCACATGGCAGCTGGAGAACCAGCCTGTCTTCTTCCCTGCTGGTGCTTCAGAAGCCATCCTGTGGCCCCTGCTGGCTGCAGTCCATCTCAAATTCCGAAGTGTAAGAGAACCCCACACTCCAGGAGAGTGTTGTTTTGACAAAGGATGTAGGCTGCAGGGAGATGCAAATCCCAGACTAGAGTGCTCAGGGACAGGGTCCAGGGTGGGGTAGGGAAGAAAGGTCTCTATCCTAAAGGACTTCAAATTCAGCCGGCCTAGAGGTATGTTAACACTGGTTTATCAGAGTCCACTGACATGTTAGTCTGATGGAACAAGGCAGGAATGCTGGCAGGCTTAGGCAGAAGTGTCAAAGAGGCGATCGATCATGTCGCCCACCTGCTCCACACGGTACTTGATGTACTTCTCCGGGTTCTTGGTGAAGGGCACGCTGCCATACCTGACCAAGCACCATGATCAGGGGTCAGTGGAGGGCCAGCTCCACCCTCAACCTCAAGGTCACCTCTGATAGGGTATCAGAGATGGCATGAGTGCCCTGAACATGCCCCAAAGCCCATGGCAGCCAACACGCTGCCAATCCCATCACCCTCCTCTGAGGGAGAGAAGACAGCACAGCTGGAAAGTGGGCCACAGAGGGCCAGGAAGGAGGACAGGCTCACCTGTTCAGAAAGGCCCCATAGGTGTCTTTGACTATGTTTTTCTGAGCTTGGCGAATCTTATCTCTCTGCTCTGTGTCTGGAATCGCCCAGGCCTTCTGGATCTTGCACAGCTCTTCTAGGCCATCATTGAAGCCCTGGCCAGAAACAGGCAGGAAGGAAGGGACCAGGAGATGCAAAGCTTTTGGTCTATGCTGTCACAAGAGCAGTAGCAAGCAACAAAGAGGAGGACCCCAGCTCACCTTAAAACGCTCCTTGATCATCTGCCGCTCCTTGTCCCGGAGCTGGGAAACAAAGAAATCTTTGCTCAGGGCAGAAGCACCTTGCCCTGCTCCTGCCCCCAAACCAAGGGCCCCATCCTCCCTGCAATCCTCATGGCCACATGTCTCTGATCCCAGAGGGATGTTTGTCCATTTTTGTCCCAAGATACAAGTATATCTGTTCAGCCAGGTGTGGTGGCGCACGCCTTTAATCCTAGCACTCGGGAGGCAGAGGCAGGCAGATCTTTGTGAGTTCAAGGCCAGCCTGATCTACAGAGTGAGTTCCAGGACAGCTGGGGCTACAGGGAGACCCTGTTTCAAAAAGACCAAAAAAAAAAAAAAGTGTATCTGTTCAATACCCTCCCCAGGTCTTGGGCTCACCTTGATTCCAGGCTGGAATACAGGCAGATTCTTCTCTGCAATATAATCGGTCACCTTTAACCAGCTGTCAGATAGCAGGGTAAGAGGACAGAGAAGGACAGTCTCAGACAGCTGCTTCATCCCTGAGGGCAGCTTGCTTTGTGTCTGTCTATTTAAGAGTGGAGGCAGTAGGACTTGGTCTGGGTCAGGGCAAAGCCAATCAACAGAGATGTTCTTCTTGGGAACAGAAAATATTTCAGCTGCTCACTTTGACAATTGAGAACAGGAAGCAGAGGGTGTTCAATAAACTGAACAGATATTGTCAACTTCACTTCACATCAATACCTTGGCAAATTAAGATGGAGAGAGTGATGGGAAAAGAGGGAACAGCTAAGCAGGAAGGAAGAGGGAGTCAGGGGAGGAGCAAGCCGAGGAAGCCAGAGGGCCAGTAGCAAGACTTTTCAAGTTCAAGGCCTGCTGTTGTCTTGAGCTAAACACCTTTGATAGCCAGCTCTTCAACCACCCTTAGCCTTGACACTTAGAAGACCACTCTCGAGAGTTTCTGTGGCCCCCAAGGAGCAGATAGCAGTGGGGAGGAAGAAGGAGCTTCTCTTTCCACCCCATAGATTTGACTAAAAAATAAAAGGCTAGGGGTACAGCTCAGTGCCAGATCCCATACCCAACATGGACAGGGCCTTGGGTTTGAGCTCCAGCATTAAAAAACCAAAACAGAAAACTAAAACAGGCAATAAAAACATGGCAGATTATACCGCAGGGCAGCACTTGCTGACTTCACTCTGATGAGAACTGAGATGGAGAAGTGCACTGGGCCTGGGGAGCAGCTGGGGCCCAGCCGGAGGCTAGCAGCCGCCTACCTGCGCTGGTAGGTTTGGATCTGCTGCTCGATGTGCTCCCGGTAGGAGCGCTCAGCAGTCTTCTGGGTCACAGCCACCAGCTGGATCAGTTCAGACCTGGGTGCAGGTGGAAGAGAAAGTAGAGAAAAGTAACTCCTGGGCTCAGAGGTTGCTGGCCTTGGCAACACCCAGAAGGAAGGCTCTCCATCCCATCTTGAATCTCCCTGAGCTCTAAAGCAGCAATGTTCTCCAGGTTGTTGTATGAAGACTAAACACACCTGGGTGTGGTGGCTCAAGCCTTTAACCCAGCTCTCGGGAGGCAGAGGCAGAGGCGGGCAGATCTCTGTAAGTTCAAGCCCAGCCTGGTCTACAGACCAAGTTCCAGGCCAGCTGGGGGTACAGGGAGCCCCTGTCTCTAAAAGACCCTCCCCCAAAAAAATAATAAAAGAAGAAAGAAAAGACTAAACACATGGGACTAGGGACTTGCAGATGGTGTAGCCAGCCCTGGAGGACAGAGGCTAAGACAGCTTTCCAGCTAAAGTGAGGACATAGACCCATGCCCACAGCCACTTACTTCTCCAGGGACTTGAGGATGTAGTTGTAATTGTTGTGTAGGAAGATGGCACTCAGTGCTGGGTCCTCATACACTTTGGATTTGCTCAGCAAGTTCAGCTGCAGGTTGCCCAGGACTTTACCTGTACAGAAAGATTGGACCACTTCCACAAAGTTGTCTGGTCCAAATGACCCAAACACAAGGCCTGCTAGCCAATTCCTGCCCATCATTCCTTATTCTTCTAATTCCCAGGCTTCTGAAACTCTTCTCAACCCCTTGGGCGCTGAACTGGATCTTGGGTTAATATTCCTCGGTTAGGAGAGGGACCTGGAGCTAGATCTGCAACACAGAAAGGTAAGGCAGGAAAGGACAGGTTCTGCTGGAGATACTCACAGATATAGGTGCTCAACAGGCGCTTGCTGAACTCAGAACTGTAGCTGGTCGCTGAAGAACTGGTTTCTGAGAGAAGAAGTCCTGTTACTGTGGTGGCAATGGCCAAGACCCTTGATGGCCCTTCCCACATCAAAGGGGCAGAGAGGAAAACGCTGGGAGAGGCCCCAGACTTCTGGGGCAGCCAGGACTGAAGGAGCACTCAGCAGAGTTAGGCACCTGCTAGGCCACAGGAAGCATGCTTTTGGACCCTTTCTGGATCCCAGGGCTGTCCCTCTACAGCGATAGGAGATCTGGCTAAGGAGAAGACGCATGGCAGCAAAAGGCAGGCAGGAGGCGGATACCAGCCCTTCCCGGCTCAGCCCTAACCATGGCAGGTGGCACGTATAAGACCTCTTTTACCTATTTCCCAACAGCAAGGTCTCAGAATGGGGTCCCCTAGCCTTTTCCCCTTCCTCCCACACCCATATCCCAGGCTCTTTGGAACATAGGGACCTACTGACTACAGAGCAGAAAGCCAGGGGGAGGAGTGAAGCTAGCTGGGGGGTACTCAGGGTGCTGGACCTAGCAGGGTGCTGCCTAGACAGAGACATCAGGGAAAGATGAGAGCACCTAGAAGAACTCATGCCCCTTTGACCCTGCCCCCAATGGGTGCTGAGAGTTGGTCCCCAGGGAACCTCACCCACTGGGCTTTGGAGGAGAGGATGGGGCTGCGGATCCGCACTGCTTACCTCGGGGGTCTAAAGGTATATTGTATGTGTCCCCAAGAACTACGAAGTGAAAGGCAGTGCACACAGAGGGGTGGAGGGAGACAGGAAGGAGAAAGATGCAAAGTGCAAAAAACAGGTTAGAAATGGCTGTGTCACCCCAAGCCAAGCAGACATCTCCCCACGACTGCTAGATACAGATAGCAACACACACCAAGCCAAACTAACTCAAGTCCAAAGAACATACTGGAAAGTGCAGCCCAAGAGAACTGGCAGCTCTTGGTCCCCAAATAAGGGTAGACAGGAGGGCCTAGGGACCTCAGTGCTTGGAATTACCCAGAAGAGTACTCTTCTTTACATGCCAGCTTCCCAAGCTCCAGTCCTACCAAAGGGGAGCTGTGAGACCAATCAACAGAAGACACAAGAAGCCGCAGAACTGTGTGGAAGGACGGCAGGGCAGAAGGAGCACTCACGCCAGCAGTGTCCACCCCAGAGCACCAAGGGCCAAAGGAGCAAGCAAGGAGTTGGGGAGTTCTAAGAATGCCAGCAAACCTGGCTCTTCTGATGTTCATTCCTGATAAGCCCATTGGGGTGAAGGGTCCCCTTATGGGTCATGTCTCAATCCCACTCCTGAGATGGGAGGGACCCCTCACCAAGCCCTGCCCTCACCCAGAGCAAGTCAGTGCCTCCTAGGGGCCTAACTCCATGTTCCTAGGCAAGAGGGAACAGCAGGGCACAGGCTGGCCCTTGGGGGTGCCGTGTACCTTGAGAGGCCAGCATGGCACCCGCTGTTTCCTGGAAGTCCAGAAGCTGCTGTAGGAAAAGGATGGCCTGGGAGAGAAAACACACCCAGGAGGGCGAGTTAGGGCTCAGGGCAATGGCTTCCCCCATGGACCCTTTCTGACCAGTAGCATAGATCTTGTACCAGGGACCTGACAGTGACAAGGGCAACTGGAAACTTCAGGTATCATCCCTTGGGCTCTGGTTGTCTGAAAGGCCTGCGTGCTGGAGGTGCTAGCCCTGTAGCGTCTCTCTGCCATCGCTGACTGCTCATGAAAGGGACCAGCTCTGGGCTGGGGCCCCTCCACCGGTGTTACACCCCACAGCTCGAATGGAAGCACCTTTTCCCACTGATCCAGCAGTCCTTGAGCAACACCTACATTGCTTGTAAGCTCGTGAACAGTGCCATCCTTGGGCATGTTATATTCTTTGTCTGGATCATTCTGGAAAAAAAAAAAAATGCTTCTGTTTCCCTGAAAGGGATCCCACCAGTAGGCCCTGGCCCAGGCTGAGCCCTAGTCAACATGATTGTGGTGCTACCTCGTGGCACACGGTAGGATGCCCCTCAGCCTCAGGCTGACAAGACAAGGAGCTTCAGCCTCAGAGGGCTTCACAGGGAGGAAACAGAGGCAAAGGGTCGCCATCGGAACAGCAGCCCAGGGGCTTCTCTACGGAGCAGACTGGCCTCTCTTGTAGGCCTGCTCTCTGAGAAGTCCCTGGACCCAGGTGAGCGGGTTGGGCCTGGGGAAAAGAAAGGGGAAGCAGGCACCTTGATGTTGTCGGCGAAGTCTTCTAGTGCTTTGGCTCCAATGGTCTCCATGGAGGCGATGAGGCCAGGCAGCTTGTTCTTGGTACTGGCTGCTGTGCCCTGAAGAGACACCTAACTGCACATACTTGCCAGAGCCCAGGTCTGTGAGTGCAGCTGAGCTCCTTCTAGCTCCTCCCCTGCCCTCACCAGAGAGATTAAATTCTCAAGCTCAAGATGAACCAGTAGATATTCTTCAATTATTCTGTGAGCATCCTGACTCACCCAAAGCCCCTGGGAAACTGCCTCCATTCACTTCAAAGAGAGGTGCTGGTGGGAGGAGGCATGGACAGGGTTTCCCAGAGTGGAGGGGCAGGCATGCGGGAAAGCAGGAGTCTTCCCCGCCATGTCCCTTGGGGCTTCCGCACACATACCTGGAGCACCTGGTCAAACTCGGGCTTGGTCTGCTTGAGGTGCCGCAAGATGGGGAAGACTGTGAGCACGGTGGAGAAGTCGTGGCGGATGATGGCTTTCCGGGCAGCAGACACGATGTTCTCCCCCTCAAGCATCAGCCCATCCAGTGCATCCTGGAAGAGGGATGAGGACCCCCTCAGACAGATGCACAGCAGAGCTGGTTCCCACAGACAGTGGGGCACCGTGTGGGGGGGCACCATGTGGGGTGTGAAGAGAAGCCAGAACTCCATGACAGGAGAGGGACGTACATCCACCCAAGAGAGGACACAGGCTACACCACATGGTGAGTGGAGTGGAGAGCTTTGGGTGACAAGCTTGCCCCATCCTCTAGAACTTGCAATGACAGCCGCATGGGCCAGTGTGCAGAGCCGCAGGGCAGGACCTGTATCAAGGAGTCAAAGGTCTTCTTCTGATGATGCTCAGGGATGATCTTCGTCAGCAGGTGGTATTCGCTCTGGGCCAGCTTGACGAAGGCGCTGACACAGTGAATGTAAGCATCAGTCTCCACATCCAGCATGTCATCTCTCCCTAAGGGGACAGTAGTGCCCCTGAGCAGTTGGTCTGCGGGAAGCCACTCACCCCACTGGCAGGTGTGGGTCTCCCCAGCTCCTGGCCTGAGCCCAGTCTGGCAACACAGACTGTTCTGGCAGGCCAACCCAGTTCCGGGAAAATCAGGAGCTGAGTCCAGCCATCGTTCTGGCATCATTTTCAACTCAGTAGACAGTATTCATGTCAAACACTAGAGGACACAGGAGAAGGATAGAAGGAAGGAAACTTCCTAACTTAACTTTCTGTATAAAGCTTGTCAGACCCCAGGACTGAGGATTCTGAATTGTGTGCAGAAGAGGACAACCAGGTAACAGTGCCCACCTCAAGGAGGGGTACTGTGGTCCTCAATCTGGAAAGATGCTATACCCATGAAGGCTATGGCCATCCCAACCAGGCCCTGGGAAGGATAAGAGATTGGTGGGTATGACCTGTGGGGCTAGCTGGATTGGGGCCAAACAAAATCTGAGAGGACGTCAGGTATGGTGTGTGACTGATCCCAGCACTCAGGAGGCTGAGACAGGAGGATTATGAGTTTAAGGCCACTCTGGGCTATGTAGTGAGGCTCTATTTCAACAAAACAAAATGATATGAAAAGAGATAAGTAGTGAGCCTCAGAGAGGGAGGGCTCCTTGGTGAGCGGTCCCAGGAGGAGACAGCTCCCACTATTGGAGGCTGGGCAAGGGGGTCTGCAGACAAAGCCAAGGCAGGACAGTCTGGTTCATGGATGGTCTGCAAGGAGTCAGACATCCAGGCTCCTTGACCTCAACAGAGCCCCCTGCTCTCTTCCTGCCTTTCAAGCTCAAGCAGCAGCTTCTCCTCTGGCCAGTTCCCAAGAGCCAAGCATGCACTCCCATCCTGAGAGAGGCAAGGAGTCCTAGTGCTCAGAGGAGACTGGAGTGGGAGCCAGGCCACAGGCCAGGCCCATTCTTGAAGCAGAGCAGGCCATCCGGGGACTGCTTCGAAGGCAGTGTCAGCAGCTGCCCTGGGGCTGGGCTACAGTACTCACCGGCCAGTGGCCCGTGCTTGTCGTTCAGGGCCTCGGACAGGTGCTTAACTCGGAAATCATGCTCGTGACCTAGCAAGATGTCGGCCGCACAAACACAAGCAGCGTTTACCCAGGGGCCAGGCAGCTCCCCCCTTGGGGGTGGGGAAGAAGCCCTTGATCTCCGGGAGCGAGGTGTGAGACGGGGCACAGGGAGGGGGCGCTGGGGAGGGCTCTGGGCCCCTCCATTGCCTCGAACCCCAGTGGGAACAGCCGTTTCAAGCCTGACTCGCAGGGAGTGTTCAGGACCATCCCTAATGCTTTGTTTCCCTGACTGAAGCCAAGAGAAAGGAGCACGGAGGTTTGATGTGTGGCCCAGGGTGTCTCCACCTTGCCGTGTCCAAGAGCTGCCACTGCTGAGTGGAAGAAGACAGCCCCCCCTCTGCTCCCCAGGTAACTTTTTAAGGAGGGTTGGGTCCATCAGGGCAGCTGACCTGGCTGTCCCTCCCCTGACAGCAGGGAAAAAGGACATGTCCCCCAGGCAGCCTGTTCTCTCAGCTACATGAAGTCCCCTTTCCAAAAATGGGGGTGGCCAGGAGGCCTTGGCCAACTTGGTCCTACCCTGCTGATCTGGGCGTGAAAGGGCTGCCCCAAGACAACTTTCTCTGCGTTTACACAGGAGACAAGTACAGAGACAGGGAAGGAGGAGCCTCAGGAAGGGCAGAGCTGCCATCAGCCAGACAGGACCCAGCCAAAGGTCAAGACACCTGGCCCTAGCCCACTGAAACCTGAGGGGCTTCAGGAGCCTATCACTCCCACCCAGCCCCCCTCAGGATCTGTCCCGAGGCCCTCCTGGGGGAGGCTCTGCCCTGCCTAGTGAGTAGACACACAGTGGAGGGGGGGACAAAGGAAAGGGAACATGGGTGATTACCTTCCAGAGGAATGAGGTTAGAGCCCCCCTTTTTCCCATCTAGACCATGCTGGGAATACTGTTTCAGAAGGTTCTGAGCCTTACGGATCGTCCCTGTCACCAGAGCCACACAGAGAGGAGATAAGACCTAGGAAATGAGTGAGAGAAAACAGCGGCGGCCCTCCACCTGCCCAGCCCATGCCCGCCCCAACAGCGAGCATGCCCGCAACACCTCTGCCAAGCAGGCCCTGCCAGGGTCACTAGAGACCTTGAGGGTGAAGAGAAGAAAATATGTCCAAATGCAGCTCTGGGCTCTGCTACTGACCCTGGTTGTTATGGATCTGAGTTCATTTTATGAGGAACAGAAAGTGATGTAAAGATCCATCAGGAAAAGTAAAGAGTAAAAACTTCTACTGAGTGGCATTTTAATCAGCATGGGTAGAGGAGCTAGTGACAAAGCTCCCATAGTCAAGGACATGACATGAGACATGGGGCGGGGGGGTCCCTGGAAGCCAGCCCAAACTCTAGGCTGAGTTCCCTGGGCATGCTCAGTGTTGGGACATAAGCCAAACAGCACTCCAGGGCATGCACCCCTAGGAGCTGATGAAACAGGATTAAGCTTCCCTGGGAGCTGTGACCGAAATGGAGGCTCAGAGAAGACCCAGAGGCAAAGGTCCCCCACAGCAGGGAAATCACCCAAACCATTACTCCAATGGGAACAAACTGAAAAGCTAGGAAGGGGCCGACAGAAGCCACCACCTGAGAGGTGAGCCACAGGGTGAGAAAACATGCTCTTGCCATGGGGGAAAAAAGAAAAAGTTAGTATCACAAGTGAAAACAATATAAATAAAATGGCAGCACCCACAGTCTTAAGGGTAGGCCAGACCCCGGAACCAAGACATCCTGGGCAGAAATAAGGGGAAATAAAGTGCAGTTAGGCCAACAGGCGCTGCTGCTTAGTAAAGTGTGCTGGGGGGGGGGGTCATCTACAAGTTTAACTCTGGTGTGTCTTTCCTGAGACTTCCTGTACCATATCCGAACCCAGTGAGGCTGCTGTCCTCAAAGGTCCCCATAAAGCTGAGTGACAGGACAGTGCCAGCTGGCTCTTCTCTTTCTATTTGTACCACACTGAAATTAGCTAATAGCTGATTTTGGCAGGCAGGCTCACATCCGCCTTCCCTGGGTTCCCTCCTCAGTGAGTGGCTCACTAATGAATGACTCTGACTCCTACCACACAACCTACCAGGAACAGATGGGCTGTAGACTCGACGGGGACCTAACCAGCACACCAGTCTAAAGGAGATGAGAATGCTGACCTGGCAGCAACCAAGCCCATCAAGTGCTCAGCGACTAGGGAGGATGCTGAGGTTGGGGCCTCATTATCAACAGCCATCAGTTCTTCTCTCCTCAGAGAGGAAGCAGAAGTCCCAGGGCCCGACTTATCATCCTCACTTTAGTCCTGAACCCACTAGTTCCTGTCAACTCCTAAAACCCTATAAAACCACAGGGACCTCATGGCTGATATTTCTCTGTGCCTCTATGACAAGGACAGATTAAATTCCCAATTACTCCCAAGGTCAGATCCCTCCTTCTGAAAGCCTAAGACCTGCATGGACAGTGGATACTTCTGGGGTAGGACACCAGTGTTCTGGAGCCTCTGGAGAGTGGGCTTATCAAAGAACCAAGCAGAAGAGGAAGTGAGCACAGAGCAGCCGAGGCCCAGGCAGGCTCAGGGAAACAGCTCCTCCCCATACGACAACAGTGTAAGATGAACTGGCCAGCCACGCAGGCAGGTACAGCCCAGAGGGTGTTAGTAGACTGTCACTGTTCACAGCAAGTTCTCTAGTGGGCCAGCCAGGGCATCTACTCAAAAGGAGAAAGACAATGGAATTCCTGCTAGGGCCACCCAGCCCAGCTTCCTAATGCTCTGCTGCCCACCTGTGCCCCCAAGGGCAGCCTCCCTTGGCCATGTCTTCAAATCCTAAGAAAAGGCCTGAGGAGCAGAAGGCAACATGGCTGCATGTGAACCAGGACCTTGTACTCTGAAGGGCTTAGGGAGGTTGGGACTGGAAAAATGAGGGTGTGAGCTCTACCCAAAGCCTGCTGTTAGGAGGGCACGTTCCCCCAGCCATGCTTAGAGAAGCTTCTGAGCAGTAGCCGGAGGGCCCCAGGGTGGGCACGGCCTCTGGCCCACTGGCCTCTCCCCAGTGCTACCCCAGAAGCCTCCTTCCCTGGAGCATCCTGTCTCTTCTTGACCTGATATCAGCATCTCTTAAGGCAGAAAACTGCCAGGGTGACAGAGACAGCTAGCCTGGGGCACAGACACTACAGACGTGGCCACGGGGGGTGAACAGTGGGCTGCTTTCGGGACACCAGCATCTCCTCGCCCACACCTACCTCTACACCACAGCCCTCACTGACTTCTCCACAAGGTACTACCTTTGCATTGGAGGACAAAAGCCAGCTCAAGGTCTTCTGAGAGGATGGTCAGGGATTTCCTTCCTTTGTGGATCAACTGTGAAAGAACAAACCTTCCCCCATCCACTTTTCAGCTATGCATCACTTTCCGCTGTTCTGGCTTCTGAAGGTAAAGACTGGAGGCCTGCCCCTTGTCATCCATTGGGACAACACAGTGAGGGGAAGGAGACCCAACAGGTGACTCTATCCCATGGCCTCTGCCGTGCCCACGGAGATAACTAAGCACACTAGTGACCCCATACCCCATCCCGAAGGCATTATGGAAATCCTTAAGACTGTTGGGAACAAGAGCCTCTCTCGATAGGGACTTGCTGTGTGGTGGTTTAAGTCCTGTGTGTGGGGTGACCACAGACATGAAGAAGGCTGATGCTGCTGCCCTCAGGGTGGACAAAAGCAATGCAGACCCTGGGAAGTCCTCTGCGAGCTACTCAAATGGCCAGGGTGGGGCGCTCACCTGGCCGCTTGACTGGCTTTTTGGTGGGTGTATCCTTCCTCTTGTTGGGGATAGCAGGCGAGTAGGGAACCCCAGAGGATGAACTGTTTTTTCGGAAATGTTCCTTCAGGCCCTTGATAGAGCGGTCAAGCTGGCTGGAGCGAATCTGGTAGTAGACATTCATGAAATCTGAGGAGAGAGTAACAGATATATGCTAGCAAGGTCCCCACCCTTGCGGCTTCTGCACAGGGCAGCAGCAGGGCCCTCGGTGGCTGTTAACGACTTCCAGCACCTGCTCTGGCTCCTACCCACTCCTGTAGCCTCATCCAAATCAAAGTCTTAGAGAAAACTATCCAACAGAATAACCACTTACAAGCTTCAAGCTTCTGTTGTTGTTTTATGATGCTGGGGATCAAACTCGGTGCCTCACGTGTGCTAGGTAAGCACTGTTAGACTGAGCTAACCACCAGTCCTATCTTAAAAATCTGTTTTGTGGGGCTGGAGAGATGGCTCAGTGGTTAAGAGCACTGACTGCTCTTGCAGAGGACCCGGGTTCAATTCCCAGCACCCACATGGCTTCTAAAAACCGGCTTTGACTCCAGTTCCAGGGGAATCCGATGCCCTCTTCTGACCTCCACAGCATTGCCTGACACGGGTACACCAACCTACATGCAGACAGTACACTCATCCACATAAAAAAAAAAAATTGAAAAAAAAAAAATCTGTTTTGTTGCCAGGCATGGTGGTGCATGCCCTTAATCCCTGCACTCGGGAGGCAGAGGCTCAAGGGTAGCCTGGTGTACATAGTGAGCTCCAGGCCAGCTAGGACTAAAGGAAACCCTGTCTCAAAAAGACCAAAAAAAAAAAAAAAAAAAAAAAAAAAATCCGTTTTTTTTTGTTCTATGTGTGTGTGAAGGGTGTGTGTGCTTGTTTGCTTTAAAACATTTTATTATTGTTTAAATCTTTATTTTTTAAAAATATTTTAGCCGGTGTGGTGGCGCATGCCTTTAATCCTAGCACTTGGGAGGCAGAGGCAGGTGGATCTTTGTGAGTTCAAGGGCAGCCTGGTTTAGAGTGAATTCCAGGACAGCTGGGGCTACAGGGAGACCCTGTCACGAAAAGACAAAAAAAAAAAAATTTTTTTTTATCAGGTGCTAGGTTGTAGGGGTGCATGCCTTTAATCCCAGCACTCCAGAGGCAGAGGCAGACAGATCTCTGAGTTTAAGGCCACCCTTATCTACATAGTGAGTTCCAGACTAGCTGGGGTTAAAGGGAGACCCTTTCTCAAAAAAAAGTTTATTAGTTTTATTTTATGAATATGAGTGTTTTGCCTATATGTAAATGCGCTCATGTTGTGCAATGCCTGCAGAGACCAGAAGAGTGCCAGATTCCTGGAACTGGAGTAAAGGATGGTTGTTAGCCATCATGAGGGTGCTGGGATTCAAACCTGGGTCCTCTGGAAGAACAGCAAGTATTCTTAACTGCTAAGCCATTTCTCCAGCTTTTAATTTTTATTTTAAATATTTAATTTTTTGTGTATGAGTTTTACCTGTATGTACATAAGTGTACTCACGTTGTACAATGCCTGCGTAAGGCAGAAGAGGGCGTTGGAAACCCCAGAACTGGAGTCATGGATGGCTGTCAGCAATCACGTGGGTGCTGGGAACTGGACCCCAGTCCTCTGCAAGAGCAGGCAGTGCTCTTGACCATGGAGCTGCCTCTCCAGCCCCAAGTTTTTTTTTTAATTACTTTCCTTTCTTCTTTTTTTCCCTTTTTGAGACAGGGTTTCCCTTTAGTCCCAGCTGTCCTGGAACTTGCTCTGTAGACCAGGCTGGCCTTGAACTCACAGAGATCCACATGACTCTGCCTCCCGAGTGCTGGGATTAAAGGTATGCGCCACCATGCCTGGCCCTACTTTTCATTTCTTAATTCGAGTGTGTGTGTGTGTGTGTGTGTATGTGTGTGTGTGTGCACACATGGCATAACACACAAATGGAGGTCAGAAGACAATTGGTAGGATGCAGTTCTCTTTTTCCAGCCTGTGGATCCTGGGGATCAAACTCAGATTTTCTGACTTGATGGCAGTCACCTTTACCCACTGAGCCATCTCACCTGCCCTACTTACAAGTTTTGAACAATTTTTATTTTCTTTTGGGAGCAAGGCCTTGCTCTGTTTCCCAGGCTAGCCCTGAAACATCTGTCTCAGCACCCAGAGTAGACCAAACTACACGTGCAGTCTACCTTGCCTGTTAGTATTGACATGCTGGTTTTTTGTTTTTTTTTTGGTCTTTTCAAGACAGGGTCTCCCTGTGGCCCCAGCTGTCCTGGAACTCGCTCTGTAGACCAGGCTGGCCTTGAACTCACAAAGATCCACCTGCCTCTGCCTTCCAAGTGCTAGGATTAAAGGCGTGCGCCACCACGCCTGGCTAACATGCTGTTTTATTTTGTTTTGTGACAGAGTCTGGCTACGTAACACAAGTTGCTCTTGAACTCAAGAGTTTCTAGCCTTGAATGCTAAGATTATAAAACTATACCACCACACTTAGCTATAGAGGTTTTTTAAATTTTAATTTATTTATTAATTAATTTATTAAAACAAGGTCTCCCTGTAGCTCCAGATGTCCTGGAACTTATTATGTAGACCAGGCTGGCCTTAAAGTCACAGAGATGTGCCTGCCTCTGCCTCAAGTGCTGGGATTAAAGTCGTGCGCCACCACACCCAGCTGGCTACTTCTGCAGAGGACCCAGGTTTGAGTCCCATCACCCAGATGGTGGCTAATAATCATCCCTAATTCCAGTTCCAAGGGAACCCGATGCCTTCTAACCTCCTCAGGCACTGCTGACAGGGTACACTTACATACATGTAGGCAATACCTCATACACATAAAATAAAATTTTTTAATTTAAAAAAAATAAAAAATAAGTTAAAAGTTGGCTGGGCAAGGTGGAATAAACTTTTTTTTTTTAATTTTTTTTTTTATTAATTTTATTTATTTCTGTATGTGTATGAATGTACTGTCTGCATGCAAGTTTGTGCACCCGTGTCGTGCAATACCGCAGAGGTCAGAAGAGGGTGTCGGATTCCCCTGGAACTGGAGTTCTCCTGGAATCGGAGTTTCAGACGGTTCTCGGCCGCCATGTGGGTGCTGGGAATCGAACCCGGGTCCTCTGTAAGAGCGGTCGGCGCTCTTAACCGCTAGGCCATCTCTCCAGCCCGGAATAAACTTTTAATTCATGCATTTAAAGGTAAAGGCAGGTAAGCCAGGTGTGGTGGCGCACGCCTTTAAGCCTAGCACGTGGGAGGCAGAGGCAGGTGGATCTGTGTGAGTTCAAGGCCAGCCTGGTCTACAGAGTGAGTTCCAGGACAGCAGGGGCTACCAGGAGACCGTCTCAAAAAGACAAAAAAAAAAAAAGGTTAAGGCAGGTAGATCTCTATAATTTTGAGGCCAGCTTGATCTACATATCAAGTTCCAGACTATCTAGGGCTACTTAGTGAGACAATCTCCAAAACAAACAAACAAAAAAAAAAACAAAAAAACAAAGTTAAGATCTACATTTAACTAAGTCAAAGGATGTAACCAATTTACAGGAGACAAAAAGATAATACATGTCAATGAATGAAAAAAGTCACTTTTTTTTTTTTTGGTCTTTTTGAGATAGGGTCTCCCTATAGCCCTAGTTGGCCTTGAACTTAGAGAGATCCACCTGCCTCTGCCTCCCAAGTGCTAAAAATATTTTAGAAATATAGCCGGGCGTGGTGGCGCACGCCTTTAATCCTAGCACTTGGGAGGCAGAGGCAGGCGGATCTTTGTGAGTTCAAGGCCAGCCTGGTCTACAGAGTGAGTTCCAGGACAGCTGAGGCTACAGGGAGACCCTGTCTCAAAAAGACCAAAAAAAAAAAAATTTTAGAAATATAATAATAATCATTTAAAAAGTAAACAATAGTGTGGAGAAACTGAGGAAGACACTCACTGCTGACCTCTGGTCCTCCTCTACCTGCGTGCGCACACACCCACACATTCCAAAAAGAAAAAAAAATAAAGGAAGGAAAGTTGGATATGTGGCTCATGTTGGTTATCCAGGCACTGGAGAGACTGAGGCAGGAGATTTGCTGTGAGTTCAAGTCCAGCCTGAGGTAGTGTGAGATTCCCTTTCAAAAAAGGAAAAAAAAAAAAAAAAAGAAAGGAAACAGGAAACTTGCCTTCTTGTGGTAAGCAGAGACCCACTCACCCTGGTTCCGGCCATATTCCACCAGCCAGCGGGCGATTCGGACCACGTCCTGGAGCACACTTTCTGGTAGGTGCTCTAGGGGCATATCTTCCTGGACCTCCAGCTCCTCATCACCGCTGATCAGATCCAGGATGAGCACAGGGGAGACTACCTTACTGTGCCGGGTCATCAGACTGCGGAACTCAGACTCCAGTGACTCCTTCCCCCGCTCAAAAAGCAGCTTCTGCAGGGACATTGGAAGGAAGCACACTGCTGCTGTTGGCAGGGCTCTGCAAGCCTTGCTGCCATCCCCTGCCCTTTAGCCTCTGCAGTGTATAATCCCCCTTCCTTTAACACACAGAAAAAAACACTGGGAAGCCTGACTTGATAATGTTTCCTTTACATTTCTCAAAATTGACATTCAAGAGCTAGAGTGATGGTTCTTAATCACTGGTTGAAAGGACCGGCTGCTCTTGCAGAGGACCCAGTTGGATTCCAAGCACCCATATGATAGCTAACGCCGATCTGTGATTCCAGTTCTAGGGATCCAATACCCACTTCTGATCTCCAAGGCACTGCATGACATGGGTGGGCGCACTTCTACACATATAGGCAGTACACTCATACACATAAAATAAAAGGCCACGTATTATGTGAGACAGGTTTGTGACCCAGGGGCTGCAGTATTTTAGTTTGTGATGGAAAAAGGTACTGATCAGGTAGGTCATTCATCAAGATAGCCAGACTGGCACTGGGCAGCCTAAGATTACAGACCAGTTACCAGCTCATCCCAGAATATCACATAAATACCCTTCCTTCTGATATAGGCATTATAGGAAAAAAGGTGGCAAATCTGCTAAGCAAAAGCTTTCTGGGCTGGAGATATAGCTCAGTGATAGACCACTGCTTAGCTTTGAACTCAGAGATCTACCTGGCTCTGCCTCCTGAGTACTGGGATTAAAGGCATGTACCACCACGCTCAGCTTATTTTTCTGAATTATGTATATTCCTGTGCATCTGAGTATGGGTTTGTGCACATGGATACAGTGTTTGTGGATTCCAAAAAAGGGCATTGGAACCCCTGGTACGGGAAAGTACACTGTGAGCTGCCTGATGTAGGTTCTGGGAATTGAACTGGGATCCTCTGCAAGAATAGTATGTGCTCTCAACTGCTGAGCCATCTCTCCAGTCATTCCTCCCCACCTATTTTTTTCTTTCTTTTTTTTTTACTTTTTGAGATGGGGTTTCATTATGAAACTCAGTCTAGTCTACAGCGCTATACAGCCCAGGCTGGCCTCAAATTCATGATTCTTCTGCCTCTGTCTCCCATGAGTCACTACACCCAGCTTCTATACACTTCTTTAAAATGATCAGGAGTTGGGGGCTGGAGAGATGGTTCAGCAGTTAAGAGCACCGACCACTCTTTCAAAGGACATGGATGGGTTCAATTCCCAGCACCCACATGGCAGCTAAGAACTGACTTTAAGCCAGGCATGGTGGGGCATGCCTTTAATCCTAGCACTCAGGAGGCAGAGGTAGCCAGGTCTCTGTGAGTTCAAGGCCAGCCTGGTCTACAGAGTGAGTTCGAGGACAGCTGGGGCTACAGGGAGACCCTGTCTGAAAAAAAAAAAAAAAAAAAAAAGATCAGGAGTCCTTCATGAGACCAGGGCAGGGCTGATGTCCGAGAATACTTCTCACATTAGTCCACTGATGCCTTACCACTTTGTTGAGCTCTGGGCTGTCTGGACTATTGTCCTGGAAATACTCCACAGCCTTCTGGATTTTAGCCATGCTTTCCAGGTATTCCTCCAGCCTACCTGTGGGGCTGGGAAGGAGGATAGGGATCAAGATGATGGACGAAGGAAATGGTATGCAGGAGGGAACAGGAACTCACACGAGGGACTCAAACATGTTCTACCCACTTCGAAGGCCCAGGGCCACTGGTCCAGAAGGCATTAATTATGTGACCTCTGCACCTCACTCACCCCTCTCTAATGATCTTCTCGGTGTCGCTGGCCACATGATAGTAGCTGATGACATGGTCCAGGCAAGATAATGTCTTTTCAACATTCTCCTGCAGCCTCTGCAGATTCTCTGTCTGCTTGTGCACAGGGATGATGGAGTTCTCCAGCTTTATGAGACGGCTCTCAAAGGATGACAGAATAGACACCTGTGGGAGAAAGCCTCTTGCTCACAGGCCTCAGAGCCATTCCAGAACTGCCTCTAGTGCCCACACACATCTATCTATCTATCTATCTTTCTTTCTTTCCTTTCTTCCTTCCTTCCTTCTTTCTTTCTTCTTTCCAAATTTTATGTGTGAGTGTATTACCAGCATGTAAGTGCACCCATGTCATGCAATGAATGCTCATGGAATTCAGAAGAGGGCATTGTATTCCTTTGGAATCAGTTACAGCTGCCATATGGGTGGTGGGAATTGAACCTGGGTTCTCTGCAAGAGTAGCCAGTGCTCTTAACCTCTGAGCCAACTCTCCAGCCCCATACTTGGGATTTCTTGCCTTTTCCTGATTTTTCTATACAATAAGCTCCAAATAGAAAGAAACAGTTTATCTGTCATTACTATGTCCCTAGTCTGGCACATAGTATGTGGTTCCTAAAACAATCACCCCAGGATAGCCTCCATTTTGACCCTTTAAGACCAAATCTCAGTTTCAGTTCTCTCTGAAGTTTTCCTAGACTAAACACGAAATAGCTTTATTCAGAGTAGCCTCAAATACATTGCTATTTCTTCATCCACCCCATCCCCTGTGAATCTCATTAAATAAGTATTAAGACTTGATTACTGTACAACTAAAACACAAATCAAAGTTTGTAGTCACTCAGTTTGTGTCCCCAGTCTCCTCCATAAGAATAAAGACGCAGCCGGGCGTGGTGGCGCACGCCTTTAATCCTAGCACTTGGGAGGCAGAGGCAGGCGGATCTTTGTGAGTTCAAGGCCAGCCTGGTCTACAGAGCGAGTTCCTGGACAGCTGGTCTCGAAAAAGACTAAAAAAAAAAAAAAAAAAAAAAAAAAAAAAAAAAAGAATAACAGATCGCGGGGCCTGGAGAGATGGCCTAGCGGTTAAGAGCGCCGACCGCTCTTACAGAGGACCCGGGTTCGATCCCCAGCACCCACATGGCAGCCGAGAACCGTCTGAAACTCCAATTCCAGGAGAACTCCAGTTCCAGGAGAATCCGACACCCTCTTCTGACCTCCGCGGCATTGCACGACACGGGTGCACACACTTGCATGCAGACAGTACATTCATACACATGCAGAAATAAATTAAAAAATAAATAAATAAATAAATAAATAAATAAATAAATAAATAAAAGAATAAAGACGCTTGCGGGGCGTGGTGGTGCACGCCTTTAATCCTAGCACTTCCAAAAAAAAAAAAAAAAGAAAGAAAGCCGGGTGTGGTGGCGCACGCCTTTAATCCTAGCACTTGGGAGGCAAAGGCAGGCGGATCTTTGTGAGTTCAAGGCCAGCCTGGTCTACAGAGTGAGTTCCAGGACAGCTGGGGCTACAGGGGGACCCTGTCTCAAAAAGACCAAAAAAAAAAAAAAATCCTAGCACTTGGGACGCAGAGGCAGGCGGATCTTTGTTAGTTCAAGGCCAGCCAAGTTCCAGGACAGCTGGAGTTACAGGGAGACCCTGCCTCGAAAAAACAAAACAAAACAAAACAAAAAAGAATAAAAACGCGTTTATTAAGCTCCTAATATATGCCAGACACTGCAAAATGCATAAAAGGCCGGGGATGCCCAGGGCTGCTAGAGAAGCCTGCACGTCCCCACCACCGCTACCCACGCCAGAACCCCAGGCCTAGGCACGCTCTGCAGCCTCTCAGCTGTCACTCACCATGTTCTTGGTGAGCTGGTCGCTCTTTTCCAGGCTGTCTCTGATGAAGGACAGGGTCTCCTCCTCCTGGGAGGGGTGGACGGGAGAATCTCACCCGAAGCCGCGGTGTCCTGGGGCCTCGGTCTGTCCCCGACCCATCTCCCCTGCACAGCACCCTTCCACCCCGGCCTCCCCGGAGTCGACGCCTGGGCCCGGGCCTCCTCCCTTCATTTCCTGACCAGCCCCACCTGCTTCAGTTTGTCCTCGATCTCCCGCCGCCGCGCAGATGCCTCCTGAGGAGGAATCATCGCTGCGAACTTCTCGGCTCTCAGTCCCCACTACCTTCCTTCAGCTGGTAGCTCGGTTTCCGTTCCTGTCACACCCACTTCCGCACTTGGCCCCGCCCGTGGACGCTCTGGTGCAGCCATGCTAGGAGTGGCCGGCCGAAGTGTGTGTGGAAGCACCCCGGAATGGACTGCTTTCTGAAGCCATTTTGAGTGTGGCTCAGTTTTCCTCGACCTGCTCGGGTCCTGGGGCACCTGGTTTGAGGACTTGGCGCACGCCTTTAATCCTAGCACTTGGGAGGCAGAGGCAGGCGGATCTTTGTGAGTTCAAGGCCAGCCTGGTCTACACAGTGAGTTCCAGGACAGCTGGGGCTACAGGGAGACCCTGTCTCAAAAAGAAAAAAAAAAAAAAAAAAAAAGGCCCTTGGGGCTGGAGAGATTTCTCAGCGGTGAGGAGCATCGACTGCTCTTGCAGAGGACCCGGGTTCAGGGGAATCCGACGCCCTCTTCTGACCTCCTCTGCATTGCACGACACGGGTGCACCAACCTACATGCAGACAGTATACTCATACACATAAAAATAATAAAAATAAATAAATAAAATATGGCCCTTGCCTCCTCCACCGGCAGGGAGGCAGAGGCAGGCGGATCTCTGTGGGTTCAAGGCCAGCCTGGGAAACACTGAGTTCCAGGCCAGCTGGGGCTATAGGAAGACCCTATCTCAAAAAAGAACAACAACAACAAAAAAAGAATAAGGCCCTCGCTGAGCGTACTACTGTTCACATCTGTGATCTCGACTCTTGGGAGACTGAGGCAGGAGGATTGCCAGGAATTCGAGGTTAGCCTGGGTTGGTTACTACAGAGAGACAAAAACAAACAAAAATCCACCTAATTTTTTTTTTACCGTTATTATTTTTAAAGACTTTATTTTATTTATTTATTTATTTATTTATTTATTTATTTATTTATTTATTGTCTTTTTGAGACAGGGTCTCCCTTTAGTCCAGCTAACCTGGAGCTGGCTATGTAGACCAGGCTGGCCTTGAACTCACTGAGATCTGCCTGCCTCTGCCTCTGCCTCCCGAGTGCTGGGACTAAAGTTGTGAACTGCCTGATGGGGCTAAGTGCTGGGACCCAAACTTGGATCCTCTGAAAGACCAATGGGTGCTCTTAACTGCTGAGTCATCTCTCCAGCCCATATTTACTTATCTTTGTGTATATGCTTATATGTGTGTGCTCAGTGTGCATGTGAAGGTTGGAGTCAGTTCTCTCCTTCCCTCTTGCAATCACAGGGATTGAATTTGGGGCTTGAGGCTTAGCAGCAAGTGCCTTAACCCCGCTTACCCAACTGCCCAGCCTCTGATTCATGATAGAGGCTCTGAGCATGAGGACAAATTTGTTTCCCAGACCATATTTCAAGGTGTGGGTGGGTCAGTCGGATTCCCCAGGTAGATGCCTGTCTGACATTCATTCCATTCATTCCCTTGATGAACCAAAGAGTTATGGGGTGGATTTGCCCTTAGGGTCTAGACTTTGCAAAAGGTGATTGAGCAGGCCTGCAGGGCTAACAGAGTCCCTTCTCCAGAGCTGCAGACCACTACTGGCTGCTTCTCTAGCTGCTGCTCCAACCACAACTCAGGGTCCTGGATAAGGAGGAACCATAGATCAAAGCTCTTATGGGGTCCTATTGTAACTGCAAAACCCACTGTTACTCCCCCCTTCCCAGGTCTCTTTCCCTCTATTCCCTGTTTGTCTGGGAAATAAATGACCAATGGATTTTGTTCAATCCCTTTGTGGATCAGACATCCAGGAATGGAAAAAAAATTGACTATTAATCATGCGCTGTTGGGTGAGAATGTTTGGGGACAGCAGGACCTAAGGTTCTCAAGTCGGTTTCCCACTAACCAAAAAGAAGGAAACGAACCACCAGTCTGGCAAGGGCAGGTCCTAGACTAGGGCAAGAGGACAATTTGAGGTCTCATTTCTAAATTTTATTTATTTATATTTTTTCGTATGTGAACGTCTTGCCTGCATGTATGCAAGTGCATCCCACCCATGTCCTGCCAAGCCCACCAAGGCCAGAAGAGGGTGTTGGATCCCCTGGAGCCGAAGTTACAGATGGTTTTTAGCTTCCATGTAGGTGCTGGGAACAGAACCTGACTCGTCTGCAAGAGCAGCCAATGCTCTTAACTGCTAAACCATCTCTCTAGGTCTTATGAGTCACCACTGTGAAGGTGGTGATGAAAGCACTACCCAGGACACATAGCCCTTCTGCAGGTGGAGAGAAAGCAGTTACTGTGTCAGCATACCCAGGATGGTCTTAGTAAGATGATCCTTGGACTGTCTAAGAACTGTGGGGAAATTTAATGCTAGGTACAGTGAAACAGAATGGGGTGTAAAGAATGGAGTCTTCCTCTAGGTGGAGACAGTGGAGACACCTCTGTTTCCTCTCTTAAGAGTTCATTCCCATGGGGCTGGAGAGATAGCCTAGCGGTTAAGAGCACCGACGCTCTTGCAGAGGACCCGGGTTCGATCCCCAGCACCCACATGGCGGCTAAGAACCGTCTGTAACTCCAATTCCAGGAGAACTCCAGTTCCAGGGGAATCCGAGACCCTCTTCTGACCTCCGCGGCATTGCACGACACGGGTGCACAGACCTGCATGCAGACAGTACATTCATACGCATAAATAAATAAAAAAAAAAAAAAAAAAAAAAGAAAAATAGTTCCTTCCCATCAAAAAAAAAAAAAAAAAGCCGGCGTGGTGGCGCAGGCCTTTATCCTAGCAACTGGAGGCAGAGGCAGGCGGATCTTGTGAGGTCAAGGCCACCGGTCCTACAGAGTGAGTTCCAGGCACTAGGGACGTGGAGACCCTGTAGAACTGAGTCCAGGGAGCTGGCTGAGGGACCATCCCTAGAAGATGTTGTCGCCGTTAAGATAATGTGCTTTTCCACAAAGGACAGGGGCCACTGCCCCCCCAAAACTGAGTGACCCCTGAGACAGATTCCCAACGGACCGTTGAGAAAACAAAAACCTTTGGTTAATCTAGCTAATTGGTGGCCTTATAAAGCAATCCAACGGAAGTACTCATAACGCCGAAATAAATACTTAGTAGCCTGAGCAATGTAGACGTCAGGTATAAAACTTGAGGATCTCTAGTAAAAGACAAAAACAGTTTAAAAAAAAAAAAAAAAGCACTGTTGTGTTTGCCTGTTTTTCATTTTTACGGGCCAGTGCCAGCATGGTAATGGCTGCCACGCTTTTGCCCATCCTTCAAAGACTGAAGAAGACCGCTGTTTCTTTTCTTTTTTTTTTTTTAATTTTTTTTAATTAATTGTTAATTTCTGTATGTGTATAAATGTTATTGTCTGCATGCAAAGTTGTGACGTGCAAATGCTGACGGAGGTCATAAGAGGGGTCGGATTCCCCTGAACTGGAGTTCTGGAATTGGGGAGTTTCAGACGGTTCTTTCTGGCCCCATGTGGGTGCTGGATCGACCTCGTCCTACTGTAAGAGTGGTCGGCGCTCTTAACGCGCTATGCACATCTCTCAGCCCTTCGTTTCTTTATTTTTTTTTTTTTTAAGTATAATGATTTTACTTTTTATTAGTCTCAACACTAAAGTGTGCCTGAAGGAATATTAACATGCAAATAAATGTCCAATTCACATTCTTGTACAAATCAATGAATAAAAATTATCCTGTAGAGACTGAGAAATGCTGTTCTAGAAGGCATTGCTTTTTGCAGTTAAGCAATCAACCATGGTTAAGGTCACCAGTGGCCTTTAGAAGGTAAATTTCTTCATATAGATCATGATATAATCTCCCCAAGATCCTAAAAACTTGAAATTCAGGGATCCAACACCTTCGGAAATTGTTTATAAGGGGCTGGATAGATGGTTTAGTTGGCTGCTCTTGCAGCTAACAACCATCTGTGAGAAGACACAGCTTTTCAACCTTCCAATATGGACCGAAGTCTCATGTCTCTCCAAGAATCCTCCAAAACTTCAGTGCCAGATGGGGACTACTGAGACATCCAGCTTGTGGACTGAGCAACTACTGGGGTTTCAGCCTCTTCAGAGTAAAGACTGCCATTGTTGGACTACCCAGGCTGTATCACGGAGACCAGTACAGGAAGATCAAGACAGGATGCAGTGCTTACGGGACCTCATTTGGTAACTATGGAAAGGGAAGACCCCAGTGTGGAGCACAAGGGCAGGACTGATGGTTGTTTGGGCTTGCCAAGGAGGAGCCTTCAAACAATTCCTTAAGGAAAACATGACATCTTTCAGCCTAATAAAAAGAAAAAGAAAAAAGTAAAAAAAAATCATAAGGTGAAGATGCTAAAATCTATGATGTCATAATATATATATGTGTGTGTGTGGCATGCATATATGCATATTTTTTACCAGGAAGACATAGCTCCCAGTATTGGCCTTAATGTTGACTTTAATAAAAGTTGCAATATTGCCGGGCGTGGTGGTGCACGCTTTTAATCCCAACACTCGGAGGCAGAGATAGGTGGATCTCTGTGGGTTCAAGGCTGGCCTGGTCTACAGAGCGAGCTCCAGGACACCTGGTACTAAAAGGGAGACCCTGTCTCAAAAATACCAAAAAAAGTGTAAAACAAAAAAAAGGAAAAAAAAAGTTGCAATTGTTTATTTTTTTAATTTATTTTTTTATTTTATTTTATTTATTTTTTGGTGGTCTTTTTGAGACAGGGTCTCCTTGTAGCCCCAGCTGTCCTGGAACTCACTCTGTAGACCAGGCTGGACTTGAACTCACAAAGATCCGCCTGCCTCTGCCTCCCAAGTGCTAGGATTAAAGGCGTGCGCCACCACACCCGGCTAAATTTATTATTTTTTTATGTGTATGAGTGAACTACTGTCTGCATGTTGGTTGGTGCACCCATGTCGTGCAATGCCGAGGAGGTCAGAAGAGGGCATCAGATTCCCCTGGAATTGGAGTTAAAGACGGTTCTTAGCTGCCATGTGGGTGCTGGGAATCGAACCCAGGTCCTCTGCAAGAGCAGTTGGTGCTCTCAACCGCTGCCGAGCCATCTCTCCAGCCCCGCATATATGCATATTTTGAAGTGATGGAAATTGGAAGGAACAACAACGAAAAGACTGGGTCAAAGAACTGACTGAAACAGTGAACTTCTGCCCGAAAAAGTAAGCTTCTCCATTGAAAATTTTAAGAGACTGAGAAAAAGATGAAAAACATGTTTGGCAGAATGCATAAGCTCTGGTGGGGTGGGGGACAAGGAAGGGGGCACGGGTCTAGATTTGATTGGGAAATTTTCTAGGAAATGCACAAGCCTTCAATAAAAATTGGCTTTGAAAACAAAAAAAGATAATGTGCTTTTCCCTCCCAGAATTCCCACACCCCAGTGTAGTCCTGACTCAGAAAGGTGTAAATTGTTTTTCTTTTCTTTTGGATGCTGCCTAGAACCTAAGTGTACACTTATGATATTTTATTTGTTATTTTTTATTTTATGTATATAAGTGTATTGTCTGCATGTATGTAAGCACACCCATGTCCTGCAGTGCCCACAGATGTCAGAAGAGACTGTTGGATCCCCTGGAACGAGTTACTCCCGATGGTTGTTAGCTGCTGTGTAGATGCTAGGAATCCAACCTGGGTCCTCTGCAGGAGCAGCCAATGTTCATAACTGCTGAGCCATCTTCCTGGCCCCTAATTGTGCTTTTAAACTCCTTAACTAACCCTTTGGGCTTCCTGCTCTTTTCTGGCATTCCCCTGCCCTGCCTTGGCCCTGCTACCATGTGGCTGACCGCCAGCTGCCAGCCAGTTTATCTTCTCCATGGAGGCAGCTGTGAGATTTGCAGCTTGCTTACCCTGGCATTTTCCTTTTAAACCCTAATAAATTGAGCTTTCATTTGAATCTGTTCTTAAATCCTTTTATTTATATTTTTATAATAATTTTATTTATTTTTTGGTGGGGGGGGTCTTTGTGAGACAGGGTCTCCCTGTAGCCCCACTGGTGTGGAACTTGCTATTGTAGACCAGGCTGGCCTTGAATTCACAGAGATCCATTTCCCTCTTCTTCCCGAGGGCTAGGATTAAAGGCTTGAGCCAC
>VZQC01004015.1:920938-1118534 GCA_009823505.1 Rhizomys pruinosus
GCGTGGTGGCACACGCCTTTAATCCTAGCACTTGGGAGGCAGAGGCAGGCGGATCTTTGTGAGTTCAAGGCCAGCCTGGTCTACAGAGTGAGTTCCAGGACAGCTGGGGCTACAGGGAGACCCTGTCTCAAAAAGACCAAAAAAAAAAAATTTATTTTAATAAAATAACCCCTAGGAAATATTCTTTCTTGGCTTTTTGTTTCTTAAAAAAAAAAACACTTCTAGGGGGATGGAGGACATTTAATGACATGGGTAAACTTATATACATGCAGGCAATATACTGATACACATAAAATAAAAATAATAAATAAAATTGCTGGGCATGGTGGCCTACACCTTTAATCCCAGCACTTGGGAGGCAGAGGCAGGCAGATCTCAAGTTCAAGACCAGACTGGTCTGCAGAGTGAGTTCCAGGCCAGCTGGGGCTACAGGAGACCTTATCTCAAAAAGATATATATATATATATATATAGCAAAAAAGAAAACCTTTCTAGATTTTATTTTTTTTTAATTATTGATTAAAAAATTGTCCCCTGGAATTGGAAATATAGGTGTTTCTTAGTCACAAATGGATGCTGGGAAATAAACCTAGGTTCTTTGCAAGCGCAGCAAGTGCTCTTAACCACTGAACCATCCCCCCCCTTTTTGAGACAGGTCTCACTAGGAAGCAATGAGTGGCCTGAAACTGGCCATGTGGGCCAGCCTGGTCTTGAATTCACAGAAATTCTCCTGCCTCTACTTCCTGAGTCCTGGGATTAAAGGCATCCACAACTACATCCAACCTTCTATTCTATTCTTTTGCTTTTTGTTGTTATTTAATATTGTTTTAAAATTATTTTTTATTTTATGTGTATGAGTATTGCCTGCATCTATGTAAGTGTAGCTGTGTCATGCAATGCCCACAGAGGTCGGAAGAAGGTATCAGATTCCCCTGGAACTGGAGTCACAGATGGTTATCAGCTGCTCTGTGGGTTCTAGGAACCGAACCCAGGTCCTCTGCAAGAGCACTGAGCCATCTCTCCAGCTCCTGTTGTTTTTTGTTTTGTTTTGTTTTGAGACAGGTCTTCCATAGCCCCAGCCAACCTGGAACTGGCTACGTAGACCAGGTTGATCCTAATCTCACAGAAGACATCTGCCTGTCTCTGTCTTTCAAGTGCTGGGATTTAAAGCCATGCGCCACCACCATATCTGGCTTGCTTATTTTTTTAGGTGCACTTCTTGTTTTGTTTTGTTTTGTTTTGTTTTGTTTTGTTTTGTTTTGTTTTGTTTTGTTTTGATGGAGATGAAGTGTGACGTGGAGTGGGAGGGCTGAAGGGAAGGACTGCTATCCTCCTGGTGGTGACTTTGCTAGGCATCAGAGAGGGCTCTGAGCCAAGAAGGAGATTCTGGGACCTCAGGGGCAAGAGGTGGAATGCAGGAGGGGCCAGGCCAGGGGGAGCCCTGCTGTACAGATCACAGGCAAGCGTAGGGCACTCTCTTCACAGCTGACTGACACAAGCAAAAGGATAGCCTGGCCAGTCACCATGGCAACTAGAAGATCTCAGCTGGCCTTCCCAGCTGCCTCAGCTACCCACCTTGGCCCTACACTGTAGGTGTTTAAAGGACCCAGTAAACTGACAGTGAAGGAATAAGCAAATAAGTGCTTAAAGGCTATGTCCATGAGTATAAGGGATGACCCAATGGAGGGCGCACGTGTCCCAGAGTAAGAAAGAAAGGGAAGGAGGATGGGCGGGTGTACCCTTTGAAGTATCCAGGAATGCCCCGGGGTATGGCCACATCTGTATCCCTCCCTGTCTCTCTTGTGTCCTTGACCCACCCTGGGACTGGGAAGCAGATAGGATGGTGGCTTTGAGGCAGAACTGTGGACACACAGGAGTATATTACATATGAAGGCAGATTCCAGTGGAAGTCACCTTGAGTGCCACAGACGGCACAGAAGAGAAAGAACCCAGATGTGAGGCTGGATGGGGCTGGGCCTGTCCCAGTCCCCACACCTACTACCTGGGAGGTATCAGGGGAGGAAAGGCCTCTCTAAATGCGCCAAAAGATCCCTCAGATTTTGAGTCAATTAAGTAACATAGAATCCATACAGGGCCCAGTACATAGTATTCATGAACATTAGCCAGGGCTCACCAGGATCTTCGCTGCTGTTGGAGTGTACTAAAAACTCAGCAGGCTTCTGCAGAGAGCCACCACTGCTTAGAAATGTGTTCTGAGTTCTAGTCAACTTGGCCCAGTGCCTTGTTTGCTGTCGACAGTCTCATTGTTGTGCTCTCTTGTTTGACTGTATCTTGAGCTGCCTGGTTCTGTTGTCGTTGTTATTATTATTATTACTATTATTATTATGTGTTTATGATATGTGTGGGGACGTGTGTAGACCAGGTTGGCCTTGAACTTGCAGAGATCTGACTGCCTCTGCCTTCTGAGGGCTGGGATTAAAGGTGCACACCATCACTATGTGGGCCTGGCCCAAGCTATTCTTTCTATAAGAGCAGAAAACTTGGCATGTTCAGTAACAACAATGCAATTCATAATATATAATAGTCTGAATCTGAGCTGATGCGTTTCAGGCCTCATTCCTTGGTGTTGTGTGGTGTGACTGCGTGTACAGTACAAAGTACACATATTATGTGTTCAGAACTGAAGCTCCCCAGTCAAGTTGTGCAACGCAACACAGGGGAGTGCCGTCAACAGAACTCCGGCTTCATTGTGTGTGTGTTTCTTCACGTTTCGTCACTGCATATTCAGAAATCTTCCATTGCTGCCAAAATTTTCCCTAGTCCCACAGTCAACTATGCTATACATTATGAATTATTATGCACAGTTTAAGAAGTTGGGCTTTGGCCAGATGTGGTGGCACACGCCTTTAATCCCAGCACTCTGGAGGTAGAGGCAGGTGGATCTTTGTGAGTTCAAGGCCAGCCTGGTCTACAGAGAGAGCTCTAGGCCAGCTAGGACTAAAGGGAGACCCTGAGTCAAAAACCAAAAAAAAAAAAAAAAAAGCTGGGCTTTGAGCTGGGTATGGTAGTACACACCTTTATCCCATCCCAGCACTCGGGAGGCAGAGGCACATGGATCTCTGTGAGTTCAAGGCCAGCCTGATCTACGTAAGGAGTTCTGGGCCAGCTGGGGCTACAGGGAGACCCTGTCTCAAAAAGACCAAAAAAAAAAAAAAAAAGAGCACTGGATGATCTTGCAGAAGACCTATATTCAAATCCCAGCACCCACATGGCAACTAACAACTGTCCTAACTCCAGTTCCAGGGGTCTCTTTTGACCTCCACTGGCATTGCACAACATGGGTGTATTTATATACATGCAGGCCATACATTCCCACACAGAAAATAAGAAAGAAGCTGGGCTTTAAACAACATATCTAGGACTTGGGACTTGTTCCCTAATGATTTAATTTCTTTTTTTTCTTCCTCTGAAAGAGCAGTCAGTGCTCTTTTTATTTTCCCACCTTACATTAAGAGTTTGTTTTTTTCTTTATATATATATTTTTTATACAAAATTACATTGCAAATCAAATCTAGGCCCGTGTCCCTCTCCCTACCCCCCCACCCCACCAGAGCTCATGCATTCTGCCGAACATGTTTTTCATCTTTTTCTTAGTCTTTCTCAAAATTCTCTATGCAGAAGTTGACTGTTTCGAGCAGAAGTTAACTGTTTCAGTCAGTTCTTTTTTTTTTTTAATTTTATTTATTTTTGTATGTGTATGAGTGTACTGTCTGCATGTAGGTTTGTGCACCCGTGTCGTGCAATGCCGTGGAGGTCAGAAGAGGGTGTCGGATTCCCCTGGAACTGGAGTTCTCCTGAACTGGAGTTTCAGACAGTTCTCAGCTGTCATGTGGGCGCTGGGGATTGAACCCGGGTCCTCTGTAAGAGCGGTCGGCGCTCTTAACCGCTAGGCCATCTCTCCAGCCCCCAGTTCTTTTTTTAATTTAATTTATTTTGTATGTGTATGAATGTACTGTCTGCATGTAGGTCTGAGCACCCGGCTCGTGCAATGCCGCAGAGGTCAGAAGAGGGCATCGGATTCCCATGGGACTGGAATCAAAGACGGTTCTCAGCCACCATGTGGGTGTTGGGGACCGAACCCAGGTCCTCTGCAAGAGCAGTTGGTGCTCTTAACCGCTAGGCCATCTCTCCAGCCCTTCATTTGTTTTTTTTTTTGACAGGGTCTCAGTGTATGGTGGCTTTCAGATTTCATTTATTTTGTCCTATCCTGTTTTCAGGCTTAAAAACATTTTGGGAGTGTGGTGTTTAAATGTATGGGCAGGTCAGGGAGCCTCGGTGTGCTTAGATCTTAAGCCTGCCACACTGTTGATTGGGTTTTTAAATTTTTTACTTTTGTGGGAAGGAGTCTATGTGTGTGTGCACGTGTGTGTGTACATATATACTTAGAGGCTAGCAATCCATCTGGGGTGTGTTCTACTGTTACTCTCCACCTTTCTTTTAGTTATTTACTTTTTTTTTTTTCTTTTTGAGACAGGGTCTCCCTATAGCCCAGCTGGCCTGGAATTCTATAGACCAGGCTGGCCTTGAACTCACAGCGATCCACCTGCCTCTTGCACCACCACGCTCGGCTTAAAGGCAGTTCTTAGCCACCATGTGGGTGCTGGGAATTGAACCCAGGTCCTCTGCAAGAACAGTCGGTGCTCTTAACTGCTGAGCCATTTCTCCAGCCTCATTAGTTAGTTGTATTTGAAACAAGGTCTCTCACTGAACCTGGAGCTCAGTGATTGTGTAAATTGGCTGGCCAGCAAGCTGCTGGGATCCCTTATAGATACTTGCTCTTTTTTTTTTTGACCCAGTGAGCCACCTCCTCAGCCTGTTTCTTATTTTGTTGTTAGATGGGATCTCACTGCAGCTCAGGCTGACCTCACTACAGAGCCCAGGCTGGCCTCAGACTTGGGCATCATCTTCTTGCCTCAGTCTCTCTAGTGCTGGGATTACAAGCATGAGCCACCATGCCCAGATTCTTTTGGATCTTAAAGTACATGAGAATCCAATCCAAACTGAGTTAGAGACATGACAAAAAAGATCAAGGAAGTGTTCATTGGGCCTGGTGGCATAAGCCTGTTCTCCCAGCCCCTCAGGACACTGAGGCAGGATGGACTACGAAGTGACTTCAAAACCAGGCTGCATGATTTAGTGAGACCTGCCCCCCCCACCTCTGCCTCTGCCCTGAAAAAAAGTTAAAAAGAGAATAGGGGGTTAGCTCAGTGGCTGCCTTTTGAAGCTAGGATTAGTCCCCAGTACTTCACAAAAAGAAAAGAGGCATTCAACTTGCTACTGATTGCCTACATGGCACCCCCACGCTGTCCTGCGACCTAGTGAACTTTGCTTCCCAGACAACGTAGGCCACTAGACAGGCACCCTGTCCCTGCCCACCACGCCCTCATAAGTACACATCGCCCACCTGCACAGCCCTCAATTCACCGCTTACACTCACATCCTTATTTATTCACATCCATGCCACACAGGCACATTTCTCTCTCATCCTTATTTATTCACATCCATGCCACACAGGCACATTTCTCTCTCTCTCTCTCTCTCTCTCTCTCTCTCTCTCTCTCTCTCTCTGTCTCTCGCTATCTCTCATGCTCACATACATGCACTCACCCTACACCTCTCTCTTTTCAGATCATAGCCTTCCCAGGATTCATGCATCCGGGATGGCTCTAAGACGAAACTAGGCGAAGGGAGTTATTGCCTCTCAGCAGCCCCAGCTCTGGCTCCTAGCCCAAGACTCCCCACTAGCCAAAACCTTGGGGGGAGGGGCAGCTACTACGGAGGGAGGCGGCGATTAGACAGTGTGCCGCCAGGGGGCGCCCCTCTCCTTCCTTTACCTCAGAAGAGGGTGTCGGATTCCCCTGGAACTGGAGTTCTCCTGGAGTTGGAGTTTCAGACGGTTCTCGGCCACCATGTGGGTGCTGGGGATCGAACCTGGGTCCTCTGTAAGAGCTGTCGGCGCTCTTAACCGCTAGGCCATCTCTCCAGCCCCACTGTCTTTTTCTGGCACTGGTGAACAAGGTGCAGGGTACCCCACGGAGGAGCAGGTAGTACAGATCCCGCAGGGCAATGTGAGGAACGTGGGGGTCGGGGTAGGGGTGGGAAGGCCCGTCGCGGGATGAGGGCGCATAGCCTGCTGGATGCCCTGCGAGCTCTTGGCTCCCGAGTTCGCTCCAAGAGTTCTGCAGTCCATCTGTGGGCTGCGGGGAGTCCTATGGTTAGCGCCCCAGCGCTGCAGGATGAGATCCTGCAAATCTACCTCCCAACCCTGAGGGCTCCTGAAGCCTCCGGCGCCCTCCCGCAGCTCGGGCACAGCCGTAGGTGCACTCCCGCAGTACAGGTGCAGCACCCCCCCCCATGCTCCCCGGAGGCCTGGCACCCCCAGAGGCTCCAACTCCTGGAACGTGACTCAGCGCTTTCTCATGCCAGGAAGCACCCTGGCCTGAAAGGTTTGGGAACCCAGTTCCACCTATGCAATAGGATGGAGGTTTAGGAGGTGCTTGGGGGTCCAGGCACAGGGCAGGATCTTTGCCAGGGGCCCTGGGCATGCTGGTGAACTGACTAGACGGAGGAGAGCCAGCGAGGGCGAGGGTGGTGACTTGCCTTCTTGCCAGTTAAGGTTGCAGAAAAGAGAATCCCTTTGGGAATTTGGACTTCACTGCAGGTCTATGAAATACAGGTTCCAGGGAAGGCCAAGGACTGTGGGGAGTGGTTAAGAGGAGAAACCTCCATAGTGATCAGGGCCGCCTTGAAGCAGGGCAGTGATGTGGGTGCCCTGAGGGGAGAGTTGGGTTTGCAGGAGTGGACTCCAAGCATTGGCTAGGACTGGTAACAAGCCTCAGGGAGCTGATTGGGGCACAGGTGTGGCCTGTGGCTAGAACTCAAGTGAGCAGCTACCCCAGTGACCCAGGCAATGATTAGAGTGGACAAAGCGAGACCGTCCCAGTGGCAGGAGTTTGAATGGGGAGGGTTCCCAGTGCATTCTTTTTTTTTTTTTAAATATATGCATGTTATGCATATATATTTTTTTATTTATTCTAGTATGTGTATGAATGTACTGTCTGCACGTGGGTTTGGGCACCTCTGTCGTGCAATGCCATGGAGGTCAGAAGAGGGCGTCGAATTCCCCTGGAACTGGAGCTTCAGATGGTTCTCAGCCGCCATGTGGGTGCTGGGGATCGAACCCCGGTCCTCTGCAAGAGCAGTCGGCGCTCTTAACTGCTAGGTTTAATTTTCCTTTTTTTCTTCCGTCTGAAAGATGCAGTAGTGCTCTTTTTTATTTTCCCAACTCGTTATCAATTATGCAGTTGATTTTTTTCTTAATATAGATATTTTTATATATCACAAATTACATTGCAAATCAAATCCAGACCCGTGTGCCCCACCCTACCCCCAACCCCCAGGAGCTCATTCGCATTCTGCCGACATTGTGTTCTTCCATGCTTTTCCTTAGTCTTCTCTCAAAACAATGTCTCTATTGCAGATGAGTTGACGTTTCGACGCTTAAGTTCTAACTGGTTATCAGTCGAGTTCTCCTCCCTTTTTTCTTTTAATTTTAATTTATTATTTTTGATGTGTATGCGTGTACTGTCATCACGTGAGCGATCTTGTGCACATGTGTCGTGCAATTCCGGTGGAGGTCAGAAAGAGGGTGGTTGGATTCCCCTGGAACTGGAGTGATCTTCTACTAGACTGGCATTTAAAGTACAGTTTCTCAGCTGTGCATGTGGGCTCGCTGGGATTGAACCGGGTCTCTGTAAGATGCGGCTCGGGCCGCTTCTTCGAAACCGCTAGGCCACTTCGCAGCCCCCAGTTCTTTTTTACTTTAATTTATTTTTGTATGTTATTGAAGTGTACTGTCTGCATGTAGGTCTGAGCACGCCGGTCGTGCAATGCCGCAGAGGTCAGATGAGAGCATCAAATCCCCTGGAACAATAGTTACAGATGGATTGTTAGCCATCATGTAGGTACTAAGAATCAAACCCAGGTCCTCTGCAAGACAGTTGGCACCCTTAAATCGCGCGTAGGCCACTCTCCAGCCCCTTGCATTGTTTTTTTTTTTGACAGGTCTCAGTGTATGGTGGCTTTCAGATTTCATTTATTTTGTCCTATCCTGTTTTCAGGCTTAAAAACATTTTGGGAGTGTGGTGTTTAAATGTATGGGCTAGGTCAGGAGCCTCGTGTGTCTTAGATTTAAGCCTTGCCAACCTGATCTGATTGGTGTGTTTAAATTTTACTTTTGTGGGATAGGAGTCTGATGTGGTGTGCACGTGTGTGTGTACATATATACGTGAGGAAGGTTGCAATGGCCATACTTGGGGTGTGTTCTATCCTGTTACCTCTCACTAGCTTTGCTTTTAGTTCTCATTTAACTATTTTTTTTTTTCTTCTTTGAGGCACTAACGGGTCTCCCTTATAGGCTCCAGCTGGCCCTGGAATCTATAGATCAGGCTGCCTTGAACTCACAGCGATCCACCTGCCTCTGCCACCACCCATTACACGCTCGGCCTAAAACGGCAGTCTATCGCCCACCGCATGTGGGTGCTGGGCAATTGAACCCAGGCCATCTTCAAGAAACAGTCGCTGCTGCTTAACTGCTGAGGGCATTGCTCTCCAGCCTCATCCTAGTGTAGTTGTATATGAAACAACGGTCTCCTCACTGAAATGGAGCATGAAGTGAATTGTGTAACCATTGGCTGGCGCACTCAAGTGCTGCTGGAGTCCTGTATACCGATATCTTTGCCTCTTCTTTTTTTTTGACCCAGTGAGTCTCACCGTCCTCAGGCCGTGTTTCTTATTTTGGTTGTAGAGGCGGGATGTTGCTACTAGCGCTCAGCTGACCTCACTATCAGAGCCCAGGACTGGCCTGCAGACTTGGGCACCTCTTCTTGCTCAGTCTCTCTAGTGCTGGTATTTATAAGCCATGAGCCGATCCATGCCCAGTATTCTTTTGGATCTTAAACGGTACATGATAATCCAATCAAGTGAGTTTAGAGACGATGAAATGAAAAGCAGTGCAATCGGAAGTGTATTCATTGCGGCCTGGTCGCATAAGCCGTGTTTCTCTCGAGCCTCAAGCGAGACTGGCGCATCGGCATGCGACTCACGATACGTTCGAGACTTCAAAACCACGGCTCTGCATGAATTCGTAGTGGAGCACTGCCCCCCCCTCACCTCATGGCTCTGCCCCGTGAATAAAAGTTAAAAAGAGAAATGAGCGGGGTTTACCTCAGGTGGTGGCCTTTTTGAAGCTAGATCACGTCCGTCCACGTAACTGTACAAAGAGAGAAAGAGAGCACTGTCATGACTTGCTAACTGATTGCCTACAACGCAGCTCCCCACGCTTGTCACTGGCGGACATAGCGTGAAGCTTTGCTTCCCATCACAACGTAGCCGAGCTATGACGACATGGCAACCCTGTCCCTGCCGAGCCCACGGCCTCGATATAATCACACCAGTCCGCCCAACGTCCTGCAGCAGCCGCTCTATTCACTCGTCTTCTACACCCTCACTGATCCTTTATTTATTCACACCATCGCCACAGTGCAGGCACATATTGGCTCCTCTCATCCTTGTACTTTATGTTCAACAGCGCAATTGCACATTCAGGACAGTTTCTCTCTTTTTTTTCTCTCTCTGTCTCCTCCTCTTCTCTCTCTCCCTCTCATCTTCTCCGCTAGTCTCTCTCTCTCCCCTGTCTCTCGTCCTCTCGTCATGGCTCACACTCACCACCCTCACTACCGTCTCTCTTTTCAGATCAGTAGCCTTCCCAGATTCATGCTCCCGGCGATGCGCTCTCATAGACGAAACTAGGCGAAGAGGAGTTATTGCTCTCAGCAGCCACCAGCTCTGGTCCTAGCCCAGACTCCCCCACTAGCCAAAACCTTGGGGGGAGGGGCATGCTACTACGGAGGGAGGCGGCGATTAGCACAGTGTGTCCGCAGGGTGCGCCCCTCTCCTGTCTTTACCTCAGAGGGTGTTCGATTCCCTGGAACGTGGAGTTCTCCGTGGAGCTGGAGTTCTCGGACGGTTCTCTAGGGCGCACATGTGGGTGCCTGGGAATCGACCCTGGGTCCTCTGTGAAGAGCTTGTCGGCCGCTCTAAACGCTAGGCCCCATCTTCCAAGCCCCCACTGTCTTTTTTCTGGCACTGGGTGAACAGGTGCAGGGACCCCCACGGAGGAGCAGGTAGGTAAGATCCCGCAGGTGCAATGTGAGGAACGATGGGGGGTCGGGGTAGGGGTGGGAAGGCCGTCGCTGGATGAGGGCAGCGATAGGCCCTGCTTGCGATGCCCCTGCGCAGCTCTTTGGCTCCCGAGTTCGCTCCAACAGTTCTGCCAGTTCCATCTGTGGTGCTGCGGGAGTCAATGTTAGCCGCCCCAGGCGCTGCATGGAGATGCAGATCCTGCAAATCTACCTCCCATCAACCCTGAGGGCTCCTGAATGCCTTCCCGGCGCCCGTCCGCGCAGTCTCGGGCACAGCCGTAGGTGTCACTCCCGCACGTACAGCGTGCAGCACCCCCCCCCCATGCCTGCCCCGAGGCCTGGCACCTCCCACGCAGGCTCCACACTCCTGGAACGTGACTCAGGCGCTTTCTCAGTGCCAGAAGCACCCTGGCCGTGAAAGGTTTGGGAACCCAAGTTCCACCTGATGCAATAGGATGCGAGGTTTAGGAGGTTGCTTGGGGGTCCAGGCACAGGTGCAGGATCTTTGCCAGGGGCTCTGGGCATGCGTGGTGAACCTGACTGACGGTAGGAGAGCCACTGGCGAGCGGCGAGGGTCGGTGACCGTTGCCTTCTGCCAGTTAAGGTTGCAGAAAAGAGAATCCGTGTTGGGAATTGTGGACTTCAACTGCACGTCTTGAAATACGAGTTCCAGGGAAGCGCCAAGCGCACCCTGTGGGGAGTGGTTATAGATGGAACAACTCGCATAGTTGATTTCAGGGCGGCCTTGAAGCATGGGCAGTGATGTGGGTGCCCTGTTAGGGGAGAGTTGGTTTGCAGGAAGTGACTTCCAAGCATTTGGCTAGACTCGGTAACAAGCCTCAGGGGAGCTGATTGGGGCACAGGTGTGGGCTGTGGCTAAGAACTCAAGTGATCAGCTACTCCAGTGACCCAGGCAATATTACGAGTGAACAAAGCGAGAGACCGCGTAGTCCGTGGCAGGAGTTTGGAATGGGGAGGGTGTTCCAGTGCACTTCTTTTTTTGTTTAAATCTAAATTTACGCAAAATAAATAAAATGTTTATTTTTTTTTTCTTATACTAGTAATGGTGTTAAGAATGACTGTCTGCAGTGCTGTTTGGCACTCTGTAGTGCAATGCGATCGGAGTCAGAAAGGGGTGAATGTCCCCTGAATGAGCTTTCAGACTTTCCAGCTCCGCATGGTTGGGTGCCCCTGTGGGACGAACCGCGGTCCTCGATGAAAGACCAGTCGCGTCTCTTAAGTGCTAGGGCCATTTCTCGTGAGCCCCCCCTCCGCTCAGTGATTCTTGGACCCCAGGTTGGGCTCCTACGGAGTTTATAGGTGTGTCCTCCCCCCCCCCCCCCACCCCCCCCCCAACCCAGGAGAGTCCCGACCGTAGCCTGAGTTATTGTGGAATAGAATGTATGAGGGAGGCAGGGGCCAACAGGCCTGTGCCAATGTCAGGTTCATGTACTGGGCAACGTACACTAGACACAGGTAGATGTCTTTAAGTAAAAATATTTTTAGAGCCAGGTGGTGGCAGCGACCGCCTTTAACCCTAGCACTTTGGGCTAGGCACGACAGGGAGGCATGAGTCTTTGTGAGTTCACATGGCAGCCTGGTTCTACTGCGAGATGAGTTCCAGGACAGCTTGGGGCTACGGGGATACACTGTTCTAAAAGCCATAATAAAAAAAGACAAATTACATAAAAAAATTATTATTAGACTGTGGCATGGTGGCCACCGACCTTTAACCCTCTCAGCCTTGGAGTGCAGAAGCCGGCGGATCTTTGTGAGTTTTTAAGGCCAGCTGGTCTACCAGAGTATTCCAGGACAAATGGGCTACCAGGGAGACCCTTGTCTCAAAAAGCAAAAAAAAAAAAAAAAAAAAAAAACAAGCCTGGGGGCTGGTGTGGCTGAGCACGCCTTTACAATCTAGCACGTTGGGAGGACAGATCGCAGGGGATTTTGTGATTTCAAGGCCAGCCTGTTCTACAGAGTGAGTTCCAGGCCAGCTGGGGCTCGACAGAGAGACCCTGTCTAAAAAGAGCCAAAAAAAAAAAAACAAAAACAAACAAACAAACAACACAACAAAAAATAATTATATATATGTTATTTAAGCCGGGCACTGTGGCAACACACCGTGTTAAGTCCAGCTTGAGTCTGAAGGCAGGTGCATGATCTCTGTTGAGTTCAAGGCCCCTCATTTGCAACCTCCCTTTTCTCTGGGGAACACCTAGTTCTAAGGCTTGCAGACCAGAGGGCCTTGGTGCTGTTCAGCTACCCTCCTCACAGAGAGTAGCCTGCACTCCTCTGTCCAGGATCTTCACTAACGAAGAACAAGAAAACATAAGAAGGGGTTGAGCAGATGTCTCAGTGGTTACGACCTACTGGCTGCTTTCTGCAGAGGGACCTGGGTTCAGTTCTGCTATAGTCCATCATGGCTGCTAACAACCATCTATAAACTCCAGGTTCCAGGGGATCTTATTGCCCTCCTAGACCTTGTGGCATGCGACTGACAATGGTGCATTTACATACATGCATATACGTCTCATTGACACAAATAAATAGAAAATAGATAAATAGGGCATGGTGATCATTTATATATGCACTCGGGAGATGGAGCTTGAGGACCAATTCCTTGGCCATTATAGATGAGTTCAAGGCTAGTTGACTATACATTGAAACCCTGTTGCTTCAAAGAAAACAAACAAGGGGTGAGATCCATGTCTTAAAAAACAAAATCATCGGCCGGGCGCAGACTGGCGCACGGCCTGTAGTCCCAGTACCTCCGGCAGCTGAGAAGGATGGATCGACTTTGCGTCCAGGAGTTCGGGCGTAGCGTCGCTATGCCGATCGGTGCCAGCACTATACGTTCGGCATCAGTATGGTGATCCTCCCGGGGAGCGGGGGACCTCACAGGTTGCCTGTTTAAGGAGCGGGTGAACCGGCCCACCGGTCGGAAACTGGGAGCAGGTCAAAACTCCCGTGCTGATGCAGAACGTGGGATCAGGCGCCTGTGAACTAGCCACTGCAGCTCCAGGCCTGGGCAACACTAGCGAGGAACCCCGTCTTCTAAAAAAACAAACAAACACAAAAAAAAAAAAAACAAGACCAAAAAGAAAACAAGAGTGGCTGGAGAGATGGGCCTAGAGTTAGGTCGGCCGACCGGCTCTTGCCAGAGGCCGGCGTCGGATTCCCCGCACCCACATGGCTGGCACGCGAGAACCCGTCTGAACTCAATTTCCAGGAGAACTTCCAGTTCCAGGGGAATCCGAACGCCCTCTTCTGACGTCCGAGCATTTGCACGACACGGGTGCACAAAACCTCATTAGACAGTCCATTCATACACATACAGAAATAAATAAATTAATTAAAAAAAATTGTTAAAGAAGCATGATTCTACACAAGTTGGTCTTTTTTTTTTTTTTTTTTTTTTTGTCTTTTCGAGACAGGGTCTCCCTGTAGGCCCAGCGTGTCCTGGAACTCCTACCTCTGTAGACCAGGCTGGCCTTGAACTCACAAGGATCCGCGCTGCCTCTGCCTGGCCCAAGTGCAGATTAATAGGGCTGCGCCAGCCCACGCCCGGGCGTATTCTAAACAAGTTTTGAAGTGAAAAAAAAAAACACTGTTTTACCGCTGTGCATTTTAAAAACCCAAAAAACCAGAAAAAAAAAAACTAAAACAAAACAGGGCACTTGGCTGCGTCTTGCAGACCTGGGTTTGGTTTTTTTTCCGCTGTCCAGCATGGCAACTAACAACTGTCTTTAACCCAATTCCAGGGGATCGGATGCCCACTTCTGGCCTCCTGGACATTTGCATTTGACATGTAGTGGCATCATACATGATATCAGTAAGACCACATCTAAAAAAAATATTTTCGCCTGAATGGCCGGTGTGGTGGCGTACGCTTTAATCCTAGCACTTGGGAGCAGAGGCAGCTGCGATCTTTGTGATTCAAGGCCACCTGGCCCTTCAGGTGAGTTCCACGACCAGCCTGTGGCTACACGGAGACCCTGGTCATTCAAGAAGACNCCATTTCTCCAGCCCCCCCCCCAGTGAATTCTTGGACCCCAGGTTGGGCTCCTACGGAGTTTAGGTGTGTCCTCCCCCCCCCCCCCCCACCCCCCCCCCCCCCCACCCAGGGAGTCCCGACCAGCCTGAGTTTTGTGGAATAGAATGTATGAGGGAGCAGAGGGGCCAAAGGCCTGTGCCAATGTCAGTGTTCATGACCTGGGCAAGACACTAGACACAGGTAGATGCTTTTAATAAAAATATTATTTAGAGCCAGGGTTGGTGGCAGCAGCCGCCTTTACCCTAGCACTTTGGGCTAGGCACGCAGGGAGGCATGGAGTCTTTGTTGAGTTCACATGGCCTCAGCCTGGTTCACATGAGAGATGAGTTCCAGGACAGCTTGGGGCTACGGGGATATCTGTTCTCAAAAGTATAAAAAAAAGACCAAATACCAAAAAAAAATTCTTATTTAGGACTGTGGCATGGTGGCACGAGATCCTTTAATCCCTGCTCGCCTTGGTAGTGCAGAAGCGGCGATCTTTTGAGTTTTTAGGCCAGCCTGGTCTACCAGAGTGACTTCCAGGACAATGGGGCTACAGGGAGACCCCTTGCTCTCAAAAAGCAAAAAAAAAAAAAAAAAAAAAAACAAGCCTGGGGGGCTGGTGTGGCTGAGCACGCTTTACTCTCAGCACGTTGGGACGGACAGAGCAGGTGGATTTTGTGATTTCAAGGCCAGCCTGTTCTACACCGAGTGAGTTCCAGGCCAGCTGGGGCTACAGAGGACCTGTCTAAAAAAAGACCAAAAAAAAAAAAAACAAAAAACAAACAAAAAACACAACAAAAAAAATAATTATATATATGTTATTTAGAGCCGGGCATATGTGGCACAACACCGTTTAAGTCCAGCTTGGGTTGAGGCAGGGCAGATCTCTGTGAGTTCAAGGCCCCTCATTGCAACCTCCCTTTTCTCTGGGGAACACCTAGTTCTAAGGCTTGCAGACCAGAGGGCCTTGGTGCTGTTCAGCTACCCTCCTCACAGAGAGTAGCCTGCACTCCTCTGTCCAGGATCTTCACTAACGAAGAACAAGAAAACATAAGAAGGGGTTGAGAGATGTCTCAGTGGTTAAGACCACTGGCTGCTCTTGCAGAGGACCTGGGTTCAGTTCTCAGTATCAACATGGCTGCTAACAACCATCTATAACTCCAGTTCCAGGGGATCTTATTGCCCTCCGTTAGACCTTGTGGGCATTGCACTGACAATGGTGTGATTTACATACACTGCATAATCTCATTACACAAAAATAAAATAAAAATAGATAAATCGGGCATGGTGATCCATGTACTATATGCACTCGGGAGATGGAGCTTGAGGACCAATTCCTTGGCCATATAGAGAGTTCAAGGCTAGCATTGACTATATTGAAACGCCTGTTGCTTCAAGAAAACAAACAAGGGTTGAGAACCTGTCTTAAAAAACAAAATCAATCGGCTCGGGCGCTGATGGCGCACGGCCTGTAGTCCGCAGCTTACCTCCGGAGAGCTGAGACAGGAGGATTCGACTTTGCAGTCCAGGAGTTCGGGTGTAGGTGCAGCTATGGCCGACGTGTCCACACTATAGTTCGGTCATCAATATGGTGTACCTGCCGGGGAGGCGGGGGACACCAACAGGTTGCCGTAAGGAGCGGGTGAACCGGCCCAGGTCGGAAACGGAGCAGGTCAAAAACTTCCCGTGCCTGATGCAGAGTGGGATCAGCGCTCTGTGAACTAGCCAGCTGCACTCCAGGCCGCGGCAACACTAGCAGAGACCCCGTCTTCTAAAAAAAAGAACAAACAAAAAAAAAAAAAAACAAACCAAAGAAAAAACAAGACTGGCTGGATGAGATGGGCCTAGCAGTTAGGTCCGCGCCGACCGCTCTTGCAGAGGCCGCGGCGTCGCGCATCCCCCGCACCCTACATGCGCTGGACCGAAGAACCGTCGAACTCAATTCCAGGAGAACTTCGCAGTTCCAGGGGAATCACGAACGCCCTCTTCTGACGTCCGCAGGCATTGCACGACAGGGTGCACAAAATATACAGTCCATTCATACACATACAGAAATAAATAAATTAATTAAAAAAAATTTGTAAGAAAGCATGATTCTACACAAGGTCTTGGTTTTTTTTTTTTTTTTTTTTGTCTTTTCGAGACAGGATCTCCCGTAGCCCCGCTGTCCTGGAAAACCTCACTCTGTAGACCAGGATGGCCTTGCTCACAAAGATCCGCCGGCCTCTGCCTCAAAAAAAAAAAAAATATTGCCAGCCAGGCACACACCTTTAATCCCAGCACTCAGGAGGCAGAGGCAGAGGCAGAGGCAGAGGCAGAGGCAGAGGCAGAGGCAGAGGCAGAGGCAGGCATATCTCTTTGAGATCAAGGCCAGCCTGGTCTACACAGCTACTTGTAGGCCAGCTAGAGCTATAGGGAGATACTGTCTCAAAAAAACAAAAAACAAAACAACAAAAAAAAGAAAACCAAAATAAAAATAATAAAAATTAGGCTGGAGAGATGGCTCAGCAGCTAAGAGCACTGACTGCTTTTGCAGAGGACCTGGGTTTGATTCCCACCACCCACATGGTAGCTAAGAACTGTCTTAGCCCAGGTGTACATAGTGAGCTCCAGGCCACCCGGGACTAAAGGGAGACCCTGTTTCAAAAAAGACCGAAAAAACAAAACGAAACAAAACAACACAAAAACATACCAACAGGATGGCTCATGGGATAAAGATATTTCCAAAAGTCAGACAATTTGAGTTTGATCCCAGGAACTTCCATAAATGGTAGGAGAGAACTCTGACTTCACACAAAATTGTGCCCTGACCTTCACATGCATGCTGTGGCATGGGGGTGTGCCCTCCATCATATTCACATATAGTAACAACAACACGATAATAATAATAACAGTAAATTTCTTCTTTTTTTTAATTTTTTGGTCTTTTTGAGACAGGGTCTCCCTGTAGCCCCAGTTGTCCTGGAACTCACTCTGTAGACCAGGCTGGCCTTGAACTCACAAAGATCCTACTGCCTATGCCTCCCAAGTGCTAGGATTAAAGGCGTGCACCACCAGCCCGGCGAGCTCTGACATCTTTCCTGTCCACCAGAGAGGCCCTACTACCTCACACCCCCTTCCTCATTTACCTTTCCTAGCCCTCTGAGACCCCCCAGAGGTTGCCCACTCTCTCTCAGAGCACCCCCCATCGTTGGTCCATGCTCTCCCACTGTGGGTACAGATCTCTATCAAACACACCCAGGGCCTCCCCTCCTAAACACGTTCTCTCTTAGACCTGTCCACTACAGACACTGCGTCCTTGCTCCTGGTTTAGAGCTCTGAGTTTGGAGCCAGTACTCTCTGACCCCTTCCATTTCTGTGCTAAGGAAACTGCCCTGTGGGAGGCCACAGCAAGTTCTTAAGTTAAACCGGCTTCCCATTGCCCCTCTCTGGCCTCTCAAGGATTGCCAGGCCAGGCAACTCCCCTTGCTGGAACAGGCGGAGCCTGCAGGAACAGGTGTGAGGGACGGCATGGGCTCCCCGCCCGCCTTCTCAGGATCCAGGCTGCTGGGCTCTCCTCCTCCCTCTCTGGTGGCCTCATCAGTCTGGTCCTTTGCCTAACAGTGGACCTTGGGAAGTCTCAGTCCCTCTGTCTGCTCTCCTCCCTGTCCTCACTTCTGGATGAATCTCTGCTTTTTTTCTTTTCTTTTTTTTTTTTTTTTTTTTTTTTTTTTCTTTTGTTTTTTTTTTTCTTGGTCTTTTCTTTTTTCATCACCACCTATAGCTCCAGCTGTCCTGAACTTACCATGTAGAGTCAGGCTGGCGCTATTTGAACGTCACAAAGGATCTGCTTGCCATTATCTACCATCCACAAGACTGGGGATCTAAAAGGATGGATGCAATGCCTGGTGAGACGAGCCCAGCAAGATGCCTAGTTTGGTTTAGTCTACTGAGCTGTGTCTCAGGCCCGCTCTATCTCCCTCAGGTTTCTGGTATCCAAGTGCTAACAATGTCTCCTCTGAATAAACTGGGGGACCCCCCCTCAGACCCTACGGTGCTGCTATTAGGATGTGCCAAGCCAGCATCGTCTCCCTGCCTGCTCAAAATGCCTCTACTTATTTTTCCCCCCATCATCCTTTCTTTTCTTTTCTTTTTCTTTTTTTTTTTTTTTTTTTTTTTTTTTGAGACAGAAGGGTTGCCCTGTAGCCCCAGCTTGTCCTGGAACTCTCTCTGTAACCAGGCGGGCCTTGACTCACAAAGATCCGCCTGCCTGGCTTCCCAAGGTACTGAGGATTAAAGGCATGCCTAGCCATCATTTTCTTTTTTAAATAATTTAATCTAGCCTAAGTTAAGAACTCCTAGGCCAATGAGAACCCTTGTCTCAAAAGAAGGTGGACAGTGTTCCTGGAGGACACTTAGACTACGCTCTGGTGCCCTGGCCTCTCTGACATTTTTTTATTTTTAATGTGTATGAGTGTAATGCCCTTCAGTGCAGGACCAATGTCCTGCAGTGCCCATGGAGGTCCAGAAGGTGTGGAACTCCTGGAACTGGGTCAGGACTTTCACAGATCCGCGAAATGATTCAAACTAAGATGCCTTGTGGAGTGGCTGGAATCGACCCTGGGTCCTCTGCAAGAGTAGTCAGTGCTCTTAACCACTCACTGAGTTATCCTCTTCAACCTTGGCTCTTTTTTAAAAAATATATTTTATGAGTGCGACATAGTGGCACACGCCTTTAATTCCTAGCACTTGGGAAGGCAGAGGCAGGCGGATCTTGTGAGTTCAAGGCCAGCCTGGTCTACAGAGCGAGTTCCAGGACAGCCTGGGGCTACAGGGAGACCCGTGTCTCAAAAAAAACAAACAACAAAAAAATATATATTTTATTATTTTTATTTTATGTGTATGAGTATTTAGCCTACACGTCTCTAAGTGCACCCATGTTGTGTAGTGCCCTTGGAGGCCAGAAGAGGGGTTGGATCCCCTGGAACTAGAGTGATGGACGGTTGTTAGCTGCCATGTGGGTGATGAGAACCAAACCTAGGTCCTCTGGGAGAGCACCATGCTCTTAACCCCTCTGGGCCATCTAGCCAAGCCTTTATCACTGAACTTTTTTTTTTTTTTTAATCTTCTGTTGAGACAGGTCTCCCTGTTGTAATTCCCAGCTGGCCATAGAACCTTGCTGTGTAGGACTAGGGCTGGCCTGTCTTGACTTACAGAGATCTGGCCTGCCCTACTGCCTCTGAGGCTGGGTATTAAAGTGGCGTGTTGACACCAAAGGCCCAGCTCCCCATGCAATTTTTTTTTTGAAATTTTTTTTGTTATGTATGTGAGTTGCCAACGTCTGCATGTAGGGTTGTGGCACGCGTGCGTGCCAGTGCTGCGCGAGGTCAGAAGATGGGTCTGTCAGATGTCCCCTGGAAGCTGGAGGTAGAGATGCTTCGTTAGCCGCCATGGTGGGTGCTGGGAATCGAACCATGGGTTCTTCTGCAAGAGCCAGTTGGGTGCTCTTAAAACCGCTTGAGCCATCTCTCCGCCCATTGGATTTTTTTTAAATAAACAATAACAAAAAAGTTTCATAACTTGTAGTGTTGTATGTGCATTATTCCCACCCTTCCCAGTCCTCCTCCAGCTCCTACGTGTCCCTCCCCACTCTCTCCATTTCTTGTCCTTTTCTTTATTATTGTTAAATGGACTAAGTCCATTTATTGGGGCATTAGTGATTAGTGTGTACCTGTGTTTGAGGCTGCCCACTTGGGATTAAGCAACCTCTCAGGAAGCCGATCCCTGGAGAAAAATGATTCTCCCTCCCTCAGCTTCCATTAAGACAGGGTCTCACTATGTATTCCTGGCTGGCCTGGAACTTGCTGTGTAGACCAGGCTGGGCTTGAACTCACAACAATCTTCCTGCCTTGGCCTCCTCAGTGCTGGAACTAAAGGTGTGAAAGAAAGACCATGCCTGACCTTGGCCTTGAACTTTTGACCCTCCTGTTTCTGAGACCCAAGTCCTAGGATTACAAATGTATGCTAACAAATCTGATTTATACATCCCTGGGGATCAAACCCAGGGAGGGCTTTGTACATAGGAGGCGGAAGGTCTACCAACTGAGACACTTCTCCTAACCCCATAGGACTCATCTTTTTTTTTTTTTTTTTGGGTCTTTTTGAGACAAGGTTTCTCTGTAGGCTGCTGCTGTCTGGAACTCGCTATGTAGACCAGACTCTGCCTTTGAACTCACAAAGATCCACCTGCTTCTGCCTCCCAAGTGCTAGGATTAAAGGCGTGCGCCACTACACCCGGCTAGGACTCATCTTTATTCCAGATGCTGGGCCTTCAGGTGCCTCCTGAGTCTCCCCTATGCTTAGTATAGGATGTTGGCCCTCTGGGCCTGATCAGCCAGGATCATAGGGGTGTCAGGTTCAGAAGTCTCAGGGTCTGTCCTATCCTGGTGACCATAGAGTGGGGCTAATTGAGAACAGCTGAGCTGGGCATCGATGTCCTGGTGATGTGGTAGGGATTCAAATGGGTGAAAGGCCCACTGCCGACCCTGTGGGTTTGGGTGGAGTGGCTCCCCCTAAGAGCCCTGGCTCTTGTTCTTAGTTCCCACTCCCTCTCAGGATGCCTGGAATTCAGTTCCAGAAGCAGAGACCAGAGGAGTGGGTGGAAGGTGAGAAGCCTGTCCTCTACCTCCTTCTCCTCTCACAGAGCCTTCCCTCCCTCACTCTCTCGGGCTCACTCCGTTACCACGGAATCCCCGGCAGGGCAGCCTCCGTCAACATTCAAGGCCTCCACTGCCTCTTCCACAAATAACCCAGATTAGCAGGGCCAACAAATAGGCCTCTTCCTCTGCTTCCACCGCAAGATGACCTGGGGCTTGCCTGTGCATTCTCCCTGGACCTGAAGTGCCTTTGCACAAGCCCGTGTATACCCTTGGGTCAAGTCATAGCTTTCTAAGTTTTAGGAATATTTTGGTCCATGCCTTCGAAACCCCTTGATGTCCATTACTGAGGGCATTTGGCCAAGGTTACGTTGCCCTGTTTTTCCCTCTTCCCAGCATTGCATATACATTCATTCATTTCTGTCTTCATCTCATTCTCAACTCATATAGTCATTCAGTATACAAGTTGCCTCTGTGTTGATGCTTCCTTGTAGGACTGGCAGATGGACGTCCTCTTTCCACAGACTACTGCCAGCATAGGTGGGGGAATGTGAACTCCATCTATTGGCTTTCACGTATTATCGAGCTCTTTGAGCATATTTGACTTAAGGCAAGTAGGAGAATAACTTGGCCCTCTGTGGTAACAAGGCAAGGGCGCGACGAGGAGCCAACATGGGGGGAAGGGCACTGAGAGATAGGCTAGGACGGATAAACTTGGCAATTTCCTGGCCCCCAGCTTAATTCCATGGACAAACAGTGGTGCCGGGAGAACTGCTGGTGGCTTGGGCTTCAAAAGATCTTAGGGGAAGTGGGTGTGGACAGGGTGGGTAATGGGGGGTAGCAGTGGAAGGCTCTCAGTGATTCCTAGGAGACTTGCTTTCCTGGGAACTCAGCTGAGCTGCCTCTTTCCAGGAAAAAGAAAGCCTGGGGCTTGGACGTGAGGCTCCCCCTGCCCTCCAGAACAGAGCAGAATGAGGCGCCCAGCACCATCTGCTAGGGGCTGTGGGCGACCCGGAGGGGCCAGCAGGGACGCTCCCAGCTGTCCCCCTTTGGATTCTGCACACCCTGTACCTGTCCTTCCAGCTAGCTCAGGCTTGTTGACTTGTGGGGACAGTGTCCTTTGAGTCGTCTCTGCCTGTTCACAGGGAACATTCAGGCCCCAGCTTGCCCGCCTGTCCAGGTGGCTCTGACCTGTCCCATTTGGGAGGAGCAGAAGGAGATGGACACATGTCCCTCAGGAGGAAGGCAACCCTCCCGTCCCCCCAGGGCTTCTATGTACTTCATCCCCTGCCAGGCCGTGGTTCACACTGCTTAGAACGGAAGGCCCCCTCGCCCTGCCCGACCATCTTGCCCCCCCTCCTGTGTCACCTGTGTTTGTCCCCTCTCCTTACACTAAGCAAGGATCAGCAGGAACCTGTGGCTGGCTATCCCATCCAATTGTTAACAAGGCCCCACTTCCCCACCCCACAGGACAGGCCCAGGCCTGCTCCCAAGGGGCCAACCTACTTACTACCCCCTGCAGGAGACCAAATATACCTGTTTACCTTTGAGTCTTGGTCCAGGATGGAGCGCACCTGACTTCCTGACCAGCTCTCACTCTTCCCACTTCGCCCGGCTGGCCCTGGCTGACTTCTCTTCACAAGCAAGCTGGGGAGGGACAGGTGTCTGAAGAGTGGATGAATGGGTGCGGGGATGGAGGGTGAGTCTTATTTTTGGGCTCTCCAGATCTAGCTAGCTCTACAGGCGGGCCTGGCTAGTTTGGCTTCAGGAGAACATTATAAATGCCAAGGAGGACCCCCAGGGGACTCATCAGTTGTAAGTACTGACTGACCTTGAAGAGGACCTAGGTTCCGTTCCTGGGCACCCACGTGGTGGCTAACAACTCATCCATAACTCCCAACCGTTCCATGGGATTCGATCAGACCCAGGAACACTCTCTTCTGACCTCTGAGGGGCACTGCACAACACTAGTGCGCTTGCATACGTTCAGGCAATGGATCCAGATACATAAAAGAATTCAAGAATGAGAATTATCAAATATTTAAAAACAACACCGGGGTCGTAGAGAACATGCTTTAATTTCCAGACATTCTAAGGGAAACGGATTCTATTAAGACCTTTTTTTATACATCCCCATTGGGTCTCCCCTTAGTGCCCAGCTGGACCTGGGAACCTCACTCTGTTAGACGGGCTGGCTTTGAACTCCAGAGATCCTCCCTCTTGGGCCTCCTGAACTGCTTAGAATTAAAGGACTGTGAGCCACCATGCCCCGCTGCTGTTCACTTTTTAAACAGAAGACAATACAAAATATTGTCCACAAACAGTAGTCCATTCTCTGTGGGCATATTTCAGAAAGTCTCAACTTCATGCTTTATTAGTACAAGGTGATTGAGATCTGGAAGGTGACCAGTCCTCCATGAGTTTTAAGATGGTAACAGCCTTCTGAGCAGCTCTCCATCCATCTCCACCTCCACCGACAACCTCCTCTGTATGATCCGCTGGAATAGTCTTGATTCATACCTCTGTCAAAAAATGCCCAATGACGTGAACTACCGTAGGTGGGTCTTCCCTTGTAGCTTCTGCTGTTGGAGTATGTGGTCTTTTTGTTATAGAGAAGTCAACTCTAATTCTAGGTCCACCAAGCTCTATTTCCCTGACATGTCATTTTTTATTTTTAGTTATTTTATTAATTATATTTATTTTATTTATTTATTTATTTATTTTTTTTGTGTCTTTTCGAGACAGGTCTCCTGTAGGCCCAGCTGTCCTGAACTCGCTGCTGGTAAGACCAGGCTGGCTTGAACTCACAAAGATCGTGCCGCCCTGCCTCTGGCCTCCCAAGTGCTAGGATTGAAAGGGTTGCGCCACCACGCCCGGCTTGACATGTTCATTTTTTTAAATATACAAAGGGTAAATAAAAATATACAAGCAAAATCCTTTTGGACTGTGTAGCCTGGTGGTCATACACAGTAGACACATCGGCCACGGGGCCATGTTCAGAGAACACTTGACTCAGATTTTTCTCTGTGGTGTACAAGCTCAATCCAAACACTCCAAGACAACAGTTGGAGGTGCAGGATTTGCCTGATTCCCAATACGTGTGCCTTCGACGAGACATGGGAGAATGGCTGTGGCTGTGGTGTCTGAGATAATCTTGGCTGTAAGATCTGCTCTGGGATCTCTTCTATGGACTGGGACCAGATTGTGACCTTGAGAACATCTTCTAGGATCTAGAATAGATTCAGATCTGGTCCTCAATTTTGATCTGGAATGCCTAGAATCTTCTTCGCAGGGGTATGCCTTGCAGACTCCCTCGATCCATGAGCACATCCCCTTCTGGAAGCAGAGTGGGATTCCTGGTATAATCGTCTCATTGCTTCAACTGGCAAAGTCAGTTGATTTTGTTCTTTTCTTCCACATTTTTAGAGTTATTGCTTTTTGATTCCAGATACTTTCTTTTTTTAGTTATTTTATTTATTTATGTATTTTATTTTTGGTCTTTTTGAGAGACGGTCTCCCTGCAGCCCCAGCTGCCTGGGAACTACTCTGTAGAGGCAGGCTAGCCTTGAAACTCCACAGAGATCGTACCGTCCTGCCTCCATGTGCTGAGCATTAAAAGGTGTGCTCCACCACGCCCAGCTTTATTTTTATTTTTTTTAGTGTATGAGTGTATTGCCTGTATGTGTATTGTGCACATATTGTGCTGTCTCCCCTTTGCAGTGCCCAAGGAGGACCAGAAGGTACCCAATCCACCATGGAACTGGAGTTTATGATGGGGTGGATGCCAAGGTGGGTGTTGGGAATTGAACCCTGATCCTCTGCAAGAGCATCCCAGTGCTCTTAACAACCACAAAAAACGAGGCATGCTCCCCAGCCCTCCAGCTTGTATACGTTCTTTTTTTTTTTTTTTTTAAATTTTATTTATTTCTGTAGTTGTCATGTATGAAGTATACTTGCCTGCATGGCAAGTCCTGTGCACCAGCGTCGTGCATGCATCGGCAAGCCGCGGAGTCAGAAAGGGTGTCAGATTCCCCTGAGCTGGAGTTCCTGATCTGGATTCTTCCTGGAATTGGAGTTTACGGCTGCTCGGTCCGCCATGTTGGCGTGCTGGGGATTGAACCTGGTGGTCCTCTGTTTAAGAGACGAGTGTCAGGTTGGCTCTTAACCGCAGGCCCATTCTCTCCAGCCCCCATAATTACTTCTTATAATTCATTTTTATGTATTATTTTCTTCTTCTTTCATTTCAAATTCTGACTTCTTTTCTGTTATTTTACTTTTATTTATTTATGATTTTTGGACTGATCCGATAGGGTCTCCTTGTAGGCACCACCTGGCCTGGAACTCCTATGTAGACCAGGCTGGGGCTGCTTGAATTCACAGAGAAGCCCCTGCCGTTTGCCCTCCTAAGTACTGGGATTACAGGTGTGTGGCCACCAGGGCCCGGCTAAATTCTCTGAACTTCTTTTTTTTTTTTTTTTAATAGGATCAATGTGGACCCTGTGTATGTTTATTTTATTTATTTAGTTTATTTAATATAGTTTTGTAATGAATGTTACTGTCTGCATGTAGATTTGCTGCACCCATGTCTGCCAAAGCCGCGCAGAGGTCAGAAAGAGGGCATCTAGATCCCCTGAATGGAGTTTCCTGGAATTGGAGTTGATGGGACGATCTCAGAGCCACATGTAGGTGTGCTGGGGATGCAAACCCCGATCCTCTGCAAGAGCAGTCAGTGCCTCTGAACCGCTGACCATCTCTCCAGCCCCCAAATTCTGATCTTTCTTTCATCTTGCCTACTTCACACAATTGCTCATATTCCACAAGTGGTGACTTCTGGTCTGATATTAAAGCCTGCATTTTCTTGTTTTTTTTTTTTAAATCTTTTTAAATTTTTAATTTAGATTTTAAATTATTATTTATTTATTTATTTTATGTGTATGATGGTACTGTCTGCATGTAGGTTTTGTGCACCCCATGTCTCTGGCAATTGCCACGTAGAGTCCAGAAGAGGGCATCAGATCCCCTGGAACTGGTAAGTTCTCCGGAATTGGGTTTAACTAGACAGTTCTCAGCCCCCATTTGGGTACTGGGTTGAATCCCCAGGTCTCTCTGCAGAGAAGTTCGGCGCTGCTAACTTGCTAGGCATCATCCTCTCCAGCCCTCTTTATTTTATTTTAATGCGGGTCATGAATGTACTGTCTGCATGGTAGAGTGTCGGCATCCGTGTCATGGCGAATGTCGACGGAGGTCAGAAGAAGGCATCGGATTCCCCTGGAATCGCCATGGGTGCTGGGGATCAAACCCCAGGTCCTCCTGTAAGAGCAGTCGGTTGCTCTTATATCCATAGGCATCTCATTGCCAGCCCCAGCATGCATTCGTTTATTTTTTTTTCAAATTTCAGTTTCAACGTATTTCTGACCTTGAATCACTAAGCTTATAGAAAATTTGTCAAGGAGGACTTAGCCGCATTGTCCATTCTTCATCTATTAACCCACCGCTCCAGTCTTTCTGTTTGCCTACTGTGGGCGTCATGGCTCTCGCCATCTGGGACCTGGTATTGAAGCTGCCAGGCTCCTGTGTCTCTCCACATGACGGTCCCAAGCCAGCCTTGTGAGCCGACCCCAAGCCCGAGAAGCCAACATACCACCTCTTGCTAAGTCTCTCTAATGCTGAATGATTTTCTTTGTTTTATAAGTTTATGTGTATGCTCTAGTGTCCTGCCTGCATGTGTGTAAATTGCACCTGAGTGAAGCAATTCCCGAATAGGTCAGAAGAAAGGGTTGTTCAGATTTCCCCTGGAGTTATACAGATGGTGTATTAGCAGACATGTGATTCTGGGAATGGAACCATTGTCCTCTGGCAAGAGCAGCCATGCTTTTAACCACGGGTTCATCCTCCAGCCCCCAACATGTGGGGACTGAAAAACAAAATAGCAATGCTGGGTCCCACTAGAGATTCTGGTCTATTTGGCCCAGGGTACAGCCTGGGCATCAGAAATTTCCAGAGTCCTGAGTGATTGCCAATTGTAGCCGAGAGCTCAGCTCGGTTTCTTTGGCCTTGTACTCAAACAGCTTCCCCCTGACATGGCCCTTCTTTTTCCCAGGATAGGCCTCGGGCAGGCAGTAACTCGCCCTACTGTCAATCCAGGGTGTGCCCACCTTGGCCAGGGCTGCAGAGGCTGATTCTAGGGGCTAATGTGAGAAGGCAGGAGCCTCGCTCTGTCTTGCTAATGCTGGTGACTTGTGGAGAGGAAGGGGGTGGGGTAGGGAGGTGGTGTGGAGCTCAGGCTTTGCTGGGGGAGCCCCTTCTGTGAGCTGTGTAAAGGGAAATGGGCTCGGTAAGGCCCCAACCTTCCTGCCCAGCAGTGTGCAAGCCCTTCTGGAATATTTGGAAGAATTAGCAAATGAAAGCAGCAAGTTAGCCAGGAGAATGCCAGGCTGGCCTACGGCCAACGTCGAGGACTGAAGAAAGAAAGGGACAAGAGGGAGAAAAGAGTCCATGGAGGCTGGGCGGATTGCTATGGACAGCACTGGGTCATGCTTCTGTGTGTGTTCTTGTGTTTGCAGGGAGGGGCTGGCCCGCCAGGATGGTTATGTAGAGCTAGTAGAGGTGCGTAATAGGGTAAAATAATGTATCCCACGGCAAACAACCTAAGATGTGGTTGATTTGAGCGTAGGCCTGAGTGCCACATATCCCCATGCCTCGTGTTTTTTTGCCATCACAACTCCAGTAGCCTGGCTTTTCACAGGAAGATCCAGGGAGGAGGATCTGAGCGCTGAGCCCACGCTCACTGGGGGCCTCCTCCTTCCCAAGCCTGCCCTGGTTCGGGTCTGGTAAACACAGAGTGGGAAGTAGGGCCCTGGGGCTCGGCTCCTCTGACTTCACACCCTTGTCCCTCCAGGAGAGGACTGAGAGATGTTAGTACTGGAAACACGCCCAGGCCAGGGATGTGGACCTGGGCGGGCGAGCCTGGGCAGGCCAGACTGGGCAGGCCCTCGTGGTGGGGGATGGCTTGAGCCATGGCACACTGGCCTTTGTGAGTCCCTGGGGTGAGGTGGGCCAGTCTCTTTCTTTTCTCTTGTCCCCCGTGAGACTGTGGGCACCGATCTCCCATTGCACAGATGGAGGCGCTGAGGTCGAGAATACACAGGCTCCTGAGAAGCCATCTCTGGTAGACACAGGTGGAAGGGAGTTCATCAAGGGTGCCCCGTCTTCCTGACCATTTCCCCCTTGGCAGAAGTACTTGAAGAAAAGTACTTAACACCACCCCCAAAAGCCACTGCAGCCTGGTCCTCTCCTTCCCCAGTGAAAACTATAAGGAGGGTCATGTTCAGATTTTCAAAATTTTATTTTGAAAAATTTATTGTGAAGAATTTTCCATGAAAAACATTGAATTGCCCCACATGGAGGGTAGATGTGGGTCCCAGCCCCAGGGGTCAGGATGGAGCAAGACCTGGTTCCCCCCCCCCTCCATCCCCCCCACCCACAGCTAACGCAGGCAGGGACAAAGGGCTCTGTCCTGGTCCCAAAGTTTCCAGCAAGCTGGGCTTCCCTCCCAGTTAAGTCTTAGCTATAGTTATATTCACTATATTAGTCCGTCTGTCTGTCCACCCACCCTGGCAGCCGGACTGCCCAACTACGCCACCCCACCCCCAAACCCCAACTTCCTGTTGCTCTCTGCCTCAAGTCAGGCTCAAGGATTTATAGTTTCCCCTGTACTCCAAGGATGGGGCCAGGACAAAGGCCCCAGAGGCCTTAGGAAACATTTTGCCTCACCTCATCTCTGCTCCTCCCTTCCCCTCCCCCAGTTCATCTCCAGCCTGCTCCTCCCCAGCCAATGCTACCCCAGGCCCCTGGGAGGCTCTGCCAGGAGGGGGCCTCCAGGGGGTTAATTTGCTGTCATCTAATTAGCATTGTTGTACCTGGGAACTTTCTCTGGATAGAGACCTGGGGAAGGAGGAGTGAGTGGGTGAGGTGAAGCCGAGCTCTGGTGAGGGCCCTGTTCAGTTCCTCCCTGGCCCCGGCCTTGGCTCTCATGGTGCAGGGCCCTTTTTGCCAGTTCTTAGGGTTGAAGGAACATGGATCAACGAAACACTGTGTGTACTGGGGGTAGGCGCTGATGAGGGGAGGCAGCGATTTGGCCATCCAGTTCCCAGTCCGGTAGCTGGCCCCCAGATCCCAGCCTTCTGGGCTTGAATGTGAGGACACCCCGGCTGGCAGCAGTGTGGCTTCATGGAACCAGCCTTCAGAGACCTGGCCCAGTCCCTGCCTGGGGGCTGAGATGTCCATAGGCTTGTCTTGGGGGGCAGTTCTGGGCCTACTGGGCACTGTCCAGAGATGGTGGGGCCTTCCTCTTACAGAAGGAAGGCACCCACACTGGCCCAGTCCTGCAGGTCAGAGGCCAGGGATGCATCTCCTGCTTCAAAGAGGGGCTCTGGGGGCAGGCAGCCACGGCCGTTCTCATCCCACGGGTGTTGCAGGAAGGATGTGGCCAGGAAGGTCTCATCGAAGTCCAGGCTGTCCGCAGCCTGCTCTACGGGAGGTCCCCAGGTAGTGGGGCAGTCGATGTGGCGGCCGTGGACAGTAAGGTCCACGTCCCCATGAGAGGCGGGGCTCAGTGGTGGGCTGAGCCCCAGGGCTTCCAGTGGGCTCAACTCCCCACCCAGAGTGCCAGCCTCGAAGATGGCCTCCCAGTCGAAGTTGCCTTTGAGGGGTTCCAGCTCACCCTGCTCCTCCTGGGTCAGCAGCAATGCGCTGGGGGCCCGCAGGACCTTGGCCACCCGCTTAGGCAGCGGCTGCTTGCGCTTATGCCCCAGCCTGCCCTCTCCCGTGCCCCAGCCTGCTTCCCCTGTGGCCTCCTCAAACTCCTGCAGCAGCTGCTGGGCTTCTGCATTCACTGTCAGGGGTCCACCCCAGGGGGCAGTGCTGGGCTCCTGAGAAGCCTGGCTGGCAAAGGCCGGGTGGATGTGGACCGGGGGCAGTCGCCGCTTCTTGAAGGCCCCACTGAGCAGTCGCTCTGCATACTGGGGGTCAATGCGCCAGAAGCCCCCCTTGCCGGGCTCATCCTTCTCTCGAGGCACTTTGATGAAGCACTTGTTCAGGGACAGGTTGTGTCGAATGGAATTCTGGCATGAAGCAGAAGGGAGAAAAAAAAGAACAAGCTGGTTCAAGGGCAGCCATGGGGCAGCACCCCAGGGCTCCTGCATGCTCCTGCATCTTTGCTTTAATGGGGGAGGTGTGAATGACCAGCTGCCTTGACCAGGCAGCTGCAGCTCAGAGACCTCTGGGACACCAGCCATGGGCATTGGGGAGCTCAGAGTACGGGCAGGGGGGGTCGCTTTTGTTCTCTGTTGCCAGGATATCTGCCTGCTCAGTCATCCGAGCTCTGAGCCACAGGTGGCTGTCATGCCACCCCCTGTTGCCGCCCTCCCTCCCTCCCTTACCCTGTGCTTGCAGCCCCTGAGCCCCAAAGCCCTCAGCTCCCCCAGGGCCTGGACTGCCATATCCGACAGCTGGCTGGCCTCACTGTTTGTGAAGGTGAGTGGATCAAGGGAGGGTGGGGTGCCCAAGGATTTGGGTGTGTTGGTGTTGTGGGTGTGTGTGGTGTGTGTGTGTGTGTGAGGAGGGAGATCTGGTGACTCCTTGTTTGTTGTTGAGCAGGGCTGCTGGCCTAGGCCTTCACCCCAACAGCCTTCCCTTCCCACCCCAGGCTCAACTGATTATTACCCAGCCAAGAGCATAGGCTCATTTCTTGGGCCTGAGCTGCACAGGCCCTCGAGGGCAGGGAGAGGAGAAGGTGGGGCCCAAGGTATAGGGCCATTTGGAATGTTTGGGACCTGGATCCTGCACCCTGCCTCCCTGAGTACCCCAGGGAAGAGTGGGCAGCCTGAGGTCTCTCTACCTCCAGCAAGTCCTGGATGCTGATTCTGGGAGACTTCAGAGCATATGTCCTTGGCCTCAAACCTATCACCCTACCTCATCTGTTTTTAAGTGCTTAGTTTTGTCCACACCATGCTGGAGCACAGGGGGCCAGGCTGGAATAGCAGGATGGGTGGGTGGGTAGTGGGTGCCCCAATGGCCAGCAAGGGCTGGCGATGTTACATGGAGGTCTGGCGCCCTGTGGACTGCTCTGTGCCAGGTTCTGTGAGGAGACTTGGAACATGAAGCCAGCGCAGATGCAGAGCCCCTGTGGAAAGCACCTGGCTCAGGTAATTGTCCCCCCAGGGAGGCTGGCTGAGAAGGGGGGGGGGCGGAGGAAGCAGGAAGACAGGGGAAGAGCTTGGGGTGGGGGCTGGGTCAGTGGCTTTAGGACGATCTCATGACCCCTCCACCTGGACAACTGATATTCACGACGACAGGCTCACGGAGGCCCTACTCTCTGAGCCAACTTCAAGGTGGCAGGGTCAAGAACCTGGCAGAGAGGACATCAATTTCCATTTCTGGGTTCGGTTCTGACCAGCTCTCCTTGGACAGAATAGTGCCTAGGAATTCTAGGACTTGAGATAATAATTCGCCCTTAGTGGGTCATCCTCTCTGAAGACTGGAAGATGACTGCTGGATGAATATGCCCTTCTTGACACCCCAGCCCTTGCCACCACATAGAACCTCCATGTCTGTCTACACCCCTGAAGCTCCCAGGCCCTGGGACATTCTCCCTCCTCCCTGTGCTCTGAAGTTTCAAGCACTTGGCAGGGGCACGGCCAGATGGCCCCGTGGCCTTGCAGATCTGGGATGAGGATCCAAGCGGAGACGCAGGGAGGAGAGTGGGGAGGGAGCGGCCACCCGCGCCTCCTCTACCTGCCAGGTGGGATCGGCGTGGCGGAAGTAGCAGAAGTTGTCCGTGATCCACTTGTAGATGGCGGACAGCGTAATCTTGGTGGCCTTGCTGGCCTGCATGGCCATGCAGATGAGAGTGGCGTACGAGTAGGGCGGCTTCACGTGCGGGTTGGTGGCATAGTCCACGTCCTCAGGGGGCGGGGCCTGCAGCCCCGGGGGCGCGCTGCGCGACGACGTGGGCTTTCCAGGTGTGTGCGGTTGCCCGAGGCAGGCGGGGTCGGCAGCGAGGGGAGACCCCGGAGCCACGCAGCCCGGCACCTGGTGGTAGCCGTGCGGGTCGGTGCCCCCCGGGGGCAGGCTGGGGGCCTTGGCGTTGAGAATGGAGAATTCCTGCAGCCACTGCAGGCTGGTCAGGCTATCATCCAGGGCGTCGGGTTCCTCCCAGCTGGCCTCGGGTCCGGCCTCCTCTGCAGGGCCGGCTCCGGAGAGGCGCAGCCAGCTCTCCGCCATGTCTGCCGGGGCTCTCCGAGGGGGCGGTCACCATCCACGGGCTGAGCCGGGGTAGCGGCTCCGGTTACGCGGCCTCCCGAGCGCGCACCTCCATCCCGCAACCCCGGGGTCGCCTCCTCGAAGACCAATGCGGGCCTGCGGGAGCACGGCGGGGTTGAGCAACTCCCCACCCCCCCCCCCCGGGGAGGGCCCCCCAAAAGTCCTGCTCGGCTTCGCCCCCGCCGCAGGTAGCCCCCGTCCGCCCCGCCTCTCCACCTCTCCATCCGCCCTGCGACTTTTCAGTGGCCTTCACAAAGGAAGAAGGCAGGGAGGCCGACTCTTCTGAAGTGGGGAATGGAGGGCTTCCCGCCCGGAAGAGAAGAGAGCTGGAGAGACAGAGATCGGGGGAGGGAGATAGGGGAGGAGGGAGGTGAGAGAGGGGGAGGAGAAAGAGAGAGAGATGAGAGACAGAGAGACAAGAGAGAGAGAGAGAGAGAGCGGAGAGAGAGAGAGAGAGCAGAGAGACAGAGAGAAGAGAGGAGAGGAGAAGGACAGAGAGAGGAGAGAGACAGCAGGGGGCAAAGAGAGGAAGAGAGGAGCAAGGGAGAGTCAGGAGGAAAGAAAGATTAAGGAGAAGATAGAAGGATCCGGAGAAAGCAAAAGACCAGAAAAAAAGTGAGGGGGCGGGGGGCGGGAAGCGACGAAGTTCCCCCCCAAAACCCGCCCTTCCTCGGGTACCGTGGGGGTCGCTGTCCGCCGCCGTCCGACCCTCCCGTATCGGGGGGGGGACGAGGGTGGCCCGGGCCGCCGCCGCCCTCCCCGCAGCCCGCCGCAGCCTCCCGGCTCCTTACCTGGCTCAGAGCGCAGCCCGACCAGAGAAGGTTGTGGAAGGTCGTCCCACCTCCCGCGGCTCTGTCCGCAGCTCTAGGGCTCTATCCGCTCCCCTCTTCGCCCCCCCACTCCCTGCCCGACGGCGCTTCTCTGAGCGCCAGCGGCCCAGGGACCGGCATTAAGTAGACGCTAGGAAGGCTTCTCCTGCTGCCATGGCGACGCTCCGCCCCTATAAAAAACAACAAAAAACAAACGTCCTCCCTGTCCGCCTCTGCCATTGGCCGGTGCGTCTCCAAGGAGACCGCGGGCCCTAGCTGCTCTCTCTGGCGGCAACTCTCTGGAATCCTCCCTCCTTCTGCCTGCTGCTGCTTCGCTCCGCCCCCGCACACCACCCAGCCCCCTACCCGCCACCTCGACCCGGCTCGGCGCATTCCCGCCCGAGGGCCCCGCGCTGGGGGCGAGCGCGCGGCTCCCGCCCGAGGCCCCAGGAACCGCCGGGCTCCGCGAGCCCCTCCCCACGGCGGGGGCCGAGCCGCTCAGACGCGTCGACAGCTGCGGGCCGAGCCCCGGGTTCTGGGGACCAAGTCAGAGGGACTTCAACCAGGTCCTGGGAGTCCCTGCCCCGCCCCACTGGCCGTGTCCCGTTTCTGCGGCCTTCCCCTCACTCCCGTCCCCGAGTTCTTCCTTGGTCCTGCAGGCAAGTCTGACTCTGATGCCACCTGTCGCTAATGTCCGCAGGGATGGCCATACGGCCCGCAGACACACCAAGACGGATAGGGTAACCCAGCGTCTCCCGGTAAGCAGCTCCCTATTCCCGGAAACCCGCAGTCTAGGGCATCCTCTTGGGTGCCTCTTCTTCCAGACAGCCTGGGACGCAGAGCCAGTGCGTAACCCTGCCAAGTTCCTTTACGGAGGTCACTTGTTCTATTAACTTAACCAGGAACCGAGGCCGCAGGGGCTCTGGGCCTAGCCTTCCCTTGCTTGTCACCATCTTTCCCTGGCTCTTTAATTATTGAGGGATTTGTACTGGTTAGGTCTCCGCGTTTTTGAAGGCCGACGCAAGGCAGGTAAGAGCTCTGTTCAGGAGTGAGCTTGAGGTGGCCAGAGGCTTTGGTGCACAGACTGTGCAAATGCTTCTGCCCCGGCAGTGGGCTTCCATGTACACCCAAGGGAGCATCTCTCCTCTCCCCATTCCCATCTGCCCCTAGAACCGTGGCCGACCGATTTTCAGAGCGTCCTAGCCACCCGGGTTGAAATTTTCCACAATGAAATGAGCCCACTTGGTGCAGCTAACAGTTCTCCTTTTCTTGTAAACAGTTTATTTATATTCATTTTAATAACGAATCAAGTGCAGCAATCCATAAAAATATGTTGCATCCCTTGGTGTCCTCACTGTGAGTATACTCAGGAGTGTCTTCAGGGAGTGGTAAAGGTACACAGATGTGCACAAACACAACACACTCCAGTGTACAAGGCGCTCCAAAAACCATAGGTGAGCAAGCCAGTATGGCCAATGCCAGGGTGGACAGGCCTAGCTCCCCCAGTGAGATGGCTTTGCGTTTGGGTCAAGTGCCCAGGAGATTGCACTCAGAGGGTGAACGCTCTGGGTGATGGAACTAGACAAAAAAAAAAAAAAAAAGGTGTTCTTTGAAAACCGAAGGTCACAACAGCATCCTGGGCCAGCGGAAAAGTGTAAGACTCTTAGTGGTTGCAAGGCGGAATTCACAGAGGCCCCCTCCAGGAAACCTCTGGAACCCATTTCACTTCCTTGGCCAAATGCTGACAAGGTGACTGTGTGAATAATGGACTGGGTTAGGAGTGTGGCAGTTGACCGAGGCCCACCGTTGTGGATGGGCTATTTCTGCTTGCTAAAAGCTGAAGGGAGGCATGGAAGGGGCACTGAGCAAGGCAGTGAAAGGTGTGCTAACTCAGGTGTGTCCTGGTTTTGGAGATGAGGCCAGTGAGCAGGGCAGGGCACTTGCTGTGAGGAAGAGGCTGACTGCGATGGCTTCTTCTGAGGCTTCCTGGCCACCGTGGTTCGCCTACGTGTTTACCTGAGATCTCCATCTCAGTGACTTCTCCCCCCTATGCCTTCCCAGATCTACCACCACACTAGACGAAACACTGCTACCCTATCTGCCTCGCCCAGAGGAACGGAGGTGTTGGGGTCTGTGCTGGCCAGCCACTCTGCTGGGCCGTCCAGGAGCTTCGCCCATTGCTTGCTGGCTTTTACACTGTAAGTTATGGGCTAGTTACTAAACTGATGAAAGGGGCCTGCTGTCAAAATGCTGAAGGAAGGAAAGGGCAGCAGGTCAGGGTAGGAACGGCAGAGTCTGCTGCGGTGCTCAGACAGCGGCAGTGGGAGCTCAAGCCCAGCCTCCTTTTGCAACTCAGGCAGAACCAGACTCTCCGCTAGCGGGATGACAGTACCACACTCCTGGCTATAGAACACGGCCACACAGGAAGATACAACAGAGAAGCTGTGTAGTTTAGCACAGGCCCTGTGATCCCAGTACTTGGGAGTACAGTCACCCATGCTCACACAGCGTCAGAGGCTAGACCCTCATCTTGGCCTATCCCCCCCCCCAAATCTGCTCCTAGGCAGCAAGCCCTTCTTTTGGGAAAGCTTAACACTTACAAAGCCTAAGGCTCCTCACTTCTCACCTTCACAAGTAACTGTTTTTAATCTTGATTCCCAAACAATCTCATGCTCCACTGAACACCTGTTCCAAAAGGCGGTACACAGGTATCTACCCAAAGAGTCAAATGGAATCCACTGAGCTTTTGAAAAAGGTGTGGCAGTCAATAATTCCTGCCAGCTTGCTGCCATGGGCTTTGTCTGCATGCTGACTGGGATGGCATCTCTCAGTCACTAATGGGAGGCTACCCACCTCATCTATCAGATCTTAAAGGTGGGGCTCTGAGGGACTCCCACTCTCTAGGTCCTCCACTACTTCCTTTCATGATCCTGAACACCAGTTTGAGAACCACTAGTTCACAGCCCTTAGCATAGTTCTTCAGCTGTTAAAAAGGAGTCAAGAAAAGCGAGCTGGGTTTGAGACTCCATCTCAGTGTCTGTAGTGAAGATGAACCAACCGCGATAGTAATGGTCGGCCAAGCACAGCTCCTAAGAGGCCCAGCAACATGCTTCTTGCAATGTCACCACTACGTGGAGTCCTGAGCCTTCCTGACTGCACCTGAGGAGGACAAGGCCTTAGAAGGGTCATCACCCTAACTGGGGCCTCAGACTTAGCTCTGTCCATAGCACACAGGCACATGGGGTGCAGGAGACCAGTTCTGTTACCAGAAGAACTGGCTTTTAACCAACCCTGTGGTTGCCATAATCTCCCTGTCCTCGAGAGAGAAATGAGTTCCTGGTGCTTTGAGTCCAGAGTGCAGGATGGCCTTTCCTTCTCATGGGAACCAGCCTCTCAGCCACCCCAAGTTGTGGGTTTAAAATTGACAGAAACCAGAAACTGTCAATGGGTGTCTGTAACAAAGCTGCCAAAACTCTGCCTGCTCTCCCTGCAGAGAAAATGCTGAAGAAACAACCAGGCCCCGGCCCTCAGCTCAACTTGACCATTGGGTTTGGTGGATGTTGTCCAGTCTCTGTTGGGCCTCATGAGCTATAGTTCACTGTATCAACCCCTGAAGAAGAGGGAGTCTGGTTCTTTCTGAGAGGGCAAAGATCTTGGTTATAGATGAGGTTGGCAGAGGGCTGCACTCCAGATCCAGCCTTCATGTGAGTATAAAGTCCATACGTCTTGTTGAAGATGCCCAGGCTTGTGGTCCAGTGAGCACGGATGGAATGCAAGGACAGGAGGGGAGCCCAGGTACAGGGGCAGGCACCCTCACACACCCCGCAAAAGGCATTCCCGACACACAGGGGCCTGTTCCCGTCAGGGGGTCCTCTGATGCCTTCCAGTTATGATAAGCGTCGGTGCTGGGTGTTCCTACGGCTGATGGTGTTGTCATCAGGCTTCCAGGGACCTTAAGAAGAGATAATGAAGGTTATGGGCACCAGAAGCTGGGCCAAGTCCAGATGGCATCTCCAGCAGGGAAGCACCAGAGTCAACACAGAAGCTAGCAGGATGTGTGTGACCTGCAGCTCCTGAGTGCACAAGACATAGCATATGAGAGGAAGAGCAGGGAGAAACACGTGCTGAAGCCAGGGCTGCTCGCACCTACCTGCCTGGGCAGTCATGGCCTGTGCTCGGTGGGCAGAAAGGACATAACAGATGCTCTTTGTTCATAAACTTACCCTAGGTTCCACTTTGACCTTAACTATTTGGTTCTGGTCTAAGCTATGCTGTGTGGATGAGCGAAAGGAACTCCACCTGGCTGAGCTGATGGCTCTAGGAAGGGAGCAGAGCACGCCTCTCCTGACCATAGCCTCCATGTTGGTGTATGGGAGCCAGAGGTGGGCAGGTAATGCGTGGTATTGCAGGATCAGCCAGTGGTCTGCTGGGGTGAAATGCTTACATGTGAGTGTGTGTGAGGNTCTATATGTGTACGAATGTACTGTCTGCATGTAGGTCTGTGCACCCGTGTCGTGCAATGCCGCGGAGTTCAGAAGAGGGTCTCGGATTCCCCTGGAACTAGAGTTCTCCTGGAATTGGAGTTACAGACGGTTCTCAGCCGCCATGTGGGTGCTGGGGATCGAACCCGGGTCCTCTGCAAGAGCGGTCGGCGCTCTTAACCGCTAGGCCATCCCTCCAGCCCCGGGTCAAGTCATAGCTTTCTAAGTTTTAGGAATATTTTGGTCCATGCCTTCGAAACCCCTTGATGTCCATTACTGAGGGCATTTTGCCAAGGTTACGTTGCTGTTTTCCATCCAGCAATTCATTCATTCATTCATTCATTCATTCACTCATTCACACATCATATAGTCATTCAGTATTTAACAAGTTGGCCTCTGTGTTTGATGCTTCCTATGTAGGACTGGGCAGATGGACAGGTCCTCTTTCCACCAGACTCTGCCAGCATAGGGATGGGGGATGTGAAACTCATCACTTGGCTTCACGTTATTCAGCTCATTTGAGACATTATTTGCTTAGGGCAAGTTGGAAGGAACCTTGGCCCTCTGTGGTAACAAGGGCAAGGGGGCAGGGCAACATGGGGGGACAGGGCCACTGGCAGAGCCCATGGGTAGAGCTGGGCAAGGAATAAACATTTGGCAATTTCCTGGCCCCCAGCTTAATTCCATGGACAAACAGTGGTGCCGGGAGAACTGCTGGTGGCTTGGGCTTCAAAAGATCTTAGGGGAAGTGGGTGTGGACAGGGTGGGTAATGGGGGGTAGCAGTGGAAGGCTCTCAGTGATTCCTAGGAGACTTGCTTTCCTGGGAACTCAGCTGAGCTGCCTCTTTCCAGGGAAAAAGAAAGCCTGGGGCTTGGACTTGAGGCTCCCACCTGCCCTCAGACAGGAGCAGATGGAGGGCCCAGCACATCTGCTAGGGGCTGTGGGCGACCCGGAGGGGCCAGCAGGGACGCTCCCAGCTGTCCCCCTTTGGATTCTGCACACCCTGTACCTGTCCTTCCAGCTAGCTCAGGCTTGTTGACTTGTGGGGACAGTGTCCTTTGAGTCGTCTCTGCCTGTTCACAGGGAACATTCAGGCCCCAGCTTGCCCGCCTGTCCAGGTGGCTCTGACCTGTCCCATTTGGGAGGAGCAGAAGGAGATGGACACATGTCCCTCAGGAGGAAGGCAACCCTCCCGTCCCCCCAGGGCTTCTATGTACTTCATCCCCTGCCAGGCCGTGGTTCACACTGCTTAGAACGGAAGGCCCCTCCCCTGCCCGACATCTTCCCCTCCTGTGTCACCTGTGTTTTCCTTCTCCTTACACAAGAATGTGTCAGCAGGACCTGGGCTGCTATCCCATCCCATTGTTAACAAGGCCCCACTTCCCCACCCCACAGGACAGGCCCAGGCCTGTCCCAAGGGGCCAACCTACTTACTACCCCCTGCAGGAGACCAAATATACCTGTTTACCTTTGAGTCTTGGTCCAGGATGGAGCAGCACCTGACTCCTGACCAGCTCCCACTTCCTTCCCGGCTGCCCTGCTGATCTCTTCACAAGCAAGCTGGGGAGGGACAGGTGTCTGAGTGGATGAATTGGGGGCGGGGATGGAGGGTGAGTCTTATTTTGGGCTCTCCAGATCTAGCTCAGCTCTACAGGGGGCCTGGCTAGTTTGCTTCAGGAGAACATTATAAATGCCAAGGAGGACCCCAGGGGACTCATCAGTTGTAAGTACTGACTGACCTTGAAGAGGACCCAGGTTCGTTCCCGGGCACCCACGTGGTGGCTAACAACCATCCATAACTCCATTTCCAGGGGATTCGACACTCAGACACTCTCTTCTGACCTCTGAGGGCACTGCACAACACTAGTGCGCTTGCATACGTTCAGGCAATGGACTCAGATACATAAAAGATAAAATAAATACAATATTTAAAAAAAATCTGGGGTGTATAGATACATGCTTTTAATTTCAGCATTCTAGAGGCAGACGGATCTCTATAAGACCTTTTTTTCCCCATGGTCTCCCCTTAGTCCCAGCTGGACTGGAACTCACTCTGTAGATCAGGCTGGCTTTGAACTCACAGAGATCCTCCTACTTGTGCCTCCTGAATGCTAGAATTAAAGGCGTGAGCCACCATGCCCCGCTTCTGTTCACTTTTTAAACAGAAGACAATACAAAATATTGTCCACAAACAGTATTCCATCTCTGTGGCATATTTCAGAAAGTCTCAACTTCATGCTTTTATAGCTACAAGGTGATTGAGATCTGGAAGGTGACCAGTCCTCCATGAGTTTTAAGATGGTAACAGCCTTCTGAGCAGCTCTCCATCCATCTCCACCTCCACCGACACCTCCTCTGTATGATCCGCTGGAATAGTCTTGATCATATCCTCTGTCAAAATAATCCCAATGACGTGAACTACCGTAGGTGGGTCTTCCCTTGTAGCTTCTGCTGTTGGAGTATGTGGTCTTTTTGTTATAGAGAAGTCAACTCTAATTCTAGGTCCACCAAGCTCTATTCCACTGACATGTTCATTTTTTATTTTATTATTTTATTTATTTATTTATTTATTTATTTATTTATTTATTTATTTTTTGTCTTTTCGAGACAGGGTCTCCCTGTAGTCCCAGCTGTCCTGGAACTCGCTCTGTAAACCAGGCTGGCCTTGAACTCACAAAGATCTGCCTGCCTCTGCCTCCCAAGTGCTAGGATTAAAGGCGTGCGCCACCACGCCCGGCTGACATGTTCATTTTTTTAAATATACAAAGGTAAAATAAAATATACAAAGGCAAATCCTTTTGACTGTGTAGCCTGGTGGTCATACACAGTAGACACATCGGCCACGGGGCCATGTTCAGAGAACACTTGACTCAGATTTCTCTCTGTGGTGTACAAGCTCAATCCAAACACTCCAAGACAACAGTTGGAGGTCAGGATTTGCCTGATTCCCAATACGGTGCCTTCGAGCAGACATGGGAGAATGGCTGTGGCTGTGGTGTCTGAGATAATCTTGGCTGTAAGATCTGCTCTGGGATCTCTTCTATTGGACTGGGATCCAGATTGTGACCTTGAGAACATCTTCTGGATCTAGAATTAGATTCAGATCTGGTCCTCAATTTTGATCTGGAATGCCTAGAATCTTCTTCGCAGGGGTATGCCTTGCAGATTCCCTCGATCCATGAGCACATCCCCTTCTGGAAACAGAGTGGGATTCCTGGTATAATCGTCTCATTGCTTCAACTGGCAAAGTCAGTTGATTTTGTTCTTTTCTTCCACATTTTTAGAGTATTGCTTTTTGATTCCAGATTACTTCTTTTTTATTTATTTTATTTATTTATTTATTTATTTTTGGTCTTTTTGAGACGGTCTCCCTGCAGCCCCAGCTGGCCTGGAACTCACTCTGTAGAGCAGGCTGGCCTTGAACTCACAGAGATCTACCTGCCTCTGCTGAGATTAAAGGTGTATTCCACCACGCCCAGCTTTATTTTTATTTTTTATGTGTATGAGTGTATTGCCTGTATGTGTATATGTGCACATATTGTGCTGTTCTGCAGTGCCCAAGGAGGACAGAAGGTACCACATCCCCTGGAACTGGAGTTATGGATGGGTGGATGCCATGTGGGTGTTGGGAATTGAACCCTGATCCTCTGCAAGAGCATCCAGTGCTCTTAACCACCGAGGCATCTCCCCAGCCCTCCATATTACTTCTTTTTTTTTTTTTAATTTTATTTATTTCTGTATGTGTATGAATGTACTGCCTGCATGCAAGTCTGTGCACCCGTGTCATGCAATGCCGAGGAGGTCAGAAGAGGGTGTCAGATTCCCCTGGAGCTGGAGTTCTCCTGGAATTGGAGTTTCAGACGGCTCTCGGCCGCCATGTGGGTGCTGGGGATTGAACCTGGGTCCTCTGTAAGAGCAGTCGGTGCTCTTAACCGCTAGGCCATCTCTCCAGCCCCCATATTACTTCTTAAATTCATTTTTATGTATTTATTTTCTTCATTCTTTCATTTCAAATTCTGACTTCTTTTTTTATTTTACTTTTAATTAATTTATTTATTTTTGGTCTGAGATAGGGTCTCCTTGTAGGCCCACCTGGCCTGGAACTCACTATGTAGACCAGGCTGGCCTTGAATTCACAGAGAGCCACCTGCCTTTGCCTCCTGAGTACTGGGATTACAGGTGTGTGCCACCAGGCCCGGCTAAATTCTGACTTCTTTTTTTTTTTTTTTTAATAGATCAATGTTGACCCTTTATTTTTATTTTATTTATTTATTTATTTAATTTATTTATTTGTATGAATGTACTGTCTGCATGTAGATTTGTGCACCCATGTCATGCAAAGCCACGGAGGTCAAAAGAGGGCATCAGATTCCTCTGGAAATGGAGTTCTCCTGGAATTGGAGTTACGGACGATTCTCAGCCACCATGTGGGTGTTGGGGATCAAACCCGGATCCTCTGCAAGAGCAGTCAGTGCTCTTAACCGCTAGGCCATCTCTCCAGCCCCAAATTCTGACTTCTTTCATCTTCCTAACTTCACACAAATTGCTCAGTATTCCACAAGTGGGACTTCTGGTCTGATAATTAGCATGCATTCTTTTTTTTTTTTTTTAATCTTTTTAATTTTTAATTTATTTTTAAATTATTATTTATTTATTTATTTATTTTATGTGTATGAATGTACTGTCTGCATGTAGGTTTGTGCACCCATGTCGTGCAATGCCACGGAGGTCAGAAGAGGGCATCAGATTCCCCTGGAACTGGAGTTCTCCTGGAATTGGAGTTACAGACAGTTCTCAGCCGCCATGTGGGTGCTGGGGATCGAACCCAGGTCCTCTGCAAGAGAAGTCGGCGCTCTTAACTGCTAGGCCATCTCTCCAGCCCTAATTTATTTTTATGTGTATGAATGTACTGTCTGCATGTAGGTTGGTGCATCCGTGTCATGCAATGTCGCGGAGGTCAGAAGAAGGCATCGGATTCCCCTGGAATCGCCTATGGGTGCTGGGGATCAAACCCAGGTCCTCTGTAAGAGCAGTCGGTGCTCTTAACCACTAGGCCATCTCTCCAGCCCCAGCATGCATTCTTTTATTTTTTTTCAAATTTCAGTTTCACGTATTTCTGACCTTGAATCACTAATTTATAGAAATTGTCAAGGAGGACTTCCGCATGTTCCATCTTCATTATTAACCCACTCGCTCCAGGTCTTTCTGTTTGCTACTGTGGCTCATGGCTCCGCTCTGGGACTGGTATTGAAGCTGCCAGGCTCCTGTGTCTTCTCCACAGAGGTCCCAAGCAGCCTTGTGAGCCACCCCAAGCCCGAGAGCCACATACCACCTCTGCAAGTCCTCTAATGCTGAATTATTTTATTGTTTTAATTTTATGTGTATGAGTGTCCTGCCTGCATGTGAGTAAATGCACCTGAGTGAAGCAATTCCTGAAGAGGTCAGAAGAAGGTGTCAGATTCCCCTGGAGTTATACAGATGGTTGTTAGCAGACATGTGAGTTCTGGGAATGGAACCATTGTCCTCTGCAAGAGCAGCCAGTGCTTTTAACCACTGGGACATCTCTCCAGCCCCCAACATGTGGGGACTGAAAAACAAAATAGCAATGCTGGGTCCCACTAGAGATTCTGGTCTATTTGGCCCAGGGTACAGCCTGGGCATCAGAAATTTCCAGAGTCCTGAGTGATTGCCAATTGTAGCCGAGAGCTCAGCTCGGTTTCTTTGGCCTTGTACTCAAACAGCTTCCCCCTGACATGGCCCTTCTTTTTCCCAGGATAGGCCTCGGGCAGGCAGTAACTCGCCCTACTGTCAATCCAGGGTGTGCCCACCTTGGCCAGGGCTGCAGGCTGATTCTAGGGGCTAATGGAGAAGGCAGGAGCCTGCTCTGTTCTTCTAATGCTGTGACTTGTGGAGAGGAAGGGGGTGGGGTAGGGAGGTGGTGTGGAGCTCAGGCTTTGCTGGGGGAGCCCCTTCTGTGAGCTGTGTAAAGGGAAATGGGCTCGGTAAGGCCCCAACCTTCCTGCCCAGCAGTGTGCAAGCCCTTCTGGAATATTTGGAAGAATTAGCAAATGAAAGCAGCAAGTTAGCCAGGAGAATGCCAGGCTGGCCTACGGCCAACGTCGAGGACTGAAGAAAGAAAGGGACAAGAGGGAGAAAAGAGTCCATGGAGGCTGGGCGGATTGCTATGGACAGCACTGGGTCATGCTTCTGTGTGTGTTCTTGTGTTTGCAGGGAGGGGCTGGCCGCCAGGATGTTATGTAGAGTTGAGTAGGGGCGAAATAGGGAAAGAGATGGATCCCAGGCAAACAAACCTAAGATGTGGGGATTGAAAGGTATGGCCTGAGTGCCACATATCCCCATGCCTCGTGTTTTTTTGCCATCACAACTCCAGTAGCCTGGCTTTTCACAGGAAGATCCAGGGAGGAGGATCTGAGCGCTGAGCCCACGCTCACTGGGGGCCTCCTCCTTCCCAAGCCTGCCCTGGTTCGGGTCTGGTAAACACAGAGTGGGAAGTAGGGCCCTGGGGCTCGGCTCCTCTGACTTCACACCCTTGTCCCTCCAGGAGAGGACTGAGAGATGTTAGTACTGGAAACACGCCCAGGCCAGGGATGTGGACCTGGGCGGGCGAGCCTGGGCAGGCCAGACTGGGCAGGCCCTCGTGGTGGGGGATGGCTTGAGCCATGGCACACTGGCCTTTGTGAGTCCCTGGGGTGAGGTGGGGCCAGTCTCTTTCTTTTCTCTTGTCCCCCTGAGACTGTGGGCACCGATCTCCCATTGCACAGATGGAGGCGCTGAGGTCGAGAATACACAGGCTCCTGAGAAGCCATCTCTGGTAGACACAGGTGGAAGGGAGTTCATCAAGGGTGCCCCGTCTTCCTGACCATTTCCCCCTTGGCAGAAGTACTTGAAGAAAAGTACTTAACACCACCCCCAAAAGCCACTGCAGCCTGGTCCTCTCCTTCCCCAGTGAAAACTATAAGGAGGGTCATGTTCAGATTTTCAAAAATTTTATTTTGAAAAATTTATTGTAAAGAATTTTCCATGAAAAACATTGAATTGCCCCACATGGAGGGTAGATGTGGGTCCCAGCCCCAGGGGTCAGGATGGAGCAAGACCTGGTTCCCCCCCCCCTCCCCCACCGCTAACGCAGGCAGGGACAAAGGGCTCTGTCCTGGTCCCAAAGTTTCCAGCAAGCTGGGCTTCCCTCCCAGTTAAGTCTTAGCTATAGTTATATTCACTATATTAGTCCGTCTGTCTGTCCACCCACCCTGCAGCTGGACTGCCCCAACTACCACCCCACCCCCAAACCCCAACTTCCTGTTGCTCTCTGCCTCAAGTCAGGCTCAAGGATTTATAGTTTCCCCTGTACTCCAAGGATGGGGCCAGGACAAAGGCCCCAGAGGCCTTAGGAAACATTTTGCCTCACCTCATCTCTGCTCCTCCCTTCCCCTCCCCCAGTTCATCTCCAGCCTGCTCCTCCCCAGCCAATGCTACCCCAGGCCCCTGGGAGGCTCTGCCAGGAGGGGGCCTCCAGGGGGTTAATTTGCTGTCATCTAATTAGCATTGTTGTACCTGGGAACTTTCTCTGGATAGAGACCTGGGGAAGGAGGAGTGAGTGGGTGAGGTGAAGCCGAGCTCTGGTGAGGGCCCTGTTCAGTTCCTCCCTGGCCCCGGCCTTGGCTCTCATGGTGCAGGGCCCTTTTTGCCAGTTCTTAGGGTTGAAGGAACATGGATCAACGAAACACTGTGTGTACTGGGGGTAGGCGCTGATGAGGGGAGGCAGCGATTCTGGTCCTGGGCCCCCAGATCCCAGCCTTCTGGGCTTGAATGTGAGGACACCCCGGCTGGCAGCAGTGTGGCTTCATGGAACCAGCCTTCAGAGACCTGGCCCAGTCCCTGCCTGGGGGCTGAGATGTCCATAGGCTTGTCTTGGGGGGCAGTTCTGGGCCCTGACTTGGGCACTGTCCAGAGATGGGGTGGGGCCTGTCCTCTTACAAGAAGGCACCCACACTGGCCCAGTCCTGCAGGTCAGAGGCCAGGGATGCATCTCCTGCTTCAAAGAGGGGCTCTGGGGGCAGGCAGCCACGGCCGTTCTCATCCCACGGGTGTTGCAGGAAGGATGTGGCCAGGAAGGTCTCATCGAAGTCCAGGCTGTCCGCAGCCTGCTCTACGGGAGGTCCCCAGGTAGTGGGGCAGTCGATGTGGCGGCCGTGGACAGTAAGGTCCACGTCCCCATGAGAGGCGGGGCTCAGTGGTGGGCTGAGCCCCAGGGCTTCCAGTGGGCTCAACTCCCCACCCAGAGTGCCAGCCTCGAAGATGGCCTCCCAGTCGAAGTTGCCTTTGAGGGGTTCCAGCTCACCCTGCTCCTCCTGGGTCAGCAGCAATGCGCTGGGGGCCCGCAGGACCTTGGCCACCCGCTTAGGCAGCGGCTGCTTGCGCTTATGCCCCAGCCTGCCCTCTCCCGTGCCCCAGCCTGCTTCCCCTGTGGCCTCCTCAAACTCCTGCAGCAGCTGCTGGGCTTCTGCATTCACTGTCAGGGGTCCACCCCAGGGGGCAGTGCTGGGCTCCTGAGAAGCCTGGCTGGCAAAGGCCGGGTGGATGTGGACCGGGGGCAGTCGCCGCTTCTTGAAGGCCCCACTGAGCAGTCGCTCTGCATACTGGGGGTCAATGCGCCAGAAGCCCCCCTTGCCGGGCTCATCCTTCTCTCGAGGCACTTTGATGAAGCACTTGTTCAGGGACAGGTTGTGTCGAATGGAATTCTGGCATAAGCAGAGGAGAAAAAAAGAACAGCTGGGTCAGAGGGCAGCCATGGGGCAGCACCCAGGGCTCCTGCATGCTCCTGCATCTTTGCTTTAATGGGGGAGGTGTGAATGACCAGCTGCCTTGACCAGGCAGCTGCAGCTCAGAGACCCTGGGACACCAGCCATGGGCATTGGGGAGCTCAGAGTACGGGCAGGGGGGGTCGCTTTTGTTCTCTGTTGCCAGGATATCTGCCTGCTCAGTCATCCGAGCTCTGAGCCACAGGGTGGCTGTCAGTGCCACCCCCTGTTGCCCTCCCTCCCTCCCTTACCCTGCTGCTTGCAGCCCCTGAGCCAAAGCCCTCAGCTCCCCCAGGGCCTGGACTGCCATCTCCGACCACTGGCTGGTCCTCACTGTTTGTGAAGTGAGTGGATCAAGGGAGGGGTTGGGTGCCCAAGGATTTTGTGTGTGTGTGTGTGTGTGTGTGTGTGTGTGTGTGTGTGTGTGTGAGGGATGGGAGGATCTGGTGACTCCTTGTTTGTTGTTGAGCAGGGCTGCTGGCCTAGGCCTTCACCCCAACAGCCTTCCCTTCCCACCCCAGGCTCAACTGATTATTACCCAGCCAAGAGCATAGGCTCATTTCTTGGGCCTGAGCTGCACAGGCCCTAGGGCAGGGAGAGGATAAGGTGGGGTCCCAAGGTTAGGGCCATTTGGAATGGTTTGGGACCTGGATCCTGCACCCTGCCTCCCTGAGTACCCCAGGGAAGAGTGGGCAGCCTGAGGTCTCTCTACCTCCAGCAAGTCCTGGATGCTGATTCTGGGAGACTTCAGAGCATATGTCCTTGGCCTCAAACCTATCACCCTACCTCATCTGTTTTTAAGTGCTTAGTTTTGTCCACACCATGCTGGAGCACAGGGGGCCAGGCTGGAATAGCAGGATGGGTGGGTGGGTAGTGGGTGCCCCAATGGCCAGCAAGGCTGGGATGTTTACATGGAGGTCTGGGCCCTGTGGCTGCTCTGTGCCAGGTTCTGGAGGAGACTTGGAACATGAAGCCAGCGCAGATGCAGAGCCCCTGTGGAAAGCACCTGGCTCAGGTAATTGTCCCCCCAGGGAGGCTGGCTGAGAAGGGGGGGGGGCGGAGGAAGCAGGAAACAGGGGAAGAGTTGGGGGTGGGGGCTGGGTCAGTGGCTTTAGGACGATCTCATGACCCCTCCACCTGGACAACTGATATTCACGACGACAGGCTCACCGAGGCCCTACTCTCTGAGCCAACTTCAAGGTGGCAGGGTCAAGAACCTGGCAGAGAGGACATCAATTTCCATTTCTGGGTTCGGTTCTGACCAGCTCTCCTTGGACAGAATAGTGCCTAGGAATTCTAGGACTTGAGATAATAATTCGCCCTTAGTGGGTCATCCTCTCTGAAGACTGGAAGATGACTGCTGGATGAATATGCCCTTCTTGACACCCCAGCCCTTGCCACCACATAGAACCTCCATGTCTGTCTACACCCCTGAAGCTCCCAGGCCCTGGGACATTCTCCCTCCTCCCTGTCTCTGAAGTTTCAAGCACTTGGCAGGGGCACGGCCAGATGGCCCCGTGGCCTTGCAGATCTGGGATGAGGATCCAAGCGGAGACGCAGGGAGGAGAGTGGGGAGGGAGCGGCCACCCGCGCCTCCTCTACCTGCCAGGTGGGATCGGCGTGGCGGAAGTAGCAGAAGTTGTCCGTGATCCACTTGTAGATGGCGGACAGCGTAATCTTGGTGGCCTTGCTGGCCTGCATGGCCATGCAGATGAGAGTGGCGTACGAGTAGGGCGGCTTCACGTGCGGGTTGGTGGCATAGTCCACGTCCTCAGGGGGCGGGGCCTGCAGCCCCGGGGGCGCGCTGCGCGACGACGTGGGCTTTCCAGGTGTGTGCGGTTGCCCGAGGCAGGCGGGGTCGGCAGCGAGGGGAGACCCCGGAGCCACGCAGCCCGGCACCTGGTGGTAGCCGTGCGGGTCGGTGCCCCCCGGGGGCAGGCTGGGGGCCTTGGCGTTGAGAATGGAGAATTCCTGCAGCCACTGCAGGCTGGTCAGGCTATCATCCAGGGCGTCGGGTTCCTCCCAGCTGGCCTCGGGTCCGGCCTCCTCTGCAGGGCCGGCTCCGGAGAGGCGCAGCCAGCTCTCCGCCATGTCTGCCGGGGCTCTCCGAGGGGGCGGTCACCATCCACGGGCTGAGCCGGGGTAGCGGCTCCGGTTACGCGGCCTCCCGAGCGCGCACCTCCATCCCGCAACCCCGGGGTCGCCTCCTCGAAGACCAATGCGGGCCTGCGGGAGCACGGCGGGGTTGAGCACTCCCCACCCCCGGGGAGGGCCCCCCAAAAGTCCTGCTCGGCTTCGCCCCCGCCGCAGGTAGCCCCCGTCCGCCCCGCCTCTCCACCTCTCCATCCGCCCTGCGACTTTTCAGTGGCCTTCACAAAGGAAGAAGGCAGGGAGGCCGACTCTTCTGAAGTGGGGAATGGAGGGCTTCCCGCCCGGAAGAGAAGAGAGCTGGAGAGACAGAGATCGGGGGAGGGAGATGGGGAGGAGGAGGGAGAGAGGGGGAGAGAAAGAGAGAGAGAGAGAGACAGAGAGACAGAGAGAGAGAGAGAGAGAGAGAGAGAGAGAGAGAGAGAGAGAGACAGAGAGAGAGAGAGAGACAAGGGGCCGTCTGATTGGAAAGAGATTCAGATGAAGGGTCCCGGGAAAGGCAGGAAACTGGACCCAGAGTTACGGAGGGGCGGGAAGCGAGTCCCCCAAACTCTCGGGTACCGGTCGCTGTCCCGTCGCTCCCGTCGGGGACGAGGGTGGCCCGGGCCGCCGCCGCCCTCCCCGCAGCCCGCCGCAGCCTCCCGGCTCCTTACCTGGCTCAGAGCGCAGCCCGACCAGAGAAGGTTGTGGAAGGTCGTCCCACCTCCCGCGGCTCTGTCCGCAGCTCTAGGGCTCTATCCGCTCCCCTCTTCGCCCCCCCACTCCCTGCCCGACGGCGCTTCTCTGAGCGCCAGCGGCCCAGGGACCGGCATTAAGTAGACGCTAGGAAGGCTTCTCCTGCTGCCATGGCGACGCTCCGCCCCTATAAACAGCTTCCGCCTCTGCCATTGGCCGGTGCGTCTCCAAGGAGACCGCGGGCCCTAGCTGCTCTCTCTGGCGGCAACTCTCTGGAACTCCCTCCTTCTGCCGCCCTCGCCCGCGCCACCCAGCCCCCTACCCGCCACCTCGACCCGGCTCGGCGCATTCCCGCCCGAGGGCCCCGCGCTGGGGGCGAGCGCGCGGCTCCCGCCCGAGGCCCCAGGAACCGCCGGGCTCCGCGAGCCCCTCCCCACGGCGGGGGCCGAGCCGCTCAGACGCGTCGACAGCTGCGGGCCGAGCCCCGGGTTCTGGGGACCAAGTCAGAGGGACTTCAACCAGGTCCTGGGAGTCCCTGCCCCGCCCCACTGGCCGTGTCCCGTTTCTGCGGCCTTCCCCTCACTCCCGTCCCCGAGTTCTTCCTTGGTCCTGCAGGCAAGTCTGACTCTGATGCCACCTGTCGCTAATGTCCGCAGGGATGGCCATACGGCCCGCAGACACACCAAGACGGATAGGGTAACCCAGCGTCTCCCGGTAAGCAGCTCCCTATTCCCGGAAACCCGCAGTCTAGGGCATCCTCTTGGGTGCCTCTTCTTCCAGACAGCCTGGGACGCAGAGCCAGTGCGTAACCCTGCCAAGTTCCTTTACGGAGGTCACTTGTTCTATTAACTTAACCAGGAACCGAGGCCGCAGGGGCTCTGGGCCTAGCCTTCCCTGCTGTCACCATCTTTCCTGCTCTTTAATTATTGAGGAGTTGTACTGTTAAGTTCTCCGGTTTAAGGCCGACGCAAAGGCAGGTAGAGCTCTGTTCAGGAGTGGAGCTGGGTGCCAGAGGCTTTGTGCACAGACTGTGCAGAAATTTCTGCCCGGCAGTGGGCTTCCACCCAAGAGCATGCCTCTCCCATTCCTCTACCCCTAGACCGTGCCGAGTTTTCAGAGCGTCCTAGCCACCCGGGTTGAAATTTTCACAAATGAGCCCACTTGCAGCTAACAGTTCTCCTTTTCTTGTAAACAGTTTTATTCATTTTTACGAATCATGCAGCAATCCATAAATATTGCATCCTTGGTGTCCTCACTGTAGTATACTCAGGAGTGTACTTCAGGGAGTGTAAAGGTACACAGATGGCACACACACACACACTCCAGGTGTACAGGCCTAAAACATAGTGAGCAACCAGTATGCCAATGCCAGGTGGACAGGCCTAGCTCCCCAGTGAGATGGCTTTGCGTTGGGTCAGTGCCCAGGAGATGCCTCAGGGATGAACTCTGGTGTGATGGAACTAGACAAAAAAAAAAAAAAAGGTTCTTTGAGAAACCAAGGTCACAACAGCATCCTGGGCCAGGGAAAAGTGTAGATTTAGGGTGGCAAGGAATCAAAGGCCCTCCAGGAACCTCTGGAACCCATTTCACTTCCTTGGCCAAATGCTGACAAGGTGACTGTGTGAATAATGGACTGGGTTAGGAGTGTGGCAGTTGACCGAGGCCCACCGTTGTGGATGGGCTATTTCTGCTTGCTAAAAGCTGAAGGGAGGCATGGAAGGGGCACTGAGCAAGGCAGTGAAAGGTGTGCTAACTCAGGTGTGTCCTGGTTTTGGAGATGAGGCCAGTGAGCAGGGCAGGGCACTTGCTGTGAGGAAGAGGCTGACTGCGATGGCTTCTTCTGAGGCTTCCTGGCCACTGTCGCTACTGTTTACCTGAATCTCCATCTCAGTGACTTCCCCCCTCCTCCCAGATCACACCACACTGAGAACACTGCTTACCTACTGCCTGCCAGGGAAGGAGGTGGGTTGCTGTGCCACCACCCTGGGCTCCAGGAGCTTCCCCATTGCTTGCTGCTTTACACTGTAAGTATGGCTATTACTAACTATGAAAGGGGCTGTCAAAATGCTGAAGGAAGGAAAGGGCAGCAGGTCAGGGTAGGAACGGCAAAGTCTGCTGCGGTGCTCAGACAGCGGCAGTGGGAGCTCAAGCCCAGCCTCCTTTTGCAACTCAGGCAGAACCAGACTCTCCGCTAGCGGGATGACAGTACCACACTCCTGGTATAGAACACGGCCACACAGAAGATACAACAGAGAGCTGTGTAGTAGCACAGGCCTGTGATCCCAGTACTTGGGAGTACAGTCACCCATGCTCACACAGCGTCAGAGGCTAGACCCTCATCTTGGCCTATCCCCCCCCCCCAAATCTCTCCTAGGCAGCAGCCTTCTTTTGGGAAAGCTTAACACTTACAAAGCCTAAGGCTCCTCACTTCTCACCTTCACAAGTAACTGTTTTTAATCTTGATTCCCAAACAATCTCATGCTCCACTGAACACCTGTTCCAAAAGGCGGTACACAGGTATCTACCCAAAGAGTCAAATGGAATCCACTGAGCTTTTGAAAAAGGTGTGGCAGTCAATAATTCCTGCCAGCTTGCTGCCATGGGCTTTGTCTGCATGCTGACTGGGATGGCATCTCTCAGTCACTAATGGGAGGCTACCCACCTCATCTATCAGATCTTAAAGGTGGGGCTCTGAGGGACTCCCACTCTCTAGGTCCTCCACTACTTCCTTTCATGATCCTGAACACCAGTTTGAGAACCACTAGTTCACAGCCCTTAGCATAGTTCTTCAGCTGTTAAAAAGGAGTCAAGAAAAGCGAGCTGGGTTTGAGACTCCATCTCAGTGTCTGTAGTGAAGATGAACCAACCGCGATAGTAATGGTCGGCCAAGCACAGCTCCTAAGAGGCCCAGCAACATGCTTCTTGCAATGTCACCACTACGTGGAGTCCTGAGCCTTCCTGACTGCACCTGAGGAGGACAAGGCCTTAGAAGGGTCATCACCCTAACTGGGGCCTCAGACTTAGCTCTGTCCATAGCACACAGGCACATGGGGTGCAGGAGACCAGTTCTGTTACCAGAAGAACTGGCTTTTAACCAACCCTGTGGTTGCCATAATCTCCCTGTCCTCGAGAGAGAAATGAGTTCCTGGTGCTTTGAGTCCAGAGTGCAGGATGGCCTTTCCTTCTCATGGGAACCAGCCTCTCAGCCACCCCAAGTTGTGGGTTTAAAATTGACAGAAACCAGAAACTGTCAATGGGTGTCTGTAACAAAGCTGCCAAAACTCTGCCTGCTCTCCCTGCAGAGAAAATGCTGAAGAAACAACCAGGCCCCGGCCCTCAGCTCAACTTGACCATTGGGTTTGGTGGATGTTGTCCAGTCTCTGTTGGGCCTCATGAGCTATAGTTCACTGTATCAACCCCTGAAGAAGAGGGAGTCTGGTTCTTTCTGAGAGGGCAAAGATCTTGGTTATAGATGAGGTTGGCAGAGGGCTGCACTCCAGATCCAGCCTTCATGTGAGTATAAAGTCCATACGTCTTGTTGAAGATGCCCAGGCTTGTGGTCCAGTGAGCACGGATGGAATGCAAGGACAGGAGGGGAGCCCAGGTACAGGGGCAGGCACCCTCACACACCCAAAGGATCCCACACACAGGGCCTGTTCCCGTCAGGGTCCTCTAGGCTTCCAGATGATAAGCGTCGGTGCTGGGTGTTCCTACGGCTGATGGTGTTGTCATCAGGCTTCCAGGGACCTTAAGAAGAGATAATGAAGGTTATGGGCACCAGAAGCTGGGCCAAGTCCAGATGGCATCTCCAGCAGGGAAGCACCAGAGTCAACACAGAAGCTAGCAGGATGTGTGTGACCTGCAGCTCCTGAGTGCACAAGACATAGCATATGAGAGGAAGAGCAGGGAGAAGCACGTGCTGAAGCCAGGGCTGCTTGCACCTACCTGCCTGGGCAGTCATGGCCTGTGCTCGGTGGGCAGAAAGGACATAACAGATGCTCTTTGTTCATAAACTTACCCTAGGTTCCACTTTGACCTTAACTATTTGGTTCTGGTCTAAGCTATGCTGTGTGGATGAGCGAAAGGAACTCCACCTGGCTGAGCTGATGGCTCTAGGAAGGGAGCAGAGCACGCCTCTCCTGACCATAGCCTCCATGTTGGTGATGGGAGCCAGAGGGTGGGCAAGGACTGGTATGCAGGACAGCAGGGTGCTGGGGGTGGAAAGTCTTGAGTGGGAGAAAGTGTGCTGCTCCAGAACCCTTACCCTACACCGCAGCTTTGCACCTCTTCCCTCACCTGAGTGACCTGGGGTCCTGGAGGGGATACCTGGCATACTTAGCCCTCTCCCAGTCCCTGGCTGCCCCAGCACCTGGACTGGAGACTCGTCCCAGCCACCTCTGCCTCATGCTCTGCATCTAGCCCACCAGTGCCTCGTTCGCACTTCCTAGTTATATCTGCACCTGCATCTCACCTTCCTGGGCCTCATGCCCAGTTTGTATTGCACTTGTGGGGTGATTCTGGCAAGTCACTTTAGGCTTGGCTTCCTAGCTATGCAAAGTTTGCTGTGAGGACTGCATTAGGCCATGAGTGTGCCAAGCAGAGTACCCAACTTCCCACCAGATTTGTCTGGGGCGCCTCATGTGTCCCCTGGGTCTCCCTTTGACAGGGTGGCTCATTTTATCTCTCCAGGGCAGCTAGAGTGTTCCTTGTGCAATGACACATAGGGCCTTACTACCTCCAGCCTTGGGACAGAACTCCTGGGAATTTTAGGGAAGGCATTTCATCTTGTGGGCCCTGTGGCCTGACTTCAGAAGGCACCTCCCATCTGGGCAAGGTCCTGAGCCTCACTCTCTTCCCTCTATACTAGAGAAACTGGTCCTTTTACTGTGTTACACATGTTTCTGCAGAAGACCATGGCATATAGTACTACCCCTCGGAGCTCAGCAGAGTGCCTGGCTTGGTGGGGAGGCTTCTCTAGTGAGGTCAGCTAACTCTACAGTGTGGTCTTGAGGCCATCTCACCCATGGCCAAGGTCAGCCTCAGATTTGGCTAGCCCAAAACACAAAGCCCTTTAGTGGCAGAAATGCCAGAAAGCGGGGCTGGAGAGATGGCTCAGTGGTTAAGAGCACTGACTGCTCTTGCAGAGGACCCAGGTTCGATTCCCAGGATTCACATGGTGGCTAAGAACCGTCTTTAGTGCCGGGCAGAGGCAGGTGGATCTCTGTGAGTTCAAGGCCAGCCTGGTCTACATAGTGAGTTCCAGGCCAGCTGGGGCTACAGGGAGACCCTGTCTGTCTCAAACACACACACACACACACACACACAAAAAAAAAAAAAAAAAAAGGAAAAAAATGCCAGAAAGAAGCAAGTGTCCTGCTCCTTCCTCATAAGTGTTCTGGTGTGGGAGTCTATCTGGAGACTACAGAAACAATCCATGGTGGAGCCCAGAGAAAGGAGAGGGAAACAGGAAGGTCTTGGAGCCATTTACATCCAAACTGCCCATGGCTCTCTTCTCCCTGGAACATGAGAAGAGTCCTTCTTTGTCTCTGAGTGGTAGAAGAGAATCAGGGTATGTTCAGTTAGGAACCCCAGATAAAATGAGCTGCTTGTTCATGTGTAGAATCTGGTAGATGTCATACCTATTCCTCAATGTTTATGGGGCAGGACTCCGGAGCCGCGGCTGTTCAGTAGGAAAGACCAAAAGCAAATGGTAAACAAGAGAGGAGACAGACATGCACGCACAAATAAAAACAGCTGCCGCCGCATCACCACCACCAAGGCCACTGCTGTGGCACATCAGGAGATACTGGGCCCGAGCCTGTCAGGAGGACTGTCTGATCAAATTCACAGGAGTCTTTATTCAAAATCAGCTATCCCAGGAGCCCCAGCCAGGACTTCAGGTAGCCCCTTGTAGAACAGACTAGGATTCTGACAGGCATCTACTGTGAACGAGATGTAGAGAATGAGGCTTCCTCTCCCACAGAAGCATCCAAAGGACTCGCAGCAGCCCTGGTGCTGCCTCTCTACAGCCCACTCAGAGGGCAGTCCGGCTGCTGGGGGAACTCCCCACGAGTGCATCAGGGCTGGGTGAATCCAGACCCTCTGGCAGGAAGATGAAGCTTCTCGACTTGAACGCCTCTAGGGAGAGGGCAGTGTTGCTTTCTTCCCCATTCTCTTTTGAGGAATCACAAATGGGAGACCTCTAGAGGCAAATTTAGGGAACACACTTAGGAAGGTTTGGCATACTCCTCTTCTACCAACTGATGAATTAAAATTATTTTTTTCTGGGGCTGGAGAGATGGCCTAGCGGTTAAGAGCACTGACTGCTCTTGCAGAGGACCCGGGTTCGATTCCCAGCACCCACGTGGCGGCTAAGAACCGTCTGTAACTCCAGTTCCAGGGGAATCTGAAACCCTCTTCTGACCTCCGTGGCATTGCACGACATGGGTGCACCAACCTACATGCAGACAGTACATTAATACACATAAAAAAATAAAATTAGGCCGGGCGTGGTGGCGCACGCCTTTAATCCTAGCACTCGGGAGGCAGAGGCAGGCGGATCTCTGTGAGTTCAAGGCCAGCCTGGTCTACAGAGTGAGTTCCAGGACAGCTGGGGCTACAGGGAGACCCTGTCTCGAAAAGACCAAAAAAAAAAAAAAACGTGAAAAAAAAAATTAAAAAAAATAATTTTTTCCTGTTCATTCTTTTTGAGACAGGTCTCTCACTGTGGTCTCAGCTGACCTAGAACTTCTATGTAGACCAGTTAGTATTAAAGATATCATGCCCAGCTCTACTGGTATAATAGTTCAAATATACTTGCAGTTTCTGTCTAGGGGAAAGAAACAAAATCTGGATTTTCCCTTAATGCCCACTCCTACAAACAATCCTGAAGCCCCCACCCCCTTTAGATAAGGTCTTATTATGCAGCCATGGCTGACCTGATACTTGATATTTAGACCAGGACTCTCAGGCAGGATCTACCTGTCTCTTTCTCAGAGTGCTAGAATTAAAGATGTGTGCTACCACACCTGGCCTTAAGCATCTTATGGGGCTTGAAGAGAGAAGTGGTTTGGACTTCAGGTCTTCATTATGTATTTTCAGATTTCATTGCACGGGCTCATTCTTGTACAGCACAGTCACATAAACATCGTTTGCATTTTGGGAGGGTAGAGAGATGGCTGAGCAGTTAAGAGAATGTACTGCTCTTTCAGAGGACTTGGGGTTGATTCCCAGGACCCACCTTGGGCGGCTCATAACCTCCTGTAACTCTACCACAGGACCTGATAGCCTTTTCTATAAATACTTCTCTCAGACAGATGCAAACATATCTACTTAAAACACTAGAAATACAGGCTGGGTGTGGTGGCACATGCCTTTAATCCTAGCACTTGGGAGGCAGAGGCAGGTGGATCTCTGTGAGTTCAAGGCCAGCTAGTCTACATAGCAAGTTTCAGGACAGCCAGAGCTATAGGGAGACCCCATCTCAAAAAGACTTTCCCCCCCAAAAAAACCACACTAGAAATACAAATCTTAACTCTTAAAAATTTGTTTGCAGTTTCACTAAAAACTATTATCTTCGCCTTTTTCCATCATGATGGCTACTTAGAGGCTTCCAAGAACCCTCAGCACACCTCATCAATCTCTGCCACTTGTGTAATAACCTACCACATTCTTGGAGCCATACAGTAGGCTTTGCATGGTCATGAATTCTCTTTTTTTTTGGTTTTTTGAAACAGCATTTCCCTGTAGCCCCCAACTGGCCTGGACGTACCTAGTACACCAGGCTACCCTTTAACTCTGCCTGCCTGCCTGCCTCTGCCTCCTGAGTGCTGGGACTAAAGGTGTGTGCCACCACACCTAGCAAATTCTCTTGTGTGTGTGCGTATGTGTGTGTGATCCTTGCACAGGGGCCATGTTAATCTTCTCTGTATCATTCCAATTTTAGTATATGTGCTGCCAAAGCGAGCACACAAATTCTAACTCTTACCACCTACACCTGTCCATTTAGATTATTCACTTTGAGAACCTTGAGGAGCAATCTCAGAACATACCCATCCCTAGTATGAGGACCCAGAAACCTACTGTCTTGGGCCCTCTGGAGCCCTTAATGTTCTTAGGAGGTGAGCTGAAACAGCACAGGCACCCACCCTCTAAGCCCCTTATAAACGGGTTTCTTGGAGAGTGCCATGGGCAGGGTCTAGGGAAGCACCCTGCATCCTTCCTGGCCTTTGCTGGCCTGCACTCTCCATTGGTCGGTCCTTCATGAAGGGGGTGGCATCCACCTGAAGAGGGAAACAGACTCAAGCAGGGAGTGGGTGTGTAAGAAGTGATCCTGGTGGAAAAGAACACTGCTCCAGGCATGGCAAGGAGCCGATCCAGCATGCAGTTATGTCAAGGTAGGATGGGAATTTGACCACACGTGTCAGTGTGAAGAGGCTCTGACCCAGGAGATAGTTCCAGAGTTTCCCAGCACTTCTGCTATCAATGTGATGAAGCAGCAGATGATGTTCTGCCAAGAAAGCAACACGTCTCCTTCCTGCCAGGGCCCTGGGACCTCAGTGGCAGGGACAGGGACAGGGACACTTAAGTGCTGTGTATAGCTGATTCCCTTTCCTGACAGCTGCCACAGGTACTGATTTCATTTCTGGCCAGACTGGGGACCTAGTTTAATCTCAAAACTGGTGGCTCCAGAAGTTACCACTAAGAACCGTAAGGCTTCCTTCATTTTTGGACTCTCCGCTACCCCCACATACTCCCTAAAGTGAAGATGTATTGACAAGCAGGTTGGCCAAAGTGAGGCTTGAAGAGGAAGCAGCAGAACGAACAAGCTCAGTTTCCATGGCGCTGCTGACTCCAACAGCTGCCAGCAGCTCCCTCTGCCAAAATTGGGGCTACGAGTAGGAGCCCTTGAGGAGACGGTGGCCCGCAGAGAGCCGCCATGGACGGAGGCAGAGCTAGGCACAGGCGCCACCCTTACCCTGGAACCCAGGATGCCCTTCCTGTAGTCCTTGCCACTGAAGCATGCTTTTTTTTTTTTTTTTTTTGCTGAAAAGATATAAATGTAATCCCACATACATTTTTCTTGAAAAAAATCTTAGTATACTGAACATAGGCCCTTGCCAATGAGGACCTGAAAGCTTGTCTATAGCCCTAAGCGAGAGCCTTGAAGTGCACACACCAGCAAGCTTGGTGTCAGGCTGAGGAGAGGCAGGACAATGCTGGCACAGAGTGAACATGAACTTTCACACGAGTCAGAGAACATAAATGACTTTAAAATAAACCAGACTAACATCTACATTTGGCAAAAAGACATGAAACATGAATGGACAGATGGAAGCAAGCTCACAAGTGGGAAGGCAGGGAGGGAGTGTGCGTGGTCTTCAGCAGCTCCAGTCCAGGTTAACTGGGCAGGAGATGGCCATGCAAATCAACACTTCTGCCATGTTCAGGCAGGCAGGGAGTATGCCCAGGCCTGCACAGGAGAAGCAGGTAAACTAATGCTGTCTCTCGGGCCTCAATGAAGGTTGAGAACTGGGCAGTATCTTCAGACAAACTAAGAGAATGACTGAAGTGCCCTTGGAAAAGCTGGAGAAACTTTCTCCTGAGCAGCTAGCTTCCCTAGCCACAGGCTTGCATGGAACCAGGACCTGCTGGGACCACGTCTGGCACAGGCTGAAGGAAAGAAGCAACCACAAGACGTCCTGTGTCTCCAATACCTCTAGCCACTTTGCAGAGCTAGTAAAGCACTGGACCCAGGAGTGGCTGTTCTGAAGCAGGTTTTCATTCAGGGGCCACTGGGGGATTACAACAGCACAGTGTAAAGGACGATCTCTACAGTGAAAGCAGGTAGGACATCTGACCACCTAGTTGGGCAAGGCCCTTAGAAAGTGTTTTTTGGGAGGTGCTGAGTGAGCACACTGAGGTTGGTGCTCAATGTGTGATTATTTTATTTTAAGACATCTTGCTATGGATGCTTGTCTGGCCTGGAACTTGCAGTAATCCTGCTGCCTTTGCCTCCTGAGTGCTGGGATTACAGGTGTGTGTCACCATGCCTGGCCTTGAATGTGTAATTAACATGGCTGCTTTGCAGAGTCAATCTGAGATCATGAAAACGAACACATGAAAAGTTGGGGGATCCACAGAACAAGTCATCCCTGCCCCTGGCTTCTTCATCATCCAAATCTAGCATGTTCCACAGCCAGTACCCTAAGGGTCACTGGATTACAAAGCCACTTACTGGCATATACAATGCTGGCTTTTAGATTCCTTTTTGTCCCTCAAACAAATGTCACCCGAGGAGCTATGACTTCTTACACTTTAAAGAGCTCAGGCTACTTTTCCAAGATTTTCATGGGGAAGGGTTTGTCTGCTCCTGCTTTCTGAGGAGGAAAAGAAGACACGGTATCTGGGAATACTGTGATGAAAAGGGTACAGTCTGGTCAACTTGTGATACTGTGATGAAAAGGGTACAGTCTGGTCAACTTGTGATACTGTGATGAAAAGGGTACAGTCTGGTCAACTTGTGATACTGCGATGAAAAGGGTACAGTCTGGTCAACTTGTGATACCATGATGAAAAGGGTACAGTCTGGTCAACTTGTAACACTGAGATGAAAAGGGTACAGTCTGGTCAACTTGTAACACTGTGATGAAAAGGGTATAGTCTGGTCAACTTGTAACACTGAGATGAAAAGGGTACAGTCTGGTCAACTTGTAACACTGAGATGAAAAGGGTACAGTCTGGTCAACTTGTGATACTGTGATGAAAAGGGTACAGTCTGGTCAACTTGTGATACTGTGATGAAATGGGTACAGTCTGGTCAACTTGTAATACTGTGATGAAAATGGTACAGTCTGGTCAACTTGTAATACTGTGATGAAAACGGTACAGTCTGGTCAACTTGTGACACTGTGACGAAAAGGGTACAGTCTGGTCAACTTGTGATACTGTGATGAAAAGGGTACAGTCTGGTCAACTTGTAATATTGTGATGAGGTCAACTTGTAACACTGTGATGAAAAGTGTAGTCTGGTCAACTTGTAAGGCAAATTTTGACCCTTTCCTTCTATCCTGACACTCTTAGGGCAGGAGGTGCTGTTTGCATCAAGCTCAAGGTTATCCTAGGGCCTCTCGCTTCCTCTCAGCATCTGGTCTCCAGCACCTTAGCACACCCCAGGCCTTCCTGGCAGGAACTGCAGGGCAGGAGATGGTGTACCATGGGGAGAGCAGGGAAGACCAGAAGGGCCTCTCCCACCAAGTTCATGCTCAGCAGACTGCCACTCACCGGGTAAGCGGACCTCAGAGCACGGCTTATTGTCCAGTGCTTTCACACTTGCGATGTCAAAGTCATTGTTATTGTCACACTCCATACCTAGATATGCGCATGTCCTCTGGCCTGTAACGGAGTTAATGCAGTTAGACAGGGGCTGGCTGTGTTTTTTCTCTACTTTGCTGTCCTTAAAATAAATCTTAAGGATGGAGACAAAAAAAAAAAAATCAAATCATATGTTAAAAGAAAAGACAATAACCAAGTGAGTAAAGAGTGGATCAAAAAAAAAAAAAAAGAATCGAGTTGTGTGGGCGTGTCTGGGTTCTCGCATCGCATCATCCTGTTTGTTTCCTCAGTTGGCCCCTTTCTAACTGCTGTTCCCTAGTAAGATCACTGCACAGGGCTGTGGGACACAGGCTTGACAGACCACTACAAAGGGTAGCTGCAACCAGTCCAGGCTAATGACACTGTGGCTGGCAGAAGCTGGAGAAAGCAGGGGGGACAGTACCCAGCTCAGGTGTGAGCAGGATGTGCTTATGACCAAAGATTCTGCAAAATGATACACATAAAACAACCACCAACAGCCTCAGGTTCCATAATTTTGTACATTGCATCAGAATGATGCGCAAAATTCACAAAATTATGTTTTACTCTCAGGAGACTGAAGTTGTTTTGAGCATGTTTTCAGAGACTCCCCAGAAACCTGCAGACATGTGAGAAGGGGACGAAAAGTTGTACAAGTAACTTTTTGAGCTCCCCCTTTCTTCCTTGGTGTGGGCCATGCAAAGTTGGGTGGCAACAACCTGGCCACCTTGAACTTAGAAGAAAATGTTCTTCAGGCCAACCATCACCCATTGGGTGAATCTGGAGCCTTGAGCTCTGAAATACCTACCAAGGCAGAAAAGCTTTAAGCCCTGGGCAGATGTTGAGGAGCAGGAGGACTGGCCTTGAGGCTCCTGTCTTTGAGCCTCTTGCCAGTGGGAGCTGTCGAGTCCACATGCACACCTGACACCACCTGATGCTCCTGAAGCCATGGCTACTGCTGAAGCAGAAGCAACTAGGATGGCATCTGCTGGCACAACTGCATCCAGCTGTGGCCCACATGTGCTCAGGAGTTGCCCTAGAGCAGAGAGGCTCCTGGGACAGGTGGTATGACTTCTCTGACCCTCTCTTCTTTCTCTTCCTCCTTCCTTACCCTGTGGGGCATGCCTTCTTTTCCGGCTTTACAAGAAAGAAAATTCTTCTTTTTGAAGACAAAATTGAGGCTTATAAAAGTGCTTGCCTAGGGTGAGCTGCTGAAGAAACTCTTTGTTTCCTCAGCTACACCCTTAACCAGCCTGCTGCTTTCTGAAATTCCCTCCTTAGATTTTCTTGACTATGCAAAAACAGACAAGCTGTCAAGTAGTTCTGCCTCCCATGTGGAAAGACTATTGCTGCTGCCCCACTGGGGGGCCTGGCTGGAGAACTGCCATAGGAGGCAGATGTGGGTGCAGAAAGAGAGGTGTGTCTTCTGCAGCATCCCCATCCTGCTCTTCTGGACTCCCAGTCTTCGAGGAGCTGGGATATCACTAAGGTCACTGATATGCCATTTGCCTGATAAAGAAGGTAACCACCCCAACAGCCACACAGCAGAGCACTGTCGTCAAGTCATCATGGATCTACGTTTCTTTACCCCTTAGAGAATCCCCAAGAAACATCATAGAGCAAGAACTAGGTCTTTTACCATCTTCTTGCATGGGTGATCCATCCTCTTCCTCTATGACATCATTTCCCTAGGACAGAGGGAAGATCCCATGAGTCTACAAAGCAGAGAAGCTAAGTGACCGACTGAAGATAGAACAAACCATCCCTGTGGTAGTTAGTTCTGTGGCCTACATCCATAGCACATACTTCCTGCCTGTGTTTGTTGTGCTAAGGTGTCCAGGAGAGGCTTGTTCGACCATACTGCAGGTATGTGCTCAGAGCAGGTTATCTACAGAAATACCCTACTGCACCTTAGCTGACATAAAAGGTGTAAGTAAAAGTTGTTAAATGAGGCAGCTGTGGTGGTGCCTTTAATCCCAGCACTCAGAGGGCAGAGGCAGGCAGGTCAATCTCCGTGAGATCAAGGTCAGCCTGCTCTACATAGTGAGTTCCAGGCCAGCTGGGACTACAGGGAGATCCTGGCTTAAAAAAAAAAAAGAAAAAAAAAGGGGGGGTGGAGAGATGGCCTAGCGGTTGGGAGCGCTGACTACTCTTGCAGAGGACCCGGGTTCGATCCCCAGCACCCACATGGTGGCTGAAAACCGTCTATAACTCCAAGTCCAGGAGAACTCCAGTTCCAGGGGAATCCGAGACCCTCTTCTGACCTCTGCGGCATTGCACAGCACAGGTGCACAGACCTACATGCAGACAGTGCATTCATACACATACAAAAATGGATAAATTTAAGAAAAGCATTTAAAAAAAAAAGGAAAAAAAGTTGTTAGATGAAAAAGCTGAATTTAAGACAGGTATGGGGACAACTGCCTAAAATCTTTTGGGATGCAGAGGCAGGGAGATCACCCCTGGGTTTGAGGCTAGCTTCATTTCCATAGCAAGTTCTAGGCCAGCCATGGATATATAGAAAGGCCTGATCTTTAAGGAAAACAAAAACAAAAACAAAAAAAAATCCAAAAAACAAAGTAAAAGCAAATAGATCAAAAACCTTTCAGAAGAGCTGAGAGATGAATCAGTGATTAAGAATATAGGCTGGCTGGGTGTTGTGGCGCACACCTTTAATCCTAGCACTTGGGAGGCAGAGGCAGGCGGATCTTTGTGAGTTCAAGGCCAGCCTGGTCTACAGAGTGAGTTCCAGGACAGCTGGGGCTACAGGGAGACCCTGTCTCAAAAAGACCAAAAAAAAAAAAAAAGCATAGGCTGCTCTTGCAGAAGACCCAGGTTCAGTTCCCAGCACCCACATGGTGGCTAACAACCATCCACAACTGTAGTTTCAAGGGATCTGGCACCCTTTTCTGGGCTCCTCATATATATATATATATATATATATATATATATATACCAGGTAAAATAGTTGTACATGTGAAAAAACAAAACAAAACCCTTCCAGAAATTCTTTAGGGGCCAAACAATTATTGAACTATCCTGAAAGGATCTCTGACAACAAAAGTGAAGTCCGGACTGCACAGTAATGGGTCTGTGTCATGGTCAGAGCATTTTCTCCCTGAGCCATAATCCTGTCGGCCTCTGCAGGGATCCTTGACGAAGTGCTGAGAGCAGGGGCAGGCAGAAACCTCACTCGGTTTCCATGTGCCTCCAAGGTGGGGAGCACCCCAGACCCAGTCACTCTGTATAAACATACTAGATGCATGACAGCCAGCGCATTCCTGAGGCCTTCTCAGGGTCTGGCACCTAAATGTCCCTCTTGCAGTCACTCTCCATAGACCACACTGAAACCAGCATTTCCCGGTAACAGGACAGGATCCATGCCAGAGCCCGGGGCTGCTCTCACCTTTGCCCACACTCCCCTTCTAACTGATCTAGGCATGCCACCTAGGAAGGTTTCTCCAGTATTCTGCCACATGCACTCCCCGTGAACACCAGCAGCTCCTCTGGCTGTGGGAAGGGGCGCTACTGTCTGCCATGCAGGTTACCTCTACATCCTGCTCTCCAGCTGGAAGGCCAGCAAAATTGCTATCTGGAGACTCTGCTGGTGTCTCCTGCAAAGGAACAACAAACTTCAAGGGTGTAATCATCACAGGCTCTCATGACAGCAAACTCAAGCTCAAGATTTTCACAGCACAGAACTGGTGGTGTACAGGAGCCAGATCTAAGGGAATGCATGCTCCCTGCAGCACTCCTTCCCAGCCTCTGAGCCTTGCAGCCGGCTACGCCTGGCAGACCCTCTGTTAAGTGGCCTTGGGTCCATGTGTGAAGTACAGACAGCAAGGCTGATTCAAGTGACTCCCTTACCTCTCCCTCTTCTGAGGGGGTTCTCCCGGCAGCCTGAGGGGAAGGGAGGGCCTCTCCCTCCTCTTCAGTACCAGGGGCAATGTAGGAGCCAGACATGGAGGAGACTGTGTCGGTGCTGATCTGGGAGGACGCCATGGACATGACTGACTGGGCCAGGCTGCTGCTAGCCGGATCTGTGGAGACAGGTATTAGGGGAGACAGGCAGGATCAAGTGTACTGAGAAGCAGTATTTCCTGTACTTGAGTCACAAGAAGAGTACAATGGCTTCATTTTGCCATCTCCTGAGAAAGGTTTAGACTGAAGGTTTTCTAAGATTCTGCTCCTCAGCTGAGCATGGTTGCCCATGCCTTTAATCTCGATACTCTGCAAGTTCAAGGCCAGCCTGGTCTTGAACAGTGAGTTCCAGGCCAGCTGGGGCTACAGGGAGATCCTGTCTCAAAAAGACAAAAAAAAAAAAAAAAAGGTTCTGTGCCTCTGTACCTTGAGCTCAGAACTTGGTCTGTTTTTGTCAATTTGACACAAGCTAGAGACACCTGGAAGGGCGGAACGCAGCTGAGGATTTCCTCCAACAGAGCGTCCTGTGGGCTTGTGGCTGGGGCATTTGCTTGATTTCTAGTTGAGGTGGGAGGGCCCAGCGCACCGTGGATGGTGCCATCCGTGGGTAGGTAAGCTTGGACTATATATAAGGGGTGGCTGAACAGGCCAGGGGGAACAAGCCAGGAAGCAGCGTGCCTCCATGGTCTCTGCTTCCTGGCTCCAGGTTCCTGCCTTGGCTTCCCTTGATGATAGAGTGTAAGCTGTAAGGTGAAAGAAACCCTTTCCTCCTTTAAGTTGGGTTTGGTCAGGTTTTTTTTTTTATTTATTTCGGTATGTGTATCAATGTACTGTCTGCATGCAGGTTTGTGCACCCGTGTCGTGCAATGCCGCGGAGGTCAGAAGAGGGTCTCGGATTCCCCTGGAACTGGAGTTCTCCTGGAATTGGAGTTTCAGACGGCTCTCGGCCGCCATGTGGGTGCTGGGGATCGAACCCGGGTCCTCTGTAAGAGCGGTCGGCGCTCTTAACCGCTAGGCCATCTCTCCAGCCCTTGGTCAGGTTTTAATAACAGAAATCAGAACTGTAACTTGAGGCTCAAGGGTTTCCTCCTCTCATTCCATGAGGAAACCTTATGGTGGCAGGCTGCTACTAAGGGCACTCCCCTCCTCAGTGGGGCCGATCTAGTCACCAGCCTAGCATTCAGTGCTCCCACCACTGGGGATGAGGTGAGGGGAAGTACATGCAGCTGCTCCCTCAAGTACCTTCTGGGGAAGAGATAGTAGAAGAGAGCGGAGTCCCTGTGCAAGATGACTGGTCAACAGCCCCTGAGGACGACAGGGTGAGGTTCTCACTCTCTGGAGTCACGCCACATTCCTAGGGGTGAAGGAAACCATTGGGCATGGAGTAAGTACGAGCCTAGTGTTTGGAAGGAGGGGGTAAGAGCAGGGTTGGGAAGGGACGAGGAGGAAAAGGGACACTGGGAGGGACAAGTGATGTGAGGGACATGGGAGGTGGTGCTGGCTTCTGTTCCATCAGCACTATTCAGCAGGGTCCTGGAGTGACTTTCTCCCAGGGGAGTGCACACTTCAGTCAACACCTCCTGCCCAAGGCCCAGCATCTGCTGGGGCTACAGAGACTGCAGCTCCAGTGACACAGGTCACCTAGCAGCTGTCACATGGGACAGCCCTGGTTCCCCAGTACTATGAATAAAGAACACAGAAGCAACAGGGACTCACCGCCTGCAGGACATTTTCACATGGATATTGGGGGAAGTTCCTGTTTGACAGATCTGAAACAGCATTTTTGCCTCCACCTGTCCCCTGGGCATAGTCTCAACATCCAGGGTGGGTGTAGAAGTCTAGGGGCACCTCCCCCCAGCTTCCAGGCAGGTTTATTTCACCCTAGGTCAGGTCTGGGCTACCCAGAGTTTCCCCAGCTCTACTGGTCTCCCATACATGACTGTCAAACGGGCCTTTGCAGGCAGAGCTCTCACAGAATCCCTGTCCTGCTCCAAGCCTTCATCTGGATGTTTCTCTTCCTCTCAGTTCTAAACAATTTCCATATTCAGCCAAATGCTGTCCCTCTATAACATTTTCTGTGTCCTCCACTTAAGGAAACTACATGCAACGGTACTATGGTACTCTATGGTTCCTGTTTTTTGGGGGAGGGTCTCAGGGTCTCTCTCCTCTCTCTTCTCTCCTCTCTCCTCACCTCTTCTCCTTTCTCCTCCTCTTTCTTTCCCCCTCACCCCAACAGCAGGCTGGCCTTGAACTTGAAACGTATCCCAGGCCAACCTCAAAACTGTGATCCCCTTGCTTTAGCTCCCAGAATGCTGGGGTTACAGGTGTGCACCACCACATCTGATTAGCTCATGTTATTTTCTACAGTTAAAATGCATTTGTCAGATGTGTTGGTGCACGCCTGTAATCCTTCCTAGCCTATGGGAGGTGGATCAGGAGTTGAAGGTAGTTTTCAGCAACACAAGAGAGTTCAAGGCCAGCCTGGGCTACATGAGACCCTGTCTCAATGCTGCTGTTCCCCTCTTCCACTAATACAGTCATTCAGCAAGTAGGCAGTGACAATGTTTCACATCTAGTCCTGGTAGTTGAGTACAAGTGCTGTCCCAACTAGACATGCGCCCCTGAAGAGGGAACACTTAAGTGCCTTTTGCACCTAGCTAGCTTGGTGCTCAGCACAGCACAGCACACAGCAAATACTTTTTTTTTGGTCTTTTTGTGACAGGGTCTCCCTGTAGCCCCAGCTGGCCTGGAGCTTGCTCTTTAGACCAGGCTGGCCTTGAACTTGCAGAGATCCACCTGCCTCTGCCTCCCAAGTGCTAGGATTAAAGGTGTGTGCCACCACGCCCGGCTGGACAGCTAATAAATTCTAAGTCAACTGTGTGTGAAGGAAGTACAGGGTAGAAAGTTCCAGTCTTTGGAGCTGGAGAGATAGCCTAGTGGTTAAGAGCACCGACTGCTCTTGCAGAGGACCCAGGTTTGAGCCCCAGCACCCACATGGCAGCTGAGAACTCCAATTCCAGGAGAACTCCAGTTCCAGGGGAATCTGAGACCCTCTTCTGAACTCCGAGGCACTGCACGACATGGGTGCACAAACCTACATGCAGACAGTACATTCATACACATACAAAAATAAAAAATAAAAAAAAGAAAAGAAAGTTCCAGTCTTTTCCCACTACTGGCCTGGCAGCACATAGCCCTGTACATTTCTACCACTTGTATCTCAACCCCTCTTAGATGTCTGCGCATGCTGCTCTCTCATCTCCTTGGATACCTGTTCCCGGGCCAACCTTGAAATGGCAACTCGACTTATAGTCTCAAGGTTCTCTTCCGCATCTGCCAACGCTAATCCACACAGCTATCTGGCCCACACATATATTAAGTCACTGCCTGTGTCCACCCTCACCCCACTTGCAAGCAGTCGGTGTCACAAGGGCAGACATTTTTTTTTTTTCTTACTGCTATCACCTTACCCTGCAGGACAGGGCTGGAGGCAAACAGGCTTCATAAATGGGGAGCTCCTGAATCTCAGGAAACCTCTGCAGCCACCACTTTGTAGTGTAGGGTACTAGAAGGTCTAATAAATGAAATAAAGGGACCAAGGAGCCGTGCTGACAGATGCCCAGGGCCAGCACCCAGGGAAGAAGAAAGCTAGTTACCTCTCCAGGTTGCTGGGCCGACAGTCTCTGAGAAAGCTGAGTCTCTGACTCACTACAAGAGTGCTCGTCATCTTCTTCGTGTAGCACAGAAGAATTCTGGGACACGGATCTGTAAAAGTCCAGAGGAAAAGCAGCTTAATCTACTGTCCACTGAAGAGTCTGGAGCTGGCCTGAACTCTGCTTATTCAGACTGTACAGAAGGACAGGGAAGCCAGATCACCTCTAGAGGAGCAGGAGGTGAGAAGAGCACCAGACATGGACAGAAACTGTGCCTTAATCTCCTTCCAGAACTCACGGTCTGAACTTGGGGAAAACCACAGGCATTTCCCAGGTTGTCATACCTTGACCATGAAACATCTTCCTTGGTCACAGAAACTGTATTGTGATTGTCCTGCTCAATTTAATGCTCAGGAGTTAGAGCCATGAGGCTCCTTCCATCTTAAGATTGGGCGGATTCCTGGTCCCTGAGGGAGGCTGTCTATGGTGCTCAATGTCTTCCCTTACAAGACAGTTCTGTCTAATGGGACTTTCCTAAGCATTTTATCTCCATATCTGGGGTAGCCTCTCCTCTGCCCAAAAAGGTTACCACTCAGGTCTTTTTGGGACTGAGGACCACTAAGAACGATGAGAAGATCTACCCAGGATGTGACTAGCACAGGCTGAGGAGGGAAGGACAATTTTGAAGGCTCTCAAAGATGATTCAGAGCTACCCCGGTGAGAGCTGGTGCTCACTTGGATAAAGTCCTTTCGAGCTTGAGTCCTTGGCTGCTGCAATCAGACAGACGGTCGAGGGGAAACAGTGTCCTGACAGGGGCCAGGTGGCCATCACTGCCGTAGGAAGGTAGCATTCCTGAGAGGTGCCCATCTCCAAGCACATGGAGCGGAGGGACTGCTGGGGATGGGGTGAGGGGCCCATTTAGGGCCTCCAGAAGAGACACCACTTCGTAGCCTGGTGGAATATTCTCTGAGGACTAGAGGAATCAGAAACAGGTTGAAAAATTAGGCTTTTTTTTTTTTTTTTTGTCTTTTTAAAAAAAAGGTCTCCCTGTAGCCCCAGCTGTCCTGGAACTCGCCCTGTAGACCAGGCTGGCCTTGAAATCCCAGAGATCCGAAATTAGGCATTTTTTGTTTTATGGCATGATTATGTTTCCTACTGACATTAATTTTTTTTTTTTTAGTCTTTTAGAGACAGGGTCTCCCTGTAGCTCTAGTTGTCCTGGAACTCACGATGTAGACTAGGCTGGCCTTGAATTCACAGAGATCCGCCTGCTTCTGTTGGAATTAAAGGCATGTGCTACCACACCCAGTGACATTTTTTTAATAACTGTCAAGTTAAGAAAAAAGGCTAAAGGGTCATATGCTCCCAGGTCATTCTTCATAATGTCTGTTTTTCTGATAATAATAGAAATACTTATTTCAGGAAATTTGGAAAAGTCATCAAAGAAAAGCAAATCACCAATAACTAATCACCCAGAGTAACTTTTGTTGGCATCTAGTGCTTCTTCCAAATGTGTCTTTTCTATTCTTAATTTGTCTTTTTCAAGACAGGGTCTCCCCGTAGCCCCAGCTGTCCTGGAACTCACTCTGTAGACCAGGCTGGCCTTGAACTCACAAAGATCCGCCTGCTTCTGCCCGCCAAGTGCTAGGATTAAAGGCGTGCACCGCCACGCCCAGCTGTCTTTTCTATTCTTTATGATGCCACCTCTCAGGTGGGAAATGGATGACTGCTGGAGAGCATGGTTTCCCACTTTTGTCCTGGGTTTGTTTGGCTCTCAGCACCCATATAACAGCTAACAACTCTAAGTGCACCATGTGTCTTCAATACCTGTGAAGGACAGAACAGGGTGTCAGATCTGGAGTTATGGCCAGTTATTAGGTGCTGTGTGGGTGCTGGGAACCAAACCCAGGTGCTCCGCTAGAGCCACCAGTGCTCTTAACTGCTGAGCCATCTCTGTAGCCCCAATATTTATAGGTTTTAACATAACATGATCCCAGGCAGCCTGGTAAATCCTTCAGTATTCCCAGGTTTAATTCTTTGATGAATGCCATATAAAGACAAAGATCACACCTGTAATCCTAGTTCTTGGAGGCAGAAGCTGGAGGGTTGCTGTGAGTCTGAGATCTGGTCTGGTCTACCCAGTGACTTCTAAGCCAGCCAAGGCTACACAGCTAAACCCTATCTCAAAACAAAACCCACAGAAAACTAGCAAGAATACCAGAGAGAGAGAGAGAGAGAGTACCTGCTTCCAAGAGGCCATGTTTCTGAACCCAGCTTACCGAGTGTTCTTCAGAGTCTGATGTCTGAGACGAGATGATGGGGTTAAAGCTGGTAGGAGACAAGGGGCCCAATTTTTTCCTCATGGCTCGGATCTGAAGCAGGGCTCGGAAGGCTGTGCAGAAGGAAACCAGCCATCAGGACATCCTGTTTCAGGATTAAGGGTCAGCAAGCGCCCAGACAGAAACCATGCCTCCCCAGCACTCATCCATTTGCCACACCCAGCAGCAGCGTGTGCTGTTTTGCGCTGCTTTTCCAGCCCTCGTTCTCATGGCCCTCTAGGACTCACGAAGCCGGCAGATGGGGCAGTTGTTGGCCTGGTAGCGCAGGGTATCTGCACAGGTATTACAGAGGCAGAGGTGGCGGCAGGGCAGGATCAAGGTGTCCCGGACATCTGAGAGACACACCACACACTCGGCACTGTTATCGCTTACTTCATCCTCAGCCACCTGGCCAGACAGACAGAAATTTAGGCAATGGCACAAAGCCTTAGTCTCCTATACTTTATTTACAAAGCAGGTCGGCTAAAGAGATCAGCCACTGAGAGCAGCATTGACATTGACAATGGACTTTAAGCAGTGCTTTCTCAGGCTTAGCTCCCTTGCCTCTAGGAACTGCTTGTCTGAAGTTGAGAGCTTGGACTGACTCCCTTAGCTCATCCTTGGGGCAGCTTTGGCTTCCTCTGAGGGTCAGAGCTGAAGGGATGTAGGAGAGCCACAGGTGAAGGGGAAGGGAAAATGTAAGACCCTCGAAGGAAGCAGAGTTAGAGAGACCCAGAGCAGCCCATTCTGTTTATTTCCAAAGTGACCTTAGCTGATAGTCTGAAATGAGGACTGGGGAATATTCTCTAGGACCTGGCTGGCTCCCCATCCTCAGTCCAGGCTAGAGAACAGTTCCTCATTTGTCCCCAAGGGAAGAGTGAATCCCGAATTTAGACAAAACTTACCTTAGAATCTTGTGTGTTATACTTGTTTTCAATTCCATAGATCTCCTGAAGGAGGTAGCTGACTCCATCTACCTGCATAGCAAACAGTGAAGTTCAAGGATAGGCTCACTACAGAGAGGTAAGAGAAGCCCCAGCCCTCTTCCCATGGTAACCCAGGACTACTGATTCACAATGAAGAAATCCAATGACTGCGAAAGTAAAGGATACTTGTATTTACTCATGTTTCCTCTCTGAGAGGGGAAAGAAAAATCAAATGTTTAATTCACCCACCATTTGGATAACAGGGAATATAAAATTTTTTTTTACACTTTTTTTTTTAAATTTTTTAATTTATTTCTGTATGTGTATCAATGTACTGTCTGCATGCAGATCTGTGCACCCGTGTCGTGCAATGCCGCGGAGGTCAGAAGAGGGTGTCAGATTCCCCTGGAACTGGAGTTCTCCTGGAATTGGAGTTTCAGACGGCTCTCAGCCACCATGTGGGTGCTGGGGATCGAACCCGGGTCCTCTGTAAGAGCGGTCGGCGCTCTTAACCGCTAGGCCATCTCTCCAGCCCGGGAATATAAAATTTTATAAATGTGACAATAACATCTGTATTGCAGCTCACTAATATTGATTGTTAAGAAAGGAAGATGGGCCGGGTGTGGTGGCGCATGCCTTTAATCCTAGCACTCGGGAGGCAGAGGCAGGTGGATCTTTGTGAGTTCAAGGCCAGCCTGGTCTACAGAGTGAGTTCCAGGACAGCTGGGACTACAAGGAGACCCTGTCTCAAAAAAGACCAAAAAAAAAAACAAAAAAAAAAAAACAAAAAAGATGGGGGGCTGGATAGAGATGGCCTAGCGGTTAAGAGCACCGACTGCTCTTTGGAGGACCGGGTTCGCGTCCCCAGCACCCACATGGTGGCTGAGAAACCGTCTTTAACTCCAGTTCCAGGGAATCCGACACCCTGTCCTGACCTCTGCAGCATTGCACAACACAGGTGCACAGACCTACATGTAGACAGTACATTCACACGCATACAAGAATAAAAAAAAATTTAAAAAGGAAAATGGAAGGATATGTCAAAATATAAGCATAGTCATGTGAGAAAATGCCAGTTCAAATACTATAAAAATAATGGAACAGGTGGGCTGTGGATGTGCCTCAGTGATGGAGTGCTTACCTATCATGCACAAGGTCCCAGGGTTCAATCTGCAGCACCACATAACCTGGGAGTGGTGGTGCACAGCTGGAATCCCAGGACTCAAGAAGTAGAGACAAGGGCTGGAGAGATGGCCTAGCGGTTAAGAGCGCCGACCGCTCTTACAGAGGACCCGGGTTCGATCCCCAGCACCCACATGGCGGCTGAGAACCATCTGAAACTCCAATTCCAGGAGAACTCCAGTTTCCAGGGAATCTGACAGCCTCTCTGACCTCCGGCAATTGCACGACACAGGTGCACAGACTTGCATGCAGACAGTACATTCATACACATACGGAAATAAATAAAATTAATAAAAAATAAATTAAAAAAAAAAAAAGAAGTAGAGACAAGAGGGTCAGAAGTTCAAGGTTACCCTTGGCTCCATAGAGAGTATGAGCCAGCCTGGGATGTATGAGAGTCCCCCTAACCCCCAGAAAAAAAAGAATGGGAAAGTAGAAAGGAAGAAAGCAAAATATAGATGAAAGGAAGATACAAGCCAGTGTGAAGGCACATAGCTATAATCCTAGCACTGGGAGGCAAAGGTAGGAGGATTATCACAAATTTGAGGCCAACTATGACAAATACCAGGCCAGCTGAGGATACACAGCCAGAATCTAAAGGGAAATGTAGGATCTTGAAGAAGCCACTAGAACATGCCACAAAACCATCCCTCCCATTTCTTTTGTTATTTTGAGACAGGGTCTCCCTGTAGCCCCAGCTAGTCTGGAACTTGCTATGAAGCAGGCCGCCTTGCTCTCACAGAGATCCACCTGCCTCTGCCTTCCAAGTGGTGGGATCAAAGGGGTTTATGATCAGGATTAGCTGTTTTTCTTTCTCGTATATATATTTTTATTGAATGCAATACGAGTGTACTGCCTGCATGTATATATGTACGCACATGTCCTGAAATGCTCCTAGAGGTCAGAAGAGGGCTCAGATTCCTCTGGAACTGGAGTTAGTTATAGATGGGTGTTTGCTGCCATGTCGGTGCTGGGAATCAAACTTGAGTCCTCTACAAGAGCAGCCAATGCTCTTAACCACTGAACCAACTCTGCAGCCCTTTTTTTAAAATTTATTTATTTTTATGTATATGAATGTACTGTCTGCATGTAGGTTTGTCCACCTGTGTCATGCAATGCTAGGAGGTCAGAAAAGGGTGTCGGATTTCCCTGGAACTGGAGTTAAAGACGGTTCTCAGCCACCATGTGGGTGCTGGGGATCGAACCCGGGTCCTCTGTAAAGATCAGTCAATGCTCTTAAACACTAGGCCATCTCTCCGCCCCTTATTTTTTATTTTTTAATTGGTCTCCCTAGTCCCAGCCTGCCTGGAAGTCACTGTGGATTAGTCTGGTCTTGATCTCACAGAAATCCACCTGCCCCTGCCTCCTAAGGGCTGGGATTAAAAGCGCATGCCACCACAACCCAGGATGGCTTGGCTGCTTTTAATGTTTTTTCTGTGTGTGTGTGTGCATCATATATGTTTGTGAGTGCACACGATATGTTTGTGAGTATGGATGTGGGCACAGGCATGCATGGAGCGTATGTGGAGGTCTGAGGACAACTTTTGGGGACTTGATTCTCTCCTTTCCACTGTGGGTTCCAGGACTAAACACAGGTCATCAGGCTTGTTTGACAAGTTCCATGATGAGCCATCTTGCTGGCCACCTACCCGACCCCTGCATTCTAACATGCAGAAAAAAACTACCCATCTGGTTTCTCTTCCTTTTCTTGTTTTGCTTTTTTGTTTTGTTTTGTTTTGAGATGGGGTCTTATGTTGTCTTGTGTCTCAGCCTCTGAAGTACCTGAGATTATAAAAATGCTGCCTTCTCATCCACTGTGCCCCTTTTCTAAGCCTAGGAACAATCTGCGGAAGAGGGGCGTGGTAGAATGTAAAGGCTGCGATTGGGGTGGATGGTGAACTACAGCGATGTAGTCTGGACACTCATTTGATCAACTTGATTGAACAACAACAACCTGTCACCCCCACTGGATGGTGGGGCTGTGGGCGTTTGGGCACAACAAGCCTGCAGATTGGTTTTGCATGAAGGATGCCTGTACTCATGGATTATCACTTATAGCTAAAAAAAGAAAAAAAAAAAACTGAGAGAAAGATGCAGGACAATTATGACAGAATGCATGATCTGGGATGGGGTGGGGGTGGGGGGGGAGGGAAAGGAAATGAATTGCCTGATCTGAATTGGAACAATGATGTATGATGCCAAAAGCACTCAATAAAAAATTAACAAAAAAAAAAAAAAATCCTGGAGGGGCTGGAGAGATGGCCTAGCGGTTAAGAGCACCGACTGCTCTTGCAGAGGATCGGGGTTCGATCCAGCACCACATGGTGGCTAAGAACCGTCTGTAACTCCAATTCCAGGAGAACTCCAGTTCCAGGGGACCGAGACCCTCTTCTGACCTCCACGGCATTGCACGACACGGTCGTCAGCACAAGGACCTCATCAGTCAGGTATCACATACACAATACATCTATACAAAATATAAATAAAAAAATATAAAAATTAAAAATAAATAATTAAAAAGTAAAATAAATTGTAAACTGCTCCTGCGGCTAGGGGTGGTGGTATCATGCCTTTAATCCCCAGCACTCATGGAGGCAGAGGCAGGTGGATCTTTGTGAGTTCAAGGCCAGCCTGGTCTACAGAGTGAGCTCCAGGCCAGCTGGGACTGAAAGGGAGACCCTGTCTCAAAAGACACAAAATAAAAAAAAAAATGCAAAAAAAAATGACTTCCCAGGGCCTCTTTTTTTTTTTTTAAACAGGGGAGGAGCGCGAACGCAGTCCCCCACTACCAAAATTTAATGCAGTCGAGTTTCCGCATTTGGGGAAATCGCAGAGGTCAGCACATCGGAGTGCAATGGATGAAGCCTCGCCCTGGGAAAACCACCTTCGTGATCATGGTATCTCCCCTGCCAGGGTAAGTTATAAAGGGCCTCTTTCATGTTAGGAAATGTTTTACTCACTATGCTGTATCTCTAGCCAAAGAACTGGTTGTGTTGTGTGTGGTGTGTGTGTGTGTGTGCTGTGTGTGGTGTGTCTGTGTGACAGAGTTTTGTGTAACACAGGCTGGGCCTCAAACTTATGATCTTCCTTCCTCAGCCTCCCAGTGCTTGGATTACCAGGTATGTATGACTATATCCAGCTAAGAATTGTTTTTTTATTATTTTTTTATTTGTTATGGCACTGAGAGAGAAAAGCCAGGAAAAATCACTGAGTTATAACCTCATCTCCTTTTTTCTTGAGATAGGGTTCTTGCCATTTTGCCTAGGCCAGCTGGGATTACAGCGAGTTCACCCATGCTCAGCTAGGCCCTGCTTTTTAGTTTCTTTTAAAAAAATGTTTTACAGGCTGGAGAGATTGCTTAGTGTTTAAATCAATACCTGCTCTTGCAGAAGACCCAGGGTCAAATTCCAGCACCTGCCACGGTGGCACCATCTATTAAACTAGTTCGGGGGATCAACACCCACTTCTCACCTCTGTACAGGTAATATACTCATATACATAAAACAATAAAAAATAGGGCTGGAGAGATGCCTAGTGGTTAAGAGTGCGACCACTTTACAGAGGACCTGGGTTCGATCCCCAGCACCCACATGGCGGCCGAGAGCCGTGAAACTCAATTCCAGGAGAACTCCAGTTCCAGGGGAATCCGACACCCTCTTCTGACCTCCACGGCATGCACGCACGGGTGCACAAACTTGCAATGCAGAAAGTAATTACATAACACGTAAGAAGTAAAAAAAAAAAACAATAAAAAATAAACAAATACAAATATTTTACTTATTTTCTTTTATTTTATGTGTCTGAGTGTATTGCCTGCGTGTGTCCAAGTGCACCTGTGTCATGCAGTGCCTGCGGAAGTCAGAGGATGAGATCAAATTCCCTGCAACTAGAGTTGCAGACAGTTGTTAGCTGTCATGTGGGTACTGGGAATCGAACCGGGTCCTTTGCACGAAAAAACGCAGTGCTTTTTTTTTTTTTTTTTAATTTTCGGTATGTGTATGATGTTCTGTCCTGCAGGCAAGTGTGTGCACCCGGGGTCTAGCAAATGTCGCGGAAGTCAGAAGAGGGTGTTTTGGATTCCCTGGAACTGGATTCTCCTGGAATTGGAGTAGTTACAGACGGCTCTCAGCTTCAAGCGCCATGTGCGATCTGGGGATCGAACCTGGGCCATCCGCAAGAGCGGTCAGTGCTCTTAACCGCTTAGGCATCTCGTCAGCACCAGTATCTTATGACTGAGCATCTCTGTCCAGCTCCATGGCCTTGTTTGCTACCCACTCCCACTCCCACTCCCACTCCAGATTCTGGTCCCTACCATGTCACAGGGTGGCCTTTCCCTTCTCTGCAGAAGTCCATTCTTCCTTTCTTCTCATCTCTGTTTCCAGGAGGCCATTCCTATTCCCACTGAATAGCCTTCCTGATTTCCAATCCCACTAATACAGTTTTTGAAAGTTGGTTCCTAATGCAAACCCAGAAAAAAGAATATAATAAGATAAACATTTTTTTCTGTAGAAATCCTGGCCTTTCCAACACATTCAGACTTTCTGGAAAATGAAGCCTTTACCATGAGGCAACTCACCAAGGCTGGGCCTACCCAGGAAGTACCATGGGCTCAGTGATCTGTGGCTTCTCTGCCTTTCTTAAAACTTTTTTAACTAGCAATTATATTGAAAAGCGACATAAGTCCAAGCATTAATCTAATGAACTTATTAAGTTCTACCAAACATCACTTAAGAGGGGCCAAGCACTTAATCCAAACAAAAAATGAATAGTTGCTGGGTTTTTGGGTGGTGAATGCCTTTAATCCTAGCACTCAGGAGGCAGAGGCAGGCAGATCTTGTAGTTCAAGACAGCCTGGTCTACAAAGTGAGTTCCAGGCCAGCTGGGGCTATGGCGAGCCCTGTCTCAAAAGACAAAAAAAGAAAAGTTTAGAATTTCAGATGTCTTATCATCCATATGTAGCCTGCCTCCCACCCTTCTGCTCCTTATCTCTCTTGTGATTAAACGACTTCTCTCTTAATCTCTTTTTTTAATTTTTTTGAGGGGGTTCTGACTCAATAGCCCAGGGTGGCCTGGAACTCACAGTTCTTGTCTTGGCCTAGGGCCCTCTAAGTGCTGGGCTTACAGTCGGGCGACCACCACTCTGGCACCTCCCACCCTCCCTTGCCAAGGGCACTGGCTTTGCTTGCTCCCTTACCCTCCAGGACACCTCCGACTTCTGCAAAAGTGAGAAGTTGTGGCACAGTTGGGGGCTCAGCACTCCCAGCCACTGTGGGCCGCAGCTTGCTGTCCGCTTGAGGGGGCCAGCCAGTCAGTCCCTGGCTTTTTTTTTTCTTTTTCTTTCTTCTCTCTGTGTCTNGCTTACAATTGATGGTTCCAGAGAATTAAGAGTCCATTGTGGTAGGGAGGCATGGTGGCTGGGGCTGGAGCAGAAAGTAGAGGTTCATATCTTCCAATGAGCACAAGAAGTCATGAATGAAAGCAACTGGAGTCTGCAAAGCTTGTTGAACTCACTAAGCCCACCCCACCCCACCCCCAGTGACGTACTTCCTCCAGCATGGCCACACCTTCTAAGACCTCCTAAAACAGTGCCACCAACTAGGGATAAAATGTCTTAATACTTGAAGCCTATGGGCACAGTCTCATTCAAACCACCACATTTGGGAATCATTGTTTGAGTTCAACAAATGCTAAATAAAAATAATTTGATCCTAAAATTTGTGCGTGAAAAACAAAGAAACAGAATCTTTGGGAAAATCAATTTAAAATGAACACATATGGCAGACATTTTTTGTGGATCCAAAAGTAATTAATAGGGGCTGGAGAGATGGCCTACAGGTTAAGAGCGCTGACTGCTCTTGCAGAGGACCTGGGTTCGATCCCCAGCACCCACATGGAGGCGGAGAACCATCTGAAACTCCAATTCCAGGAGAACTCCAGTTCCAGGGGAATCTGACACCCTCTTCTGACCTCCGCGGCATTGCACGACACAGGTGCACAGACTTGCATGCAGACAGTACATTCATACACATACGGAAATAAATAAAATTAATAAAAAATAAATTAAAAAAAAAAAAAGAAGTAGAGACAAGAGGGTCAGAAGTTCAAGGTTACCCTTGGCTCCATAGAGAGTATGAGCCAGCCTGGGATGTATGAGAGTCCCCCTAACCCCCAGAAAAAAAAGAATGGGAAAGTAGAAAGGAAGAAAGCAAAATATAGATGAAAGGAAGATACAAGCCAGTGTGAAGGCACATAGCTATAATCCTAGCACTTGGGAGGCAAAGGTAGGAGGATTATCACAAATTTGAGGCCAACTATGACAAATACCAGGCCAGCTGAGGATACACAGCCAGAATCTAAAGGGAAATGTAGGATCTTGAAGAAGCCACTAGAACATGCCACAAAACCATCCCTCCCATTTCTTTTGTTATTTTGAGACAGGGTCTCCCTGTAGCCCCAGCTAGTCTGGAACTTGCTATGTAGAGCAGGCCGCCTTGCTCTCACAGAGATCCACCTGCCTCTGCCTTCCAAGTGGTGGGATCAAAGGGGTTTATGATCAGGATTAGCTGTTTTTCTTTTCTAGTATATATATTTTTATTGAATGCATACGAGTGTACTGCCTGCATGTATATATGTACGCACATGTCCTGAAATGCTCCTAGAGGTCAGAAGAGGGCATCAGATTCCTCTGGAACTGGAGTTATAGATGGGTGTTTGCTGCCATGTCGGTGCTGGGAATCAAACTTGAGTCCTCTACAAGAGCAGCCAATGCTCTTAACCACTGAACCAACTCTGCAGCCCTTTTTTTAAAATTTTATTTATTTTTATGTATATGAATGTACTGTCTGCATGTAGGTTTGTACACCTGTGTCATGCAATGCCTAGGAGGTCAGAAAAGGGTGTCGGATTTCCCTGGAACTGGAGTTAAAGACGGTTCTCAGCCACCATGTGGGTGCTGGGGATCGAACCCGGGTCCTCTGTAAGAGCAGTCAATGCTCTTAAACACTAGGCCATCTCTCCAGCCCCTTATTTTTATTTTTTAATTGGTCTCCCTAGTCCCAGCCTGCCTGGAAGTCACTGTGGATTAGTCTGGTCTTGATCTCACAGAAATCCACCTGCCCCTGCCTCCTAAGGGCTGGGATTAAAAGCGCATGCCACCACACCCAGGATGGCTTGGCTGCTTTTAATGTTTTTTCTGTGTGTGTGTGCATCATATATGTTTGTGAGTGCACACGATATGTTTGTGAGTATGGATGTGGGCACAGGCATGCATGGAGCGTATGTGGAGGTCTGAGGACAACTTTGGGGACTTGATTCTCTCCTTTCCACTGTGGGTTCCTAGGACTAAACACAGGTCATCAGGCTTGTTTGACAAGTTCCATGATGAGCCATCTTGCTGGCCACCTACCCGACCCCTGCATTCTAACATGCAGAAAAAAACTACCCATCTGGTTCTCTTCCTTTTCTTGTTTTGCTTTTTTGTTTTGTTTTGTTTTGAGATGGGGTCTTATGTTGTCTTGTGTCTCAGCCTCTGAAGTACCTGAGATTATAAAAATGCTGCCTTCTCATCCACCTGTGCCCCTTTTCTAAGCCTAGGGAACAATCTGCGGAAGAGGGGGCGTGGTAGAATGTAAAGGCTGCGATTGGGGTGGATGGTGAAACTACAGCGATGTAGTCTGGACACTCATTTGATCAACTTGATTGAACAAACAACCTGTCACCCCCCACTGGATGGTGGGACTGTGGGGATTTGGACACAACATTCTGCAGATTGGTTTTGCACGAAGGATGCTTGTACTCATGGATTATCACTTATAGCTAAAAAATGGAGAAAAAAAAAACGAGAGAAAAGATGCAGGACAATTATGACAGAATGCATGATCTGGGATGGGGTGGGGGTGGGGGGGGGGGAAAGGGTAAATATGCCTGATCTGAATTGGAAAATGATGTATGAAATGCACAAAGCCATCAATAAAAATTAAATTAAAAAAAAGCTGCCTGGGGGCTGGAGAGATGGCCTAGCGGTTAAGAGCACCGACTGCTCTTGCAGAGGAGGGGTTCGATCCCCAGCACCCACTGGTGGCTAAGAACCGTCTGTAACTCAATTCCAGGAGAACTCCAGTTCCAGGGGAATCCGAGACCCCTCTTCTGAACCTCACGGCATTGCACGACACGGGTGCACAAACCTCATGCAGACAGTACATTCATACACATACAAAAATAAATAAAAAATTAAAAAATAAATAATAAAAATAAAAATAAATAAATTGAAAAATGCTGCCCTGGCTAGGCGTGGTGGTACATGCCTTTAATCCCAGCACTCAGGAGGCAGAGGCAGGTGGATCTTTGTGAGTTCAAGGCCAGCCTGGTCTACAGAGTGAGCTCCAGGCCAGCTGGGACTAAAGGGAGACCCTGTCTCAAAAAGACAAAAAAAAAAAAAAATGCTGCCTGACCCTTCCCAGGGCCTCTTTTTTTTTTTTTTAAACAGGGGAGAGCGCGAACGCAGTCCCCCACTACCACAAATTATGCAGTCGAGTTTCCCGCATTTGGGGAAATCGCAGGGTCAGCACATCGGAGTGCAATGGATGAAGCCTCGCCCTGGGAAAAACCACCTCCGTGATCATGGTACGCTCCCTGCCAGTAAGTATATAAGGGCCTCTTTCATGTTAGGGAAATGTTTTACTACTATGCTGTATCTCTAGCCCTAAAGAACTGGGTTTGTGTGTGTGTGTGTGTGTGTGTGTGTGTGTGTGTGTGTGTCTGTGTGACAGAGTTTGTGTAACACAGGCTGGGCCAGCAAACTTATAGTATCGTAATACCTGTATCCCGTAAGCGCAGGAAATGCCTCAGTGCTTGGATTGAACCCAGGTAGTATGACNCTTCCAGGCAGGTTTATTTCACCCTAGGTCAGGTCTGGGCTACCCAGAGTTTCCCCAGCTCTACTGGTCTCCCATACATGACTGTCAAACGGGCCTTTGCAGGCAGAGCTCTCACAGAATCCCTGTCCTGCTCCAAGCCTTCATCTGGATGTTTCTCTTCCTCTCAGTTCTAAACAATTTCCATATTCAGCCAAATGCTGTCCCTCTATAACATTTTCTGTGTCCTCCACTTAAGGAAACTACATGCAACGGTACTATGGTACTCTATGGTTCCTTGTTTTTTGGGGGGGGTCTCAGGGTCTCTCTCCTCTCTCTTCTCTCCTCTCTCCTCACACCTCTTCTCCTTCTCCTCCTCTTTCTTTCCCCCTCACCCCAACAGCAGGCTGTGCCTTGAACTTGAAACGTATCCCAGGCCAACCTCAAAACTGTGATCCCCTTGCTTTAGCTCCCAGAATGCTGGGGTTACAGGTGTGCACCACCACATCTGATTAGCTCATGTTATTTTCTACAGTTAAAATGCATTTGTCAGATGTGTTGTGTGCACGCTTAACTTCCTAGCCTATGGGAGGTTGGATCAGGAGTTGAAGGTAGATTTTCAGCAACACAGAGAGTTCAAGCCAGCCTGGGCTACATGAGACCCTGTCTCAATGCTGCTGTTCCCCTCTTCCACTAATACAGTCATTCAGCAAGTAGGCAGTGACAATGTTTCACATCTAGTCCTGGTAGTTGAGTACAAGTGCTGTCCCAACTAGACATGCGCCCCTGAAGAGGGAACACTTAAGTGCCTTTTGCACCTAGCTAGCTTGGTGCTCAGCACAGCAACAGCACACAGCAAATACTTTTTTTTTGGTCTTTTTGGGGGACAGGGTCTCCCTGTAGCCCCAGCTGGCCTGGAGCTTGCTCTTTAGACCAGGCTGGCCTTGAACTTGCAGAGTCCACCTGCCTCTGCCTCCCAAGTGCTAGGATTAAAGGTGTGGCCACACCACGCCCGGCTGGACAGCTAATAAATTCTAAGTCAACTGTGTGTGAAGGAAGACAGGGTAGAAAGTTCCAGTCTTGGAGCTGGAGAGATAGCCTATGGTTAAGAGCAACCGACTGCTCTTGCAGAGGACACCAGGTTTGAGCCCCGCACCCACATGGCAGCTGAGAACTCCAATTCCAGGAGAACTCCAGTTCCAGGGGAACTGAGACCCCTTCTGAACTCCGAGGCACTGCCGACATGGGTGCACAAACCTACATGCAGAAGTACATTCATACACAACAAAAATAAAAAAAAAAAAAAAAGAAAAGAAAGTTCCAGTCTTTTCCCACTACTGGCCTGGCAGCACATAGCCCTGTACATTTCTACCACTTGTATCTCAACCCCTCTTAGATGTCTGCGCATGCTGCTCTCTCATCTCCTTGGATACCTGTTCCCGGGCCAACCTTGAAATGGCAACTCGACTTATAGTCTCAAGGTTCTCTTCCGCATCTGCCAACGCTAATCCACACAGCTATCTGGCCCACACATATATTAAGTCACTGCCTGTGTCCACCCTCACCCCACTTGCAAGCAGTCGTGTCACAAGGGCAGACATTTTTTTTTTTTTCTTACTGCTATCACCTTACCCTGCAGGACAGGGCTGGAGGCAAACAGGCTTCATAAATGGGGAGCTCCTGAATCTCAGGAAACCTCTGCAGCCACCACTTTGTAGTGTAGGGTACTAGAAGGTCTAATAAATGAAATAAAGGGACCAAGGAGCCGTGCTGACAGATGCCCAGGGCCAGCACCCAGGGAAGAAGAAAGCTAGTTACCTCTCCAGGTTGCTGGGCCGACAGTCTCTGAGAAAGCTGAGTCTCTGACTCACTACAAGAGTGCTCGTCATCTTCTTCGTGTAGCACAGAAGAATTCTGGGACACGGATCTGTAAAAGTCCAGAGGAAAAGCAGCTTAATCTACTGTCCACTGAAGAGTCTGGAGCGGGCCTGAACTCTGCTTATTCAGACTGTACAGAAGGACAGGGAAGCCAGATCACCTCTAGAGGAGCAGGAGGTGAGAAGAGCACCAGACATGGACAGAAACTGTGCCTTAATCTCCTTCCAGAACTCACGGTCTGAACTTGGGGAAAACCACAGGCATTTCCCAGGTTGTCATACCTTGACCATGAAACATCTTCCTTGGTCACAGAAACTGTATTGTGATTGTCCTGCTCAATTTAATGCTCAGGAGTTAGAGCCATGAGGCTCCTTCCATCTTAAGATTGGGCGGATTCCTGGTCCCTGAGGGAGGCTGTCTATGGTGCTCAATGTCTTCCCTTACAAGACAGTTCTGTCTAATGGGACTTTCCTAAGCATTTTATCTCCATATCTGGGGTAGCCTCTCCTCTGCCCAAAAAGGTTACCACTCAGGTCTTTTTGGGACTGAGGACCACTAAGAACGATGAGAAGATCTACCCAGGATGTGACTAGCACAGGCTGAGGAGGGAAGGACAATTTTGAAGGCTCTCAAAGATGATTCAGAGCTACCCCGGTGAGAGCTGGTGCTCACTTGGATAAAGTCCTTTCGAGCTTGAGTCCTTGGCTGCTGCAATCAGACAGACGGTCGAGGGGAAACAGTGTCCTGACAGGGGCCAGGTGGCCATCACTGCCGTAGGAAGGTAGCATTCCTGAGAGGTGCCCATCTCCAAGCACATGGAGCGGAGGGACTGCTGGGGATGGGGTGAGGGGCCCATTTAGGGCCTCCAGAAGAGACACCACTTCGTAGCCTGGTGGAATATTCTCTGAGGACTAGAGGAATCAGAAACAGGTTGAAAAATTAGGCTTGTTTTTTTTTTTTGTTTGTCTTTTTCAAGAAAAGGTCTCCCTGTAGCCCCAGCTGTCTGGAACTCGCCTGTAGACCAGGCTGGCCTTGAAATCCCGCAGAGATCCGAAATTAGGCATTTTTTGTTTTATGGCATGATTATGTTTCCTACTGACATTAATTTTTTTTTTTTTTTAGTCTTTTGAGACAGGGTCTCCGTAGCTCTAGTTGTGCCTGGAACTCACGATGTAGCCTAGGCTGGCCTTGAATTCACAGAGATCCGCCTGCTTCTGTTGGAGAATAAAGGCATGTGCTACCAACACCCAGTGACATTTTTTTAATAACTGTCAAGTTAAGAAAAAAGGCTAAAGGGTCATATGCTCCCAGGTCATTCTTCATGTCTGTTTTTCTGATAATAATAGAAATACTTATTTCAGGAAATTTGGAAAAGTCATCAAAGAAAAGCAAATCACCAATAACTAATCACCCAGAGTAACTTTTGTTGGCATCTAGTGCTTCTTCCAAATGTGTCTTTTCTATTCTAATTTGTCTTTTTCAAGACAGGTCTCCCCGTAGCCCCAGCTGTCCTGGAACTCACTCTGTAGACCAGGCTGGCCTTGAACTCACAAAGATCCGCCTGCTTGCTGCCGCCAATGCTAGGATTAAAGGCGTGCACCGCCACGCCCAGCTGTCTTTTCTATTCTTTATGATGCCACCTCTCAGGTGGGAAATGGATGACTGCTGGAGAGCATGGTTTCCCACTTTTGTCCTGGGTTTGTTTGGCTCTCAGCACCCATATAACAGCTAACACTCTAAGTGCACCATGTGTCTTCAATACCTTGTGAAGGACAGAACAGGGTGTCAGATCTGGAGTTATGGCCAGTTATTAGGTGCTGTGTGGGTGCTGGAACCAACCCAGGTGCTCCGCTAGAGCCACCAGTGCTCTTAACTGCTGAGCCATCTCTGTAGCCCCAATATTTATAGGTTTTAACATAACATGATCCCAGGCAGCCTGGTAAATCCTTCAGTATTCCCAGGTTTAATTCTTTGATGAATGCCATATAAAGACAAAGTCACACCTGTAATCCTAGTTCTTGGAGGCAGAAGCTGGAGGGTTGCTGTGAGTCTGAGATCTGGTCTGGTCTACCCAGTGACTTCTAAGCCAGCCAAGGCCTACACAGTAACCCTATCTCAAAACAAAACCCACAGAAAACTAGCAAGAATACCAGAGAGAGAGAGAGAGAGGAACCTGCTTCCAAGAGGCCATGTTTCTGAACCCAGCTTACCGAGTGTTCTTCAGAGTCTGATGTCTGAGACGAGATGATGGGGTTAAAGCTGGTAGGAGACAAGGGGCCCAATTTTTTCCTCATGGCTCGGATCTGAAGCAGGGCTCGGAAGGCTGTGCAGAAGGAAACCAGCCATCAGGACATCCTGTTTCAGGATTAAGGGTCAGCAAGCGCCCAGACAGAAACCATGCCTCCCCAGCACTCATCCATTTGCCACACCCAGCAGCAGCGTGTGCTGTTTTGCGCTGCTTTTCCAGCCCTCGTTCTCATGGCCCTCTAGGACTCACGAAGCCGGCAGATGGGGCAGTTGTTGGCCTGGTAGCGCAGGGTATCTGCACAGGTATTACAGAGGCAGAGGTGGCGGCAGGGCAGGATCAAGGTGTCCCGGACATCTGAGAGACACACCACACACTCGGCACTGTTATCGCTTACTTCATCCTCAGCCACCTGGCCAGACAGACAGAAATTTAGGCAATGGCACAAAGCCTTAGTCTCCTATACTTTATTTACAAAGCAGGTCGGCTAAAGAGATCAGCCACTGAGAGCAGCATTGACATTGACAATGGACTTTAAGCAGTGCTTTCTCAGGCTTAGCTCCCTTGCCTCTAGGAACTGCTTGTCTGAAGTTGAGAGCTTGGACTGACTCCCTTAGCTCATCCTTGGGGCAGCTTTGGCTTCCTCTGAGGGTCAGAGCTGAAGGGATGTAGGAGAGCCACAGGTGAAGGGGAAGGGAAAATGTAAGACCCTCGAAGGAAGCAGAGTTAGAGAGACCCAGAGCAGCCCATTCTGTTTATTTCCAAAGTGACCTTAGCTGATAGTCTGAAATGAGGACTGGGGAATATTCTCTAGGACCTGGCTGGCTCCCCATCCTCAGTCCAGGCTAGAGAACAGTTCCTCATTTGTCCCCAAGGGAAGAGTGAATCCCGAATTTAGACAAAACTTACCTTAGAATCTTGTGTGTTATACTTGTTTTCAATTCCATAGATCTCCTGAAGGAGGTAGCTGACTCCATCTACCTGCATAGCAAACAGTGAAGTTCAAGGATAGGCTCACTACAGAGAGGTAAGAGAAGCCCCAGCCCTCTTCCCGTGGTAACCCAGGACTACTGATTCACAATGAAGAAATCCAATGACTGCGAAAGTAAAGGATACTTGTATTTACTCATGTTTCCTCTCTGAGAGGGGAAAGAAAAATCAAATGTTTAATCACCCACCATTGGATAACAGGAATATAAAATTTTTTTTTACACTTTTTTTTTTAAATTTTTTAATTTTATTCTGTATGTGTCAATGTACTGTCTGCATGCAGATATGTGCACCCGTGTCGTGCAATGCCGGAGGTCAGAAGAGGGTGTCAGATTCCCCTGGAACTGGAGTTCTCCCTGGAATTGGAGTTTTCAGACGGCTCTCAGCCACCATGTGGTGCTGGGGATCGAACCGGGTCCTCTGTAAGAGCGGTCGCGGCGCTCTTAACCGCTAGGCCATCTCTCCAGCCCGGAAATAAATATTTTAAATGTGACAATAACATCTGTATTGCAGCTCACTAATATTGATTGTTAAGAAAGGAAGATGGGCCGGGTGTGGTGGCGCATGCCTTTCAATCCTAGCACTCGGGAGGCAGAGGCAGGTGGATCTTTGTGAGTTCAAGGCCAGCCTGGTCTACAGAGTGAGTTCCAGGACAGCTGGGACTACAAGGAGACCCTGTCTCAAAAAAGACCAAAAAAAAAAAAAAAAACAAAAAAAAAAGATGGAGGGGCTGGAAGAGATGGCTACGGTTAAGAGCACCGACTGCTCTTGTGAGGACCGGTTCGTATCCCCAGCACCCACATGGTGGCTGAGAAACCGTCTTTAACTCCAGTTCCAGGGAATCCGACACCCTGTCCGACCTCTGCAGCATTGCACAACACAGGTGCACAGACCTACATGTAGACATACATTCACACGCATACAAGAATAAAAAAAAATTAAAAAGGAAAATGGAAGGAATAGTCAAAATATAAGCATAGTCATGTGAGAAAATGCCAGTTCAAATACTATAAAAATAATGGAACAGGTGGGCTGTGGATGTGCCTCAGTGATGGAGTGCTTACCTATCATGCACAAGGTCCCAGGGTTCAATCTGCAGCACCACAAAACCTGGGAGTGGTGGTGCACAGCTGGAATCCCAGGACTCAAGAAGTAAGAGACAAGGGTGGAGAGATGGCCTAGCGGTTAAGAGCGCCGACCCTCTTACAGAGGACCCGGGTTCGATCCGCACCCACATGGCGGCTGAGAACCATCTGAAACTCCAATTCCAGGAGAACTCCAGTTCCAGGGGAATCTGACCCCTCTTCTGACCTCCGCGCAATTGCACGACACAGGTGCACAGACTTGCATGCGACAGTACATTCATACACACGGAAATAATAAAATTATAAAAAATAAATTAAAAAAAAAAAAAAGAGTAGAGACAAGAGGGTCAGAAGTTCAAGGTTACCCTTGGCTCCATAGAGAGTATGAGCCAGCCTGGGATGTATGAGAGTCCCCCTAACCCCCAGAAAAAAAAGAATGGGAAAGTAGAAAGGAAGAAAGCAAAATATAGATGAAAGGAAGATACAAGCCAGTGTGAAGGCAAATAGCTATAATCCTAGCACTGGGAGGCAAAGGTAGGAGGTTATCACAAAATTTGAGGCCAACTAGACAAATACCACAGGCCAGCTGAGGATACACAGCCAGAATCTAAAGGGAAATGTAGGATCTTGAAGAAGCCACTAGAACATGCCACAAAACCATCCCTCCCATTTCTTTTGTTATTTTGAGACAGGGTCTCCCTGTAGCCCAGCTAGTCTGGAACTTGCTATGTAAGCAGGCGCCTTGCCTCACAGAGATCCACCTGCCTCTGCTTCCAAGTGGTGGGATCAAAGGGTTTTATGATCAGGATTAGCTGTTTTTCTTTTCTAGTATATAATTTTATTGAATGCATACGAGTGTACTGCCTGCAGGTATATAGGTACGCACATGTCCGAAATGCTCCTAGAGGTCAGAAGAGGGCTCAGATTCCTCTGGAACTGGAGTTATAGATGGGTGTTTGCTGCCATGTCGGTGCGGGGAATCAAACTTGAGTCCTCTACAAGAGCAGCCAATGCTCTTAACCACTGAACCAACTCTGCAGCCTTTTTTTAAAATTTTATTTATGTTATATAATGAATGTACTGTCTGCATGTAGGTTTGTCACCTGTGTCATGCAATGCCTAGGAGGTCAGAAAGGGGTTCGGATTTCCCTGGAACTGGAGTTAAAGACGGTTCTCAGCCACCATGTGGGTGCTGGGGATCGAACCCGGGTCCTCTGTAAGAGCAGTCAATGCTCTTAAAACACTAGGCCATCTCTCCAGCCCCTTATTTTTATTTTTTAATTGGTCTCCCTAGTCCCAGCCTGCCTGGAGAGTCACTGTGGATTAGTCTGGTCTTGATCTCAAAGAAATCCACCTGCCCCTGCCTCCTAAGGGCTGGGATTAAAAGCGCATGCCACCACACCCAGGATGGCTTGGCTGCTTTATAATGTTTTTTTCTGTGGTGTGTGTGCATCATATATGTTTGTGAGTGCACACGATATGTTTGTGAGTATGGATTGTGGGCACAGGCATGCATGGAGCGTATGTGGAGGTCTGAGGACAACTTTGGGGACTTGATTCTCCCTTTCCACTGTGGGTCCTAGACAAAAAACACAGGTCATCAGGCTTGTTTGACAAGTTCCATGATGAGCCATCTTGCTGGCCACCTACCCGACCCCTGCATTCTAACATGCAGAAAAAAACTACCCATCTGGTTTCTCTTCCTTTTCTTGTTTTGCTTTTTTGTTTTGTTTTGTTTTGAGATGGGGTCTATGTTGTCTTGTGTCTCAGCCTCTGAAGTACCTGAGATTATAAAAATGCTGCCTTCTCATCCACCTGTGCCCCTTTTCTAAGCCTAGGGAACAATCTGCGGAAGAGGGGGCGTGGTAGAATGTAAGCCTGCGATTGGGGTGAATGGTGAAACTACAGCGATGTAGTCTGGACACTCATTTGATCAACTTGATTGAACAAACAACCTGTCACCCCCCACTGGATGGTGGGGCTGTGGGCGTTTGGGCACAACAGCCTGCAGATTGGTTTTGCATGAAGGATGCGTACTCATGGATTATCACTTATAGCTAAAAAAAAGAAAAAAAAAAAATGAGAGAAAGATGCAGGACAATTATGACAGAATGCATGATCTGGGATGGGTGGGGGTGGGGGGGAGGGAAAGGAAATATGCCTGATCTGAATTGGAAAAAGATGTATGAAATGCACAAACCATCAATAAAAATTAAATTAAAAAAATGCTGCCTGGAGGGGCTTGGAGAGATGGCCTAGCGGTAAGAGCACCGACTGCTCTTGCAGAGGATCGGGGTTCGATCCCCAGCACCCACATGGTGGCTAAGAACCGTCTGTAACTCCAATTCCAGGGAGAAACTCCAGTTCCAGGGGAACCGAGACCCTCTTCTTCTTGACCTCCACGGCATTGCACGACACGGGTGCACAACCTACATGCAGACATACATTCATACACAGATACAAAAATAAAAAAAATTAAAAAATAATAATAAAAAATAAAAATAAATAAATTGAAAAATGCGGCCCTGGCAGCGGTGGTGGTACATGCCTTTAACCCAGCACTCAGGAGGCAGAGGCAGGTGGATCTTTGTGAGTTCAAGGCCAGCCTGGTCTACAGAGTGAGCTCCAGGCCATTGGGACTAAAGGGAGACCCTGTCTCAAAAAGACAAAAAAAAAAAAAAATGCTGCCTGACCTTCCCAGGGCCTCTTTTTTTTTTTTTAAACAGGGGAGAGCGCAACGCAGCCCCACTACCACAAATTATTGCAGTCGAGTTTCTCGCATTTGGGGAAATCGCAGGGGTCAGCACATCCGGAGTGCAATGGATAAGCCTCGCCCTGGGAAAAACCACCTTCGTGATCATGGTATCTCCCCTGCCAGGTAAGTATAGGGCCTCTTTCATGTTAGGGAAATGTTTTACTACTATGCTGTATCTCTAGCCCTAAAGAACTGGTTGTGTGTGTGTGTGTGTGTGTGTGTGTGTGCGTGTGTGTGTGTGTCTGTGTGACAGAGTTTGTGTAACACAGGCTGGCCTCAAAACTTATGATCTTCCTTCCTCAGCCTCCCAGTGCTGGGATTACAGGTATGTATGACTATATCCAGCTAAGAATTGTGTTTTTATTAATTTTTTTATTTGTTATGGCACTGAAGAGAGAATCCCAGGAAAAATCACTGAGTTATAACCTCATCTCCTTTTTCTTGAGATAGGGTCTCTTGCCATTTTGCCTAGGCCAGCTGGGATTACAGGCATGAGTCACCATGCTCAGCTAGGCCTTGCTTTTTATTTTCTTTTAAAAAAATGTTTTACAGGCTGGAGAGATTGCTTAGTGGTTAAATCAATAGCTGCTCTTGCAGAAGACCCAGGTTCAAATTCCCACACCTGCACGGTGGCAACCATCTATAACTAGTTCGAGGGGATTCAACACCCACTTCTCACCTCTGTACAGGTAATATACTCATATACATAAAACAATAAAAAATAGGGCTGGAGAGATGGCCTAGTGGTTAAGAGTGCCGACCACTCTTACAGAGGACCTGGGTTCGATCCCCAGCACCCACATGGCGGCCGAGAGCCGTCTGAAACTCCAATTCCAGGAGAACTCCAGTTCCAGGGGAATCCGACACCCTCTTCTGACCTCCACGGCACTGCACGACACGGGTGCACAAACTTGCATGCAGACAGTACATTCATACACGTACAGAAGTAAAAAAAAAAAAACAATAAAAAATAACAAATACAAATATTTTACTTATTTTTATTTTAATGTGCCTGAGTGTATTGCCTGCGTGTGGCCCAATGGCACCTTGTCATGCAGTGCCTGCGGAGTCAGAGGATAGAATCAAATCCCTGCAACTAGAGTTGCAGACAGTTGTTAGCTGTCAGTGGGTACTGGGATCAAACCCAGGTCTTATGCAGAAGGAAAAAACAAAAAAAAAAAAAAGACAACCAGTGCTTTTTTTTTTTTTTTTTTAATTTCTGTATGTGTATGAATGTACTGTCTGCATGCAAGTGTGTGCACCCGTGTCGTGCAATGTCGCGGAGGTCAGAAGAGGGTGTTGGACTCCCCTGGAACTGGAGTTCTCCTGGAATTGGAGTTACAGACGGCTCTCAGCCGCCATGTGGATGCTGGGGATCGAACCTGGGTCCTCCGCAAGAGCGGTCAGTGCTCTTAACCGCTAGGCCATCTCTCCAGCCCAGTACTCTTAATGACTGAGCCATCTCTCCAGCTCCATGGCCTTGTTACCCACTCCCACTCCCACTCCCAGATTCTGGGCCCTACACATGTCACAGGGTGGCCTTTCCCTTCTCTGCAGAAGTCCATTCTTCCTTTCTTCTCATCTCTGTTTCCAGAGGTCCTATTCCCACTGACTAGCCTATCTCTGATTTCACATCCCACTATACAGTTTGAAAGTTGGTTCCTAATGCAAACCCAGAAAAAAGAATATAATAAGATAAACATTTTTTTCTGTAGAAATCCTGGCCTTTCCAACACATTCAGACTTTCTGGAAAATGAAGCCTTTACCATGAGGCAACTCACCAAGGCTGGGCCTACCCAGGAAGTACCATGGGCTCAGGATCTGTGGCCTTCTCTGCCTTTCTTAAAACTTGTTTTAACCTAGCAATTATATTGAAAAGGACATAAGTCAAGTAATTTATACTAAGGAATTATTAATTTCTACCAACTCCATTAAGAGGGGCAAGCACTTAATCCAAAAAATGAATAGTTGCTGGGTGTGGTGGTGCATGCCTTTAATCCTAGCACTCAGGAGGCAGAGGCAGGCAGATCTCTGAGTTCAAGACCAGCCTGGTCTACAAAGTGAGTTCCAGGCCAGCTGGGGCTATGGGAAGACCCTGTCTCAAAAAGACAAAAAAAAGAAAAGTTTAGAATTTCAGATGTCTTATCATCCATATGTAGCCTGCCTCCCACCCTTCTGCTCTTACTCTCTATGTGATAAACGACTTCTCTCTAATCCTCTTTTTTTAATTTTTTGAGAGAGGGTTCTGATCAATAGCCCAGGGTGGCCTGGAACTCAAGTTCTTGTCTTGGCCTTGGCCTCCTAAGTGCTGGGATTACAGTCGTGAGCTGCCACACTTGGCACCTCCCACCCTCCCTTGCCAAGGGCACTGGCTTTGCTTGCTCCCTTACCCTCCAGGACACCTCCGACTTCTGCAAAAGTGAGAAGTTGTGGCACAGTTGGGGGCTCAGCACTCCAGAACATGTGGGCAGAGCTTGCTGATCACGCTTGAAGGGGGCAGGCAGTCAGTAAATGGATTTTTTTTTTAATTTTTATTTATTCTCTATGTGTATGAATGTGCTGTCTGCATGCAGTTCTGTGCACCCGTGTCGTGCAATGCCACAGAGGTCAGAAGAGGGCGTCAGATTCCCCTGGAACTGGAGTTAAAGACAGTTCTCAGCCGCCATGTGGGTGCTGGGGATCGAACACGGATCCTCTGCAAGAGTAGTCGGCGCTCCTAACCGCCAGGCCATCTCTCCAGCCCAGTAAACTGAATTTTAGGAAAGGAATGCTGGGTAGATTATGCTAAGGGCTCTAACTGGCCCTGAATTGGACCTATCCTTTTAAAAGCTTGAAATGTTTCTCACCATGACATTTTAAATAAAAAGAGTTCTCCTTCAACCTAATGTCAGTAGAAAAATTCTATTCTTTCATTTCTCAAGTGCTTTGCTCAGATAACTGTGGCCTGGGAGGCATCAACAATCCTGGAACAATAAAGGCACCAAAAGGCAGTGTTCCTTTCAGGCCACCCAAGTAGTTACTAGCAGACAAAAGTACTTCCATTTTTACATCTTCTTTAATTAAAGAGTAGAAGGAAGAGGAGAATGAGGAAGAAGACGAAGAGGAAGAAGAAAGAAAAAAAGAAAAGGGAAGGAAACAGAGTACTTAGCAAAAAAAATTTCTTTTCCTTAAAAACCATAATGAAAAAGAAAAAGGAGAGGAATTAAGCACTAACAGTTCCTGGCCTTCAAATACTTACTACTTGCTTCTGCTTGAGGGGCTTGACACAGAAAGTCCCGTCTGTATGCTGGAATAAAAATAGGATCTTATGACTAGGAGGAGAGGGCAGAAAGCAGCCTGTATTCTGTCCATACTTTTTTCATTACATGTTCGTGGACACTCACAGACTGGGACAATAGACTTCAAAGGACCTCAGACTCTGGGGACCTTAGAGTTGTCATGCCTATTCGATGAAGAAGATGCTGAAGTCAAAGGGCTAAAGGTCATGCAGCAGAGGGGTGGCAGAGCTAGCCCTTCCTGGGCACAGTCACAGTGTGATACTCTTTCTTTCAGTGTAACTGCCTCTCAACCAAGTTATTCTGCTGAGCTTAGGTTGTCAACAAACAGGCTGTCTTCAGGAAAAAGAAGGTAAAACAAATCATGAAGTTACTCACCTTCTCAAAAGTACCCAGAAGTGCATGGCAATGGCCAAAATACTCTGAAAGAAACAGATGCACAGATGAAGAAGGCCAGACAGCACACTTCAATACTTGCCCTGCCCCCATCCCTCATCTCCCCAAATCCTACAACAGGATGTGAAAGAAGGCAGATACTGCCTGACTAAGACCCACGGGGTATACGGTTCTGTACCACAGCTTCTGCTAGGATGATACCACAAGAGGGCAGTGGGCACAGCAAAGAAGACAGAAATCCTCCTACCATCTCCTTCATCCACCACAGCATGCACAACTAAAGGGTAAACTTCTCGATCCAGATCAAAGCCGAGCTACAGGGAAGAAAAGGAAAACACAGAAGATGGCACATGTTTGAATGGCTCAGTGGTCCAGCAAAAGAGGAGGTGCTACCAAGAAGCATTACTCTCATCTCTGAGTCTCATTTGTCAAACTCACAACTGCCCAAGTCTGTTTAACTGAATGAAGGCCAACTGTTTCTTCTAAAAATCGCATTGAGTTAAAAATGTCCCTACACTGTGGCTCCTAAGCATGGCTTTCTTGTGGTGTCCTCAGTTGACAGGTTGCTTTGGAACCATGAATGAACAGGGATAGGTATATCCTTCATGTGAACTAAGCAGACTTTAAAAGGTCTTAAAGGGGCATGAAGAAGCCACTAGGCTTAATAGTTGAATATGGCCTTCGAGCATCCAGATTCCCTGCTGCTGGCATGGGTCCTTCAGTAGAGATGTGGGGGAACCCTCAACAGAGGCAGCTCACCTCCTCTTCTGCCCACTCTGAGGGGTCCACAGTATGGGAGGGCAGGCAGAACTGCTGGCACACCCCTCGCTTGTAGTGTACGGTCTCCGACTGCAGGCTGCTGTCTTTTGGAATGTAGCTATGGATAAAGTGGGAAGCAGAGCTAAAGTTAGAATACAACCCAGACAGGCTGACAGTTCCCACTGTCTCACGCCTGTTCTCAATTTCCAACAGATAATAGCTCAGGAAGGAAAAACTTCTTTTCTAACTCATTTCTTTGCTCTAGCCTGGTAATATTACTAGGCTTCTCTATTCAAACAACACAGTCACAGAAAGGAACCTAAAATAAAGAGTTAAGGCTTTCAAAAAGAAAACCTAAATTTAGGGACCAGATTCTATTTGGTTGCAAAAAAGAATACTTTCCTTCCTAGGTAGATACAGATGTCTGGGAAAGAAGGAGCTCACCTGTTACGCCACCTTACCTGGCAATACCATTCTGGAATTCCTCAGTGGCTTGATAGTATATAGTGATGGCTACCCGGGCATCAGTGTCAAAGGTGAACTCGACATTGTAGTGGACCTTAGCTTTGCCTGCCTCTTCTCCAGGGCTCTTCACTTCCTCAGCACATCTGGGAGACCACAAAAGGCAGCCTTTGGGGACAGTGTATCAGGATTTTAAGACTTACTTTCTTTTTTTAAATTTATTTATTTTGTATGCGTATGAATGTACTGTCTGCATGTAGGTTGGTGCACCTGTGTCATGCAATGCTGCGGAGGTCAGAAGAGGGTGTCGGATTCCCCTGGAACTGGAGTTAAATACGGTTCTCAGCCGCCATGTGAGTGCTAGGAATCGAACCTAGGTCCTCTGCAAGAGGCACTCTTAACTGCTAGGCCATCTTTCCACCCCCAACTTACTTTCTCTTAAAAAACATTACATTGTGGGTGTTTCTGTGCAATCATTAGCATATGTTTGTGTCTTCATTGTGAATATGACAGGGTCATTTACTATTGGGTGTTTAGGTTATTTATGAAATTTTACAGTGTACGGTGAGTGAACAGCCTTCTGTGATTACTTGCACTAAACTTTTTAAAAAATTTTAATTGAGGTTCTTTTTTTTTTATAAATTCTTTTTTTTTTTTAATTTTATTCATTTTGTATGTGTATGAATGTACTATCTGCATGCAGGTCTGTGCACCCATGTCGTGCAATGCCGCGGAGGTCAGAAGAGGGTCTCAGATTCCCCTGGAACTGGAGTTCTCCTGGAATTGGAGTTACAGACGGTTCTTAGCTGCCATGTGGGTGTTGGGGATCGAACCCGGGTCCTCTGCAAGAGCAGTCGGTGCTCTTAACTGCTAGGCTATCTCTCCAGCCCTAATTGAGGTTCTTAATCACATGGCTTAAATAGTTTCCACAAGGCATGTTTACAAACCAGCCAGCCTTCCTCCTTTCCTTTCTTCCTTTCCATTGCAACTTCTGGACAAGCATTTGGCATTTAACCACATTCTGCATACCACACCCAGGGTCTTCATTTTTCAGTGTTAGGCAAGCTCTAGTGACTTCCTACTTCAGACAAGAGGGCTTCTCTCCTTCCTCATTCTGCCCCAATGGAGGAGCTTTGCCATCCCCACAGTAGAGGGACATTATGAATTTATTACCATAGCATCTACCATCTGTATTGCTATGATTACAATCAACACTTTTCACAGTTGAGCTACAGAGTAACCTACGGTTGGCTTTCTTTTCCTGTCCAATTACCGTAGAGTTAGTACTCATTTTAGTCTTTTTGTTTGTTTGTTTGTTTGTTTGTTTATTTATTTATTTATTTATTTATTTATCTTTTGGAGACAGGATCTCCCTGTAGCTCTGGCTGTTCTGGAACTCATTCTGTAGACCAGGCTGGCCTTGAACTCACAGACATCTGCCTGCCTCTGCCTCCCAAGTGCTAGGATTAAAGGGGTGCACCACCACGCCTGGCTCAGTTTATTATTTTTTCATAACCTCATTCTGAATTCCAACCCAAATTCACTGATAGCTATCTGCACCCTAAAGACCTTCAGATGCACAGCTGGTCCACTAAGCTTGTTATCTTTTTTCTTTTTTTTTTTTTTTTTGTGAAAGAGTCCAGCTTGTCTAGCCTGTCATCATTTTTTGAGATGGGGTCTTGTGGTGATGCTCAAGCTGGCTTCAAACTCTTAATTCTCCCTCCTTTCCACCTCCTGGCTGCTGGAACTTCAGGAGTGCACCCACATGGCCTACTTAAAATAGGATTTTATACTTCTAATTCAAATGTTTCATTATTACATAGCTTGTTGGGATATCTCCCCCTTTCCTTTAATAATTCTTCTTTTGGGGGGCTCAGTGGTTAAATACATTGGCTGTTTTGTTTTGGTGTTTTCGAGACAGGGTTTCCCTATAGCCCCAGCTGTCCTGGAACTCACTCTGTAGACCAGGCTGGCCTTGAACTCACAAAGATCCCGCCTGCCTCTGCCTCCCAAGTGCTAGTATTAAAGGCATGCGCCACCATGCCCGGCTACATTGGCTGTTTTTACAGAAGGCCTGGGTTCAGTTTCAGGCACCCACATGGTAGTTAACAATCTTCCATAACTCCAATACCAAGGGACCTGAGACACAACCTTCCATAACTCCAATACCAAGGGATCTGACACCCTCAACATCTCCTGGCCTTTGAAAGCATTGCACAACACAGGTGCACTTAAATGCAAAAACATTCATACGCATAAAATAAAAATAAAATTTTAATTAAAAATAATTTTCCCTTTGTTTTCAAATCTACAAAATAAGGACATCATTTCCAATGTCTTCCCACACAGACTAGTTAATGCCCAGGTTTTGCATAGCACAGATGTAGAAAAGACTAATCTAAGCAAGCCCAGCGCCCCAGCAGGGCCTAGTAGCTGGCATCCTCTAGACCGAGGCAGCAGGATCTGGACCTGGCGGCAGCTACACTTCAACTCCCACAGAGTTGCCCTACAAGCAGGAGGGCACCAGGGGCCTGGCCTGAGCCCCCAGGGACTTACTTGACGAGTCTCAGCGTGTCCTTGCGGATGTTGATCAGGCTTCTCAGAGTCTTCACGGGTTCTTGGGGAGGTGGGGCAGCATAAGGAAACTGTCAGAAACAAATTGGGAGAAGCAGTGTATATAAAGACCATAACTGTCTCCTGCTGAAACAAGACTCTTCAGTGGAGGGACAAGAAACAGCCCTGTGGCAGGATCGAGCCACTCTCCTAAGTGAAGAGGAGGCACCAACACAGCAAGTCAGCTTGCCCAAAGTCACTGCTAGTGGAAGAACCAGGATTAATGTGATGTTAAAAGAGCAAGATTGGGCTAGAGAGATAGCCTAGCAGTTAAGAGCACTGACTACTCTTACAGAGGACCCAGGTTCGATCCCCAGCACCCACATGGTGGCTAAGAACCATCTGTAACTCCAATTCCAGGAGAACTCCAGTTCCAGGGGAATCCGAGACCCTCTTCCGACCTCCGCAGCATTGCACGACATGGGCGCGCAGACCTACATGCAGACAGTACACTCCATACACGTACAAAAAAAAGAAAAGAGCAAGATTTACCTGCTTTTTTCCATCATATGAAGCTTACTTGGGTCAGTGTTCAAAACTTGGAGAACTTAAAAACAAAACTCTCCTAAATACCAAAGGCCACCGTGGCAGAGTTAATCACAAAAAGCTTTTCCATTTGACTTCAGAGAAGCAGACCTGTAAGCCCTTTCCTTCAGAGAAGGCACATGGTATCCTAGGAATTTAGGGAATACAAATGAGAATCCCATCATGTGAACAGAGCAGAGGCTTGCAAACACTGAAGAACAAATTTCCCCTGCAGCTGAGCACATAAAGCAGAGTTCATTAACATGTGAGCCAAGACGCATATCTGGAGGTCAGCAGAAGCTTACAGCTTTCCATCATTTACACACTTCCTAACGCTTCCAAATCTGGACCAATCACTGCCTTGGAACTATGAATCCAAAGGGGAAACAGTAAACATTTTCACTAGGAACGACTTAGAAGGTTCTTAGTATTCTTATTCTTTGGGCAATATAGCTCTTTTTTTTTCTTTTCTTTTCGAGACAGGTTCTCCCTGTAGCCCTAGCTGTCCTGGAACTCGCTCTGTAGACCAGGCTGGCCTTGAACTCACAAAGATCCGCCTGCCTCTGCCTCCTGAGTGCTAGGATTAAAGGCGTGCACCACCACGCCCGGCTGGGCAATATAGTTTTTTTTTTTATGTGTATGAATGTACTATTTGCATGTAGGTTTGTGCACCCCTGTTCTGCAATGCCGCAGAGGTCAGAAGAGGGTGTCGGGCTCCCCTGGAACTGGAGTTAAAGACAGTTCTCAGCCACCATGTGGGTGCTGGGGATTAAACCTGGTCCTCTGCAAGTGCAGTCGGTGCTCTTAACCACTAGGCTATCTCTCCAGCCCATTACAAATTGTTTTTTTTTTCACATTTTTAAAAATTTTATTTATTTTCTTTTTTTTTTTTTTGTTGTCTTTTTGAGACAGGTCTCCTGTAGCCTCAGCTGTCCTGAAACTCACTCTGTAACCAGGCTGGCCTTGAACTCACAAAGACTGCCTGCCTCTGCCTCCCAAGTGCTAGGATTAAAGGCGTGCGCCACCATGCCCGGCTTATTTATTTCCTATGTGTATGAATGTACTGTCTGCTGCAGCTTTGTGCACCTGTTGTGCAATGCCGAGGAGGTCAGAAGAGGGTTCTCGGATTCCCTGGAATGGAATTCTCCCGGAATTGGAGTTACAGAGGTTCTTAGCCGCCATGTGGGTGCTGGGGATCAAACCTGGGTCATCTGCAAGAGCAGTCGGTGCCCTTAACCGCTAGGCTATCTCTCCAGCCCAGCAATATAGTTTAAGTGTATATAATTATGCAGTGCTTGCTGATGGGAATATGTTCTAAAAACATGGTGGGGTAATTCTGTTAGAACATCAGAGTGTACTTACAGAAACTAAGAATAGTTAGGGGCTATCATCTATAGACCACCATTGTATATACTGTCTGTCCTTGATGGAAATACCTTTAGGCTGTACATGACTGTAGTTCACAGAAAACCTACTGGTCTCTCTAGCTTTGCAATATCCTGTGGCTCTCCTAGTGTAGGAAGAGTACCTCCAGAGGACTGGAATCAGAAAACGGGACACCATATCATGTTCTAATTGCAGTTCCATGAACACTGAATGTGGTTATTTTTTTTAATGTGGTTATTTTATTGGGAAAACAATTTAATATGCAATAAAGTACAGCTGACTTTCAATGCTGTTAATGTGATCGCTGATAATTCACATGTTTGAATATGGCTTAAAAACACATCAGGGCTTGAGAGATGGCCTAGCGGTTAAGAGCGCCGACCGCTCTTACAGAGGACCTGGTTCGATCCCAGCACCCACATGGCGGCCGAGAACCGATCTGAGACTCCAATTCCCGGAAAATTCCAGTTTCCAGGGGAATCCGAGACCCTCTTCTGACCTCCGCGGCATTGCACGACACGGGTGCACAGACCTGCATGCAGACAGTACATTCATACACATACAGAAATAAATAAAATTAAAAAAAAAAAAAAAAGAAAACACATTCAGGGGCTGGAGAGTGGCCTAGTGGTTAAGAGCGCCGACCGCTCTTACAGAGGACCTGGGTTCGATCCCCAGCACCCACATGGCGGCTGAGACCCGTCTTTAATCCAGGTGTGGTAGCACATGCCTTTAATCCCAGGCAGAGGCAGGCGGATCTCTGTGAGTTCAAGGCCAGCCAGGTCTACAGGGCTAGTTCCAGGATAGCTGGGGCTACAGGGAGACCCTGTCTCAAAAACATCAAAACAAACAAACAAACCACATTCAGCTGGGCGTGGTGGTACATGCCTATAATCCCAGCACTTGGGATTTGGAGGCAAGAGAATAAGGAGCTCAAGGTTATCTTCAGGTACATAGTGAGTTTGAGGCCAGGCTAGGCTATGGGATCTTGCCTCAAAAAGAAAAAGGAAGGAGTCATTTTCTTCAGTGAGTAACCACTGTTTAGTTGCCTATGTATGCTTCAGTAAATAACATCACCCATGTTCATGCAAGCAACCTAATTAAACCCAGTGGATCACAAAAAAGAATGAGGAAAAGGACAAGGAGGATGAAGAAGAGGGGGAGGAGGAGAAGAAGAAGAGAAGGAGGAGTAGGAGGAAGAGGAAGAGAAGGAGATGTTGGGGGAATGAATGTATGAGGGAGAAGGTTATGGGATGAATATGACCAAAATATATTACATATATGTATGAAAGTGTCAAGGATCATACGCCCCAGAAACCTCTAACACATTCTATTTGCATTCAGACTGCCCACTTTAGCCAGGTGGTGGCATATACCTTTAATCCCAGCACTTGGAGGCAGAGGCAGGTGGATCTCTGTGAGTTCAAGTCCAGCCTAGTCTACATAGTGAGTTCTAGGACAGCTGGGGCTGCAGGGAAACCCTGTCTCAAAAATACCAAAAGAAGAAGAAGGAGGAGGAGGAGGAGGAGGACGAGGAGGAGGTTGTTACATATTAAAAATTTACTTTTTAGGTTTAAAAGGTTTTTTTTTAATGTGTATGACTTATGCCTGCACGTAAGTGCACCCATGTCATGCAGTTCCCAAGGATGCCAGGATAGGGTATAAGATCCCCTGGAACTGAAGTTATAGATGGTTGTTAACTGCCATGTGGGTGGGTGCTGGGATTCAAAACTCAGGTCTTCTAAAGAGAACAGCCAGTGCTCTTAACCACTAAGTCATCTTTCCAGCACCCAACCTTTTAGGGTCTTTTTTTGGGGGGAGGGGGGTCTTTTTGAGACAGGGTCTCTCTGTAGCCCCATCTGTCCTGGATCTCACTATGTTGACCAGGCTGGCCTTGAACTCACAGAGATCCATCTGCCCTGCCTCCCAGAGTGCCTGGGATTAAAGGTGTGTGCCACCACACCTGGCTAGGTTTATTTATTTTATTTTTTTATTTTTATTTATTTACTTTTTTTCTTTTTTTTTGCCTTTTTGAGACAGGATCTCCCTGTAGCCCCAGCTGTCCTGGAACTCACTTTGTAGACCAGGCTGGCCTTGAACTCACAAAGATCCGCCTGCCTCTGCCTCCCAAGTGCTAGGATTAAAGGCGTGCACCACCATGCCCGGCTATTTTATTTTTTTAATTCGAGACAAGTGTCTTGCTCTTTTGGCTCTATAGCCCATGCCAGCCTTGAACACCCATTCTCTTGCCTCAGTCTCCTATATAGCTTAGATTATAGGCATGTGCTACAACGCCCAGCTAATAAAATGGTCAATTAGGTTGCTGGAGATGGCTCAGCAGTTAAGGGCACCGACTACTCTTGCAGACGACCTGGGTTCGATTCCCAGCACCCACATGGCGACTAAGAACCATCTTTAAACCAGAAGTGGTGGCGCATGCCTTTAATCTACTTAGAAGGCAGAGGCAGGCAGATCTCTGTGAGTTCAAGGCCAGCTGATCTACAGAGTGAGTTCCAGGCCAGCTGGGACTATAGGGAGACCCTGTCTCAAAAAAAAAAAGGAGGTGCTGGAGAGATGGCTTAGCGGTTAAGAGCACTGACTGCTCTTGCAGAGGACCCAGGTTCGATTTCCAGCACCCACATGGCAGCTAAGAACCATCTTTAACTCCAATTCCAGGGGAATCCAATGCCTTCTTCTAACCTCTGCGGCATTGCACAACACAGGTGCACCAACCTACATGCAGACAGTACACTCATCCACATAAAAATAAATAAATAAATAATCTTTAAAAATGGTTAATTAAAAAATTTGCCTCTGCTTTCTCTATTTCTTTTTTAAATATATTTTATTATTATTTTATGTGTATGAATGTACTATCTGCATGTAGGTCTGTGCACCCATGTCGTGCAATGCCGCGGAGGTCAGAAGAGGGTGTCGGATTCCCCTGGAACTGGAGTTAAAGACGGTTCTTAGCCACCATGTGGGTACTGGGAATCGAACCCGGGTCCTCTGCAAGAGCAGTCAGCACTCTTAACTGCTAGGCCATCTCTCCATTCCCTGTTTTCTCTATTTCTATCTCCAACTCTCAAATATGAGAGTGTCCAACTATTTTTAGATTAGTGGTGCTTTAAATTTTTCTTCTATTAGTGTCAAGGGAAAACAATTTAGTTTCTGCTTGAAAACTGTGACATGAATACATATTTGCCTATTTAACCAGCCATGTCCCTGAGACAGATTATTATGTTTACTGTAGACCAGAATAGCATAATCTACATTAACTGCAGTAAAACCCCTTTTCCTATCTAGTCCTTATAGAGAGTTGATCAGCAGTCTAGAAACATGTAATTACAAACTGAGGCTGGGTATGGTGGTACATGCCTTAAATCCCAGCACTTGGGAGACAAAGGCAGATGGATCTCTGTGAGTTCAAGGCCAGCTGGGCTACAGGGAGAATCTGTCTCAAAAAAGACCAATTTTTTTTTTTTTTTGGTCTTTTTGAGACAGGGTCTCCCTGTAGTCCTAGCTGTGTATTACATCTTATTTATTTTGTTCATGTTCATGTTGGGACACAAATCTAATTCAGAGTGGCTGGGCTTGGTGGTATTACATCTTATTTATTTTGTTCATGTTGGGACATACATCTAATTCAGAGTAGCTGGGCTTGGTGGTATTATATCTTATTTATTTTGTTCATGTTGGGACACATATCTAATTCAGAATGGCTGGGCTTGGTGGCAAGAATCTCATCTTTACCTGCCAAGTCATCTCTCTGGCCTCTACTTTTTGGTTTTGTCTTTTTTTTTAATTTTATTTATTTTTGTATGTGTATAAGTGTACTGTCTGCATGTAGGTTTGTGCACCCGTGTCGTGCAACGCCGCGGAGGTCAGAAGAGGGTCTCGGATTCCCCTGGAACTGGAGTTCTCCTGGAATTGGAGTTACAGACAGTTCTTAGCCGCCATGTGGGTGCTGGGGATCAAACCCGGGTCCTCTGCAAGAGCAGTCGGTGCCCTTAACCACTAGGCCATCTCTCCAGCCCGGTTTTGTCTTTAAAAAAAAAATATTTTATTGCCAGGCATGGTGGCACATGCCTTTAATCCTAGCACTTGGGAAGCAGAGGCAGGCGGATCTCTGTGAGTTCAAGGCCAGCTTGGTCTACATGGTGAGCTCAGGCCAGCTGGGACTAAAGGGAGACCCTATCTCAAAAAGACCAAAAAATAAATTTTTATTTTTATGTTATGTGTATGAGTATATTGCCTGCATGTGTATAAAGTGCACCTGTGCTGTGCATTGCCTGCCTGTGGAGGTCAGAAGAGAGCACTAGATTCCCCAGGAACTATAGTTACAGTTGTTAGCCACCATGTAGGTGCTGGGAACCAAACCCAGGTCCTCTGCAAGAGCAGCCAGTGCTCTTAACCACTGAGAAATCTCTCCAGCCCCTGGTTTTGTCTTTTGGAAACAGTGCCTTAGGTAGGTAGTCCAGGATGGCCATACACTCCCAATCTTCTCATCCTGTCTAGTGCTGGAATTATAGGCATGTGCCACCGTGACTGCAAAATTTTATTTTTTGTTGATACAGTAAACAAATATTCTTGGGGCTGGAGAGATAGCCTAGCAGTTAAGAGCACCGACTGCTCTTGCAGAGGACCCAGGTTCGATCCCCAGCACCCACATGTGGTTGAGAACCATCTGTAACTCCAATTCCAGGAGAACTCCAGTTCCAGGGGAATCCGACACCCTTTTCTGACCTCCGTGGCATTGCACGACACGGGTGCACAGACCTACATGCAGACAGTACACTCATACACATAAAAAAATTTAAAAATTAAAAAATATAAAAAAAACACAAAACAAATATTCTTTAACAAATGATAGCTGTTTTTTCTAATGACAAAGCATTATATGTTCCAGCAGAAAATTTGAAAAACATAAAGTGTACAGAATTAATCATAATTTTATCACTCATTAATATCAAAGTTAATGTAGAGTATGGTTTTCGAGAAGCTTTTTCTACACCCTTATCTGGTAGTGTTTCACATTTCCAGAGTACACAGTTTTGATGTGTAGGGAAAATGGCATATTTTATTTAATCGTTCTGTATTGTTCAGTGTCAAGTAGGTTTTACTTTTTCGCTGATATAAATGCTATGAATACCCTTGTCCCTGCATTCTGCATGCTTATTTGATTATTTCCTTGGAACAAATTCCTAGAAGTGGGATTACTGGATCAAAGAGTAAGCATATTTTAAGACTTTAAAAGCCATTTTGCCGAACTGTTCTACACAAAGCTGAATGCCAGGCGACTCTCCCAGGAGCCATGCAAAACGGAAATTCTAGTCCAGATCGCATCTGTGGCCCATTTTTTTCACCCCCACTTCCTAGGCTGTTATACTAAAGGAATTTAAAACAATTTTAAAATAAGCTTAAGCAAAAAGTAATTAGGCAGGAAAATCTGACACAAATGCTAGTTTATTCTAAAGCCAAAATAAATGACTTTGGGATTAAAATTTTTTTCTGGAGTAGCAAAGTTAATCATTCCATTTGCGCAGGTACTGGGAATTATCCATAACTTCTACCTGAATTAGAAGAAAAAAGACCCCCGTCGTCACTCCTCACCCTTGCTCCTGCATACCTTTCAAAAAAGAAAGGTTTTCAGGCTGGAGAGCCGGCACAGCTGTTAAAGGCTCAGGCTTAAAGCAATAAAAAAAGAAAAGTTTGTTGTTCTAAATATGTACCTAGTGATAACCCAGTCAGTGACACATGAGCTGTATAAGGAAGTGATCAACTGTAACAAATTTATTCTACTTTAGCTCTGCCCTTCTGACATGAAAGAAAACAGATGGGACTGGAGAGATGACTCAGGAATTAAGATGACTCGGGAGTTGCTCTTGCAAAGATTCAGGGTTCGGGGCTGGAGAGATGGCCTAGCGGTTGAGAGCGCCGACCGCTCTTGCAGAGGACCCGGGTTCGATCCCCAACACCCACATGGCAACCAAGAACCGTCTGAAACTCCAATTCCAGGAGAACTCCAGTTCCAGGGGAATCCGACACCCTCTTCTGACCGCAGCATTGCACGACACGGGTGCACAGACCTGCATGCAGACAGTACATTGACACACATACAGAAATGAAATAAATTAAAAAAAAAAAAAAAAGATTCAGGGTTCAATTCCCAGCACCCATTTGGTGGCTAAAAACTGTCTGCAACTCCATTGCTAGTATATTTGATGCCCTCTCTGTCTTCCATGGGCACCAGACATGCAGCTATGCAAACATGTACATGTAGGGGAAACACTGTTACATATAATAAATAAGTAATAACAAATTAAATGTTTAAAAAGAAAACAACTGAAGCTGGGCGTGGTGGCGCACACCTTTAATCCTAGCACTTGGGAGGCAGAGGCACGCGGATCTTTGTGAGTTCAAGGCCAGTCTGGTCTACAGAGTGAGTTCCAGTTCAGCCAGGGCTACAGAGAGACCCTATCTCAAAAAGACAAAAACAAAACAATACAAAACAAAACAAAAAACCTGAGAATGTGGTCCATAGAACTCTAGTGTGCTGGTAGGCTCCAGCCACTGTCCTGGGGTCTTTCACTTAGCCTCTGAGCATACATGGAGCATCAGTGTGAGGTTTTTTTTTTAATTTTTTATTTATTTTTGTATGTGTGTGTATGAGTGTACTGTCTGCATGCAGGTTTGTGCACCCGTGTCATGGCAATGCCTCGGAAGTCAAAGAAAGAGGGTCTCGGATTCCTCTGGAACTGGAGTTCTCCTGGAATTGGAGTTACAGACAGTTCTTAGTGCCATGTGAGTGCTGGGGATCAAACCCAGGTCCTCTGCAAGAGCAGTCGGTTCTTTAACCCGCTTAGCTATCTCTCCAGCTCCCAGTGTGAGGTTTAAAGAGAGATTCGAAGTGTAAGTAAAACCTGCTTTCAGGAAGCTATGTTCAAAGGTAGATAGATGATAGGGCTACACAACAACTATGATACCAGAGAGAAAAACTGCCATGAAAAAAGGCAAAGATGAAAGAAGAGATCCCTTCTGGATGGGGTAGTCTGGAAAGCTTCATGGAGGAGAGATGTGACTTAGAATCTTGAAGAATCAATGGAATTAAGATCACAGGTGAACTGAAGAAAACCATTGTCTCTAGAGGATCCCCCTTCCTCTGAGCCAATCCAGTCCACTACTCTCTTAGCTTCTTAGCCATCTTAACAAATTACCATGGTTGTAGCCTGCTGGTATAGAGCTCATCTGTGTGACAGCCTGGTTCCATCCTCAACATAGTGAAAAAATCAAAGCCAAGCGTGTTGGCTCACACTGTAATCTCAGCACTTGGGAGGCAGAAGCAGGAGGAACTGACCCAATAGTAAGCGCAGTCTTTCATATCAAATTCCAGCCTAGCTAGGGTTACACAGTGATGTCCTATCTCAGAAAAAGAAATCCAAACACAAAACCAAAATCTTTAAAAAATAGTTATCCACATGGTGGCACACTTTTTTTTTTAATTTTTTAAATTTATTTTTATTATGTGTATGGATATACTGCTGCATGTAGGTTGTGCACCCGTGTGTGCAATGCCACAGAGGTCAAAGAGGGCGACAGATTCCCTGGAACTGGAGCAAAGATGGTTCTCAGGCCAGCGGGTGCGGGATCGAACCCGGGTCCTCTGCAAGACAAGAGCATTGGTGCTCTTAACCACTAGGCTATCTCTCCAGCCCCCACATTTTTTTTTTGGTCTTTTGAAACAGGGTCCCCCTTTAGCTCCACCTGGATGAGAGCTTACTATATAGACCAGGCTGGCCTTGAACTCAGAGAGATCCATCTGCTTCTGCCTCTTGAGTGCTGATTAAAGGCATGTGCCACCATGAGGGGGAGGTCTCTGGGAGATCCAAGGCCAGCCTGGTCTTCATAGCAGTTTTGGGGCTTTCTGGGTTATAGGGAGGATCCTGTCTCAAACAAATGAAGAAAAAAAAGAGTATAAGAAACATTTATGCTGGTGTGGTGGAGCATGCCTTTTTTTTTTTTTTTTTTTTTTTTTGGGTCTTTTAAGACAGGGTCTCCCTGTAGTCCCAGCTGTCCTGGAACTCACTCTGTAGACCAGGCTGGCCTTGAACTCACAAAGATCCGCCTGCCTCTGCCTCCCAAGTGCTAGGATTAAAGGCGTGCGCCACCATGCCCGGCTGGCACATGCCTTTAATCCCAGCACTCGGGAGGCAGAGGCAAACGATCTCTGTGAATTCAAGGCCAGCCTGGTCTACAGAGCGAGTTCCAGGCCAGCTGGGGCTACAGGGAAACCTTTATCTGCATATATACTATGTGCTATGTACCTTTCTGGGTTATTTACATATATGATTTCACCCATTTTACCTTTGTGTGTGTGTTCATGTGTGTGCAGATGTGTGCACATGGATGTGGAGGCCACACCAGAGGAAAATTTCATGTGTTGCTCCTCAGGACATACCTACTTTTGCTTTTTCATTTGTTTTTATTTTTATGGTCTTTGGGGGGGGGATCTTTTTGAGACAGGGTCTTCCTGTAGCTCCAGCTATCCTGGAGCTCACTATGTAGATCAGGCTGGCCTTGAACTCACAAAGATTCATCTGCCTCTGTCTCTACCTCCCAAGTGCTGGGATTAAAGGCGTGTGCCACCACGCCCAGCTTTTATTTTTAATTTTTGAGACAGGGTCTCTTACTGGCCTGAAATTCAGTGATTTGGCTAGTCTGCCTGGCCACTGGGCCCCTGGAACCTACCTATCTCTACTTCCCAGCAGTGGGATTATAAGCATGCATTACCAGCCAAGTTTACATAGGTTCTTGGGATTAAATTTGGGCCTGCAGCTTTTTACCAACTGAGCCATCTCTTCAGCCCTGTTTTATTATTTTTTAATTATGGCAAAATACACACAACCTAAAATTTACTATTTTAACTACTTCCAATCAAACAGTTCCATGGCATTAAGTACACTCACATGCATGCTGCTGTGCATCCATAGACACCATCCAACCCCAGGTCAGATATGTTCTTAATTCCTATTCTCAAGATATAGGAACAGGTCTCCTTTCTCAGTCTGTTCTCCCGTGAGCTCCTGGAGGACAGACTGACACCAAAGCTCAGTCTTGTGCCTGATTGAATAAATGAAGAATGTATTATCACCCCCCATATGGCAAATAAAGAAATTGAGACTAGGCTGGGTGATACAGTACAGTGGTACAGCACTTGTGTAGCATGTGCAAGGCCCTGCGTTCAATCCCAAGTAACAAAAAAAAGAAAAAAAAAAAAGCAATTGAGACTCTGAAGATTCATTCCAGTGTCCAAGGTTCCAGGAATGCCTGGTGGCAGAAGCCACACTCTAGTTGTGGCTGTCTGGGTATAATAGGGCATTCCTGTAACAGAACAATCTGCTACAGGAATGTCCTAGGAACTGACGAGCATGCAGGGATAATCACTGCAAACAGAACCAGGCCATGTTCAGATTCCTGAAGCACATCAAAACACTCTAGACCACACCATACATGTAGGGAGAGCACACATAGAAACACATCTAGTGCCATGTTCCATTTTCATTTGAACCTGAGGAGCACCTGAGGTCTGCCCGGAGAAAGCACAACAAAATCCTTGTCTGAGGTCGGACAGAAACTGTAGAAGATACCAATGTGCATGGAGGACCTTACCAGCAGCTGCATCACCATTCAGCCTCTGCCCAAGAAGCTCAAAGATGGCTTACAGATAGACATTCTCCCCTTGGCTGTTTGCAACCATCAACCTGTTCATTCAGCACTCTCACTACCTCTGAGCACTCAACGCTGCCAGGAAGAAAGGAATGATGAGTAAAGCAAACCTCTCCGTTTCTTTCTGTCAGGGGCCTAGTACCAGGACAAAGCCTGCATCGGGTGCACTGCTTGTCTAGGCATAGCATACTCCTAAGAATGGTCTGCTTGTATCAGCACTAAAAAAGCCCAGATCTGAGAAAGACTGAAATTCCACACCCAGGACAGGGACACAGCTCCAACTTAGCCAGAGACCTCACTTAGTGGGCCCAAGGGCGTATGCAGAGCCTTTGGACTTTTATCCTGGTGTTTCTGTTTCTTTGTACATACATGTTCCTTGCGTCAGCAAAGTGCCACCTGGTGCCCAAAGATGGAACTGCCAGTTTGGGCCCTCATATGAACAGGATGAACCTCATTTGAACATGACAAGTGTGCACATTTTGTCTGGCTTGAGCTTTTTTTTGGGGGGGGGGCAGGGTCTCCCTGTAGCCTCAGCTGGCATGGAACTCATTATGTAGATGAGGCTGACCTTGAACTCAGAGCTCCTCCTGCCTTTGCCTCCTGTTGGGATTACAGGCATATGCCACCACACTTGGCTCTGTCTTGAGTTTTTTTGTTTGTTTGTTTGTTTGTTTTTTAAGTTCAAGTTTTTTATTTAAGCTATCTCCTCCCATTTAAGCAAAGGGATAGAATGAAAGGGTGGGGGGCTGGAGAGATGACCTAGCGGTTAAGAGCGCCGACCTCTCTTACAGAGGACCCGGGTTCGATCCCCAGCACCCATATGGCGGCCGAGAACCGTCTGAAACTCCAATTCCAGGAGGACTCCAGTTCCAGGGGAATCTGACACCCTCTTCTGACCTCCGCGGCATTGCACAACATGGGTGCACAAACTTGCATGCAGACAGTACATTGATACACATACATAAATAAATAAATGCCGGGCGTGGTGGCGCACACCTTTAATCCTAGCACTTGGGAGGCAGAGGCATGCGGATCTCTGTGAGTTTGAGGCCAGCCTGGTCTACAGAGTGAGTTCCAGGACAGCCAGAGCTACAGGGAGACCCTGTCTCAAAAAGACCAAAAAAAAAAAAAAAAAAAAAAAAAAAAAAAAAAAAAAGAATGAAAGAAAAAAAAAAAAAAAAAAAAAAAAAATAAGAATAAAAAAAAAAGAAAAGATTGAGTTAACGTCCCATGCACTCTTCTGGTTCTACATGCAGAAGAATTGTGGCCCCAGTTGCCTGGGTGAAGGTCCAAGTTCTTTTCACTCACCTCCATAGCCAGCCAGAGGCGGGTTCACATGGGGGTTATGGAAGAGGGCATGCTTACCATCTCCCCAGGGGAAGGGCTTGGTCCTGATGTGGAGATGGAGTAGGCAATGAACTTGGGTCTCTCATGCTCTCCATGTTGAGTATGCTCACCACCACCTAGGGCAGTACCACGATGAAGGTGAGGCCCCTCCACAGATGAGCTGAGCCCGACATGGGCCACCCCACTGCATGAGCTTTCTCATGAGTAAGAATAAAGATTTTATTTTTACTATATTTGGTGTGTGTGTTGGTGTGCAATCATGCACATGCGTGCACAACGTGCAAGATGCCCTTGGAGCCAGTCGATGGTCATCTTAACAAGTACATAACTTGGCAGAGGCAAGAGGATTCGGTGGAGGTTAGCCATGGTCTACATAGGAGTTATAGGCTCACTGGGGATTACTGGGTACGACAAAAAACAAAAAAAAAAAGCCAATAAATAAAAATAAAATTTTTTTGTTGGTGGCCACTCATGCCCTTTATCCAACGCACTTGGGAGGCAGAGGCAGAAATGGATCTCTGCTGAGTTCCAGGACAGCTTGCCTGGTCTACATAGCAGCTCTAGGGCAGCTGGACTAAAGGGAGACCTGTCTCAAAAGACCAAAGAAAAAAAGAAAAAAAAAAAGAAATTAAATTTAATAATGTTCTGTCTTCTTGGAAACATGCTGGATCACATACATGTAGCATAAATAAAATAGCTATAATACTATCCCTGTCAATTCTTAGAAAGTAATGTGCCTGTTTCTCTGACCTGTTCATTGACCATAGTGTTCTGTTTTTTCTCCAGTTAATAAAAGCCATTTATATTTTTTGGCTTGCCAGGCGTGTGGTGCAATGCCTTTAATCCCAACACATCTGGAGGCAGAATAGGTTGGTTCTGTGGGTTCAAGGCCCGGCCTGGTCTACAGCGCGAGCCAGGACAGCTGTACTAAAGGGAGACCCTGTCCTCAAAAATACCAAAAAAAGTGTAACACCAAAAAAAAAACAAAAATCATATACAATATATATCTTTTTTGGCTCAACACAGGAAATAACTGGCATTATTAGAAGATACTTTTGGGGCTCCTCCTTGGTGTATCTAAAACAACAAAAAACAAAACCAAAAAAACACTTTGAGCAACTATGAAAATAGGAAGGTCTGGGTTAGAAAGATAGCCTAGTGGTTAAGAAGCGCCGACTGCTCTTGCAAGGACGCCGGGTTTGATCCCCAGCCCCACATGGACAGCTGAGACTTGTCTCCAGTCCAGGAAATCCAGTTCCAGGGGAATCCGAGACCCTCTTCTAACCTCCCAGGGCATTGCACGACACGGTGGCACAAACCATATGCAGACAGTACATATGCATAGAAAGATAAAAAAAGAAAAAGAAAATAGGAAGGTCTTAGGATGAGAGAGAGTAAGAAAGTGTATGGAATTGGTGTACATATGACCACAGCAGGCGTGGTGGTGAGCACAACAGGCATGGTGGTGAACACAAGTGTGGTGGTACATATCTGATCCTCTGTGCTCTACTCACCCAGTTCACCATTAACTCCAATTTGGCTGCAGAGAACTAAGAATCACATGAGGGTGTTTGTAACAAGTACATACCATGGAGCTGCTGCTGGAATTGTGACTGGATGCTCTGGGATCGGGACAAGGAATCTGTATTTTAGTAACTATCCCAACTGATTCAAATGCAGACAGATCAGAGACCACACTAAAACAACAAAAATGCTGTGTGTATTTAGTAATATTTTAGTATGTACTAAAATACGTAAGAAGTTTTTTCTTAGAGTAAATGTCTTCTTACCTAAAAAAGCAATGCATGTCTATTATGAAAAATACAGGACCTGGAGAGAGGATGGTCATGGTTAAGAGCAACCAGCTGTGTGTGTGCAGAAGACCTGGGTTTCGAAGCCGCACCACCCTATGGTAAGCTAACAACTGCCTGTAAAATTCCATTGCCAGGGGAATCTGACACCTTTTCNAAAAAAAAAAAGAAATTAAATTTATATAATGTTCTGTCTTCTTGGAAACATGCTGGATCACATACATGTAGCATAAATAAATATAAGCTATAATACTATCCCTGTCAATTCTTAGAAAGTAATGTGCCTGTTTCTCTGACCTGTTCATTGACCATAGTGTTCTGTTTTTTCTCCAGTTAATAAAAGCCATTTATATTTTTTGGCTTGCCAGGCGTGGTGGTGCATGCCTTTAATCCCAACACTCTGGAGGCAGAGATAGGTGGATCTCTGTGGGTTCAAGGCCGGCCTGGTCTACAGAGCGAGCTCCAGGACACCTGGTACTAAAAGGGAGACCCTGTCTCAAAAATACCAAAAAAAGTGTAAAACCAAAAAAAAAAAAAATATATATATATATATATTTTTTGGCTCACACAGGAAATAGACTGGCATTATTAGAGATAATTTGGGCTCAATCCTTGGTATCTAAAACAACAAAAAACAAAACCAAAAAAACACTTTGAGCAACTATGAAAATAGGAAGGTCTGGGTTAGAGAGATAGCCTAGTGGTTAAGAGCGCCGACTGCTCTTGCAGAGGACCCGGGTTTGATCCCCAGCCCCACATGGCAGCTGAGAACTGTCTCCAGTTCCAGGAAACTCCAGTTCCAGGGGAATCCGAGACCCTCTTCTAACCTCCAGGGCATTGCACGACACGGGTGCACAAACCTATATGCAGACAGTACATATGCATAGAAAATAAAAAAAGAAAAAGAAAATAGGAAGGTCTTAGGATGAGAGAGAGTAAGAAAGTGTATGGAATTGGTGTACATATGACCACAGCAGGCGTGGTGGTGAGCACAGCAGGCGTGGTGGTGAGCACAACAGGCATGGTGGTGAACACAAGTGTGGTGGTACATATCTGATCCTCTGTGCTCTACTCACCCAGTTCACCATTAACTCCAATTTGGCTGCAGAGAACTAAGAATCACATGAGGGTGTTTGTAACAAGTACATACCATGGAGCTGCTGCTGGAATTGTGACTGGATGCTCTGGGATCGGGACAAGGAATCTGTATTTTAGTAACTATCCCAACTGATTCAAATGCAGACAGATCAGAGACCACACTAAAACAACAAAAATGCTGTGTGTATTTAGTAATATTTTAGTATGTACTAAAATACGTAAGAAGTTTTTTCTTAGAGTAAATGTCTTCTTACCTAAAAAAGCAATGCATGTCTATTATGAAAAATCCAGGACCTGGAGAGAGAGATGGCTCAATGGTTAAGAGCACCAGCTGTTGTTGCAGAAGACCTGGGTTCGAATCCCACCACCCATATGGTAGCTAACAACTGCCTGTAATTCCAGTTCCAGGGGAATCTGACACCTTCTGTCTTCCTTGGACACTGTACAACATAGGTGCACTTATACACATAGCATTCATACACTTAAAATAAAAATAAATAAAAAAGAGAAAACTCCAATCATCACAGAAATAGAGAAAGGAAAAGTAACGGTGTGCACAGCCTCTCCTACACACCGGTAACACACACAGGCTTTTAGGGTTAGATATGGTCTTGTTGTGTAGCCCAGTCCAGCCCAAAATTCATGGTCCTCCTGCCTCAGCCTCCCAAGTGCCGTAATGACAGGAGTGTATGAGCAAGCTAGCTTACACACGCACACACACACATTTACTTTTAAATTTATTCTTAAATATTTTTGCAAGAATACAGTTTTAGAGTTTGCTTTTTTCACTTAATGATGCATCTGAACTTGATAATTTTCTTTTTTTTTTTTTGGTCTTTTTGAGACAGGGTCTCCCTGTAGTCCCACCTGTCCTGGAACTCACTTTGTAGACCAGGTTGGCCTTGAACTCAAAAAGATCCACCTGCCTCTGCCTCCCAAATGCTAGGATTAAAGGCATGCGCCATCATGCCCGGCTGAACTTGATAATTTTCTAAGTAATTCTACAAGATTAGCCATTCCTAATGTTGACATCTTGTGTAAACAGGACAGTTATTAAAGCCAGAAAACTAGCACTAACTCAGTACTATTAACTAATCTACAAATATTGAAATTTTACCAGTTTTCCGCACTAGTATTTTTCTCACTCAAATCCCACATTATGTTTTCCCCAACTTTATTCATTTTTAATTAATTTTAAGTGTATGAGTGGTTTTTGTCTGCATCTATGTAAGTGCACCTGTGTTGTGCAGTCCCCAAAGAAGCTAAAAGAGGGCATCAGATCCCCTGGAACTGGAATTATGGACAGTTATTAGCTGCAATGTAGGTGCTGGGAAGTCAACCTGGGTCCTCTGGAAGAAGAACCAATGGTCTTAACTGCTGGGCCATCTCTCGAGCCCCTTCTCCCAACTTTATATAATCAAAAAAAAAATTTTTTTTTGTCTTTTCAAGACAGGGTCTTCCTGTAGCCCCAGCTAGCCTGGAATTCACTCTGTGAAATCACTTTGTGATTTCAAGGCCAGCCTGCCTCTGCCTCCCAAGTGCTAGGATTAAAGGAGTGCGCCACCATGCCCGGCATAATCAAATTTTCTAACACACAGAAAAGTTGAAAGAATTCCACAGTGGACCATAATATCACCAGAATCTACATTAGCAGTGTGCTATAGCTGAGCATGGTGGTTTACCTGTATAATCCCAGCACTTGGGAGGGAGACGATGGAGGATCAGAAATTCAAGGCCACAGAGTGAATTTAAGGTTGGCCTGAGCTATATCATACCTGTCATGAAAAACAAAATAAAAACTAGGCTGTAGGTATACTTCTTATTGTCCATTGTCCCTTACAGACTATTTTCTTCAATAAATAAATTAAAATAAAAAACAATAAATCCTGATTCATTTTTATTTGATGTCTGATTTTCCTCTGCTTTATCTGTAGCTCTCAAATATGAGTGTGTCCAAAGCTTCCCAGTGATTATTTTTAGATTAGCGATGCTTTAAATTTTTCTTCGAATAATGTAAAGGGAAAACAGTTTAGTTTCTGCTCAAAAACTGTGACATGAATACAGATTTGCCTATTTAACCAGCCATGTCCTTGAGACAGACTGTCATGCTGGCTGTAGACCAGAATAACATGATCTATGTTAACTGCAGTAAAACCCCTTTCACTAATTTTCCATCTAGTCCTTATACAGAGTTGATCAGCAGTCTAGAAACATGTAATCACAAACTAAGGCTGGGCATGGTGGTACATGCCTTTAATCCCAATACTTGGAAGACAGAGACAGGAGATCTCTTTGAGTTCAAGGCTAGTCTGGTCTACATAGTGAGTTCCAGGCCACCTGGACACCCCATCTCAAAAAGACCAAAAAAACAAAACAAAACAAAAGATGTAATCACAAGCTAGCTAAAAAGATGCAAGACCTCCCTTTTCTCTTTCTTTGTTTCTGTCTTTATCTTTCTTTCTTTCTTTCTTTCTTTCTTTCTTTCTTTCTTTCTTTCTTTCTTTCTTTCTTTCTTAATTTTGTTTTGTTTTGTTGGTTGATGAATCAGGGTCTCATCATCTTTTGACCTCACTAGCTCCTACACACTGTGGTATACACACATACACATAAAAATACATATATATATATGGCTGGATGTAGTGGTGCATGCCTTTAATCCTAGCACTTGGGAGGCAGAGGCAGAGGCAGATGGATCTCTGTGAGTTCAAGGCCATATACATATATATGTATATGTATATATATATATATATATATTTTTTTTTTTTTTTTCTTTGTCTTTTTGAGACAGGGTCTCTTTATAGCTCCAGCTGGCCTGGAACTTGCCATATAGACCAGGTTGGCCTTGAACTCACAGAGATGACTGCCTCTGCCTCCCAAGTGCTGAGATTAAAGACATGTGCTACCACTCCCATCAAAAACTTGTCTAACAAAGAAATTCACCCAGGAAAGCAATCTCTTTATTGGTTTATTAACTACTCTGCAAGGTCTCCTAGCAATAACCACATAGAACCAATGGCATGACTATGTGACATCATACCTAAATTTGACCTTTTCCAAAATATTTAATTAGGTAATTAAGCAATTACCCAATTAAGCAATTCTCTCTGTTCACACAATAGGTAACAGGAGGCCAGGCGTGGTGGCGCACGCCTTTAATCCTAGCACTTGGGAGGCAGAGGCAGGCGGATCTTTGTGAGTTCAAGGCCAGCCTGGTCTACGGAGTGAGTTCCAGGACAGCTGGGGCTAAAGGGAGACCCTGTCTTGGAAAAGAAAAAAAAAAAAAAAAAAAAAGGTAACAGGAATACGAAAACAGCCCACCTCAGAGCAAGGCAAACATCATAAAACTGCACACATCTTGCTTAATGATATCTGGACTCATTCTCTTTCTTAGGGTTTGGGTTTTGACTCACTGTTTGGAAGTTCTGACCCACTTGGCAGCTCTCTGACATCAAAGGTACTTACACAACTGTGTGGACTGCTTAGTCGACAGACAAAACTCACTCGATTTATGGTTTCCCATAGGACAGCTCCCTTCTCAACAGACTAAAACACAACCCCTTCAGACTATGCTTCTAAAATAAAAACTACCCTATGGAAGATTGGCGGCTTTTAAATGCAAAAGATTCTGCTTAAGACTAGCTAATTTTAGGTGGGGCTAAAATGGGGAAAGCAGTACTCTGAGCAGAGCAGACATAGTCATCTCTTCCTTCCAGTGACTGGTAAATAATGACTAATGGTCAGAACCACTCTTTTTAGACAGGCCACCCTTCCTCCACACCACACTGCCTAACTCTGGTCAGCAGACTCAGCGCAGTGCACAAACAAGACTCCACTTTCAAACAGATTCTGAAATGCCTGATACTATACACGAAGAACATTCTCAGAGAAGCAGTCACCAGGACCATTTGAGAAAGGATTTTTTTTTTTGGTCTTTTCGAAACAGGGTCTCCCTGTAGCCCCAGCTGTCCTGAGACAGGATTTTAAAGTCAAACAAACACACACACACACACACACACACACACACCCCACCTATTTAAAAGTGTTAGTTTTGCCGGGCGAGGTGGCACACACCTTTAATCCTAGCACTTGGGAGGCAGAGGCAGTCGTCTCTTTATAGCTCCAGCTGGCCTGGAACTTGCCATATAGACCAGGTTGGCCTTGAACTCACAGAGATGACTGCCTCTGCCTCCCAAGTGCTGAGATTAAAGACATGTGCTACCACTCCCATCAAAAACTTGTCTAACAAAGAAATTCACCCAGGAAAGCAATCTCTTTATTGGTTTATTAACTACTCTGCAAGGTCTCCTAGCAATAACCACATAGAACCAATGGCATGACTATGTGACATCATACCTAAATTTGACCTTTTCCAAAATATTTAATTAGGTAATTAAGCAATTACCCAATTAAGCAATTCTCTCTGTTCACACAATAGGTAACAGGAGGCCAGGCGTGGTGGCGCACGCCTTTAATCCTAGCACTTGGGAGGCAGAGGCAGGCGGATCTTTGTGAGTTCAAGGCCAGCCTGGTCTACGGAGTGAGNATGCTTGCGGTGTGTGTGTGTGTGTCCTCCCGTGTGTGTGTGTGTGTGTCGGTGGTGGTTTGTTTGACTTTTAAAAATCCTGTTCTCAGGACAGGCTGGGGCTAACAGGGAGACCTGCTGTTTCGTAAAATGTACCAAAAAAAACCAATCCTTTCTCAAATGGTCCTGGTGCACTGCTCTCTTCTTGAGAATCTTTCTTCGATGTATAGTTATCAGGCATTTCAGAATTCTGTCTTGAAAAGTGGGAGTCTTCTTTTGTGCACAGCTGCGCTGAGTTGCTGGGCACCAGAGTTACGGCAGTGGTGGTGTGGAGGAAGGTGTGCCCTGTCCTAAAAAGGGGAGTGGTCTCGACATTAGTCATTACTTTTAGACAGTCACTGGAGGAAGAGATGACTATGTCTGCCTCCTGCTACAGAGTACATGCTTTCCCCATTTTAGCCTCCACTAAAATTAGCCTAGTTTTCAAGCGAATCTTTTGCATTTAACAAAGCCGCCAATGCACTTCCATAGGGTAGTTTTTATTTTAGGAAGCAATGAGTCTGAAAGGGGTTTGTGGTTTTAGTCTGTTGAGAAGGCGAGCTGTCCTACTGTGGGAATACCATAAAATCGAGTGAGATTTTGTCTGTCGCTAAGCAGTTCCACACAGTGTGTAAGTACCTTTGATGCGCATGACGACGCTTAGTCCGTGGGTCGACTTCCCCACAGTGAACGTCAAACACCCCCTAAACCCTCCACGCGCCTGATTCCTATAGTCTTCCTTTACGCAACGATGTTTTCCCTTTCTTAATTCTGGTTTGCCCTTCTTCTTGCGTTTTCTTTTTTCTTTCTTTTTCTTTCCCCTTTTTTTTTTTTTTTTTACATTTTTTCTTTTCCCCCTTCCTTCCTCCTCTTCTTCTCCCCCCCTTCCTTCCCTCCTCCCCCCCGAAAACTAGCGACACCCTACAGAGCAAGTGGGGGTGGGCCAAACCGCGCGCCCTACACTAATCATGTAAGTCCCCAACTGCTACAATTATTGCTTCATGTCTTAATGCGCATTGTACTCCTTCGGGACTCACCTCCATCTTCTCCCTTTCCTTTATCTCGGCGTTTGGGTTTTCCTGTACTTCCCTCCACTCCCTTTTCTTTCCTCTCCCCCCCACTATGGTTTTGCGATCCCCCCCCTCCATTTTCCGTCTCCTCTTGATTCTACCCACCTCCTTGGTAATGCCCCTCTCCCCTTCTCCCTTCTTCTGACCACCTACCCTCTGAAATCAAACGCGTTACCTTAAACCCCACAACTGTGTGGACCCCCTGCGCTCTATGTTTAGTCGACAGACAAAACTCACTCGATTTATGGTTTCCCATAGGACAGCTCCCTTCTCAACAGACTAAAACACAACCCCTTCAGACTATGCTTCTAAAATAAAAACTACCCTATGGAAGATTGGAGCTTTCTTTTCCTTCTTTAAAATGCAAAAAGATTCTGCTCAGACTAGCTTACATTTTACGGCTTGGGGCTACTAAAATTGGGAAAGAAGCAGTCAGATCAGTCAAGTTAGAGTAGTTACTCTAGTTCAGTAGCAGTATTTTTTAGTTAACGAGTTACTCTTAGTAAGTAAGTATTACTCTTACTCTGAGCAAGAGCAGTACATAGTTCATCTCTTCCTTCAGTCCTCCAGTGCGACTGGTTAATAATGCCCTACAGGTCTCAGAACCCATTTTTTTTTTTTTAGACCAGGCCACCCTTCCTCCACACCACACTGCCTAACTCTGGTCAGCAGACTCAGCGCAGTGCACAAACAAGACTCCACTTTCAAACAGATTCTGAAATGCCTGATACTATACACGAAGAACATTCTCAGAGAAGCAGTCACCAGGACCATTTGAGAAACGAAAGGATAGAGATATTTTTTTTTTTTTGGTCTTTTCGATTTTTTTTTTTTTTTTTTTATAGCCCCAGCTGTCCTGAGACAGGATTTTTAAGTTGACAAAACAAACCAACACACACACACACACCCCTACACACACACCACCCCCACCTATTTAAAAGTGTTAGTTTTGCCGGGCGAGGTGGCACACACCTTTAATTCTCAGCACTCTGGGACGGGAGACCGGCAGGTGGATCTCTGAGTTCAAGGCAAGCCTGCGTCTACAGAGGAGGTTCCAGGCCAGCGGGGCTACAAGACCGTGACCCTTGTCTCAAAAAAGACAAAAAAAAAAAAAAAAAAAAAAAATCAACCTGAAAAACTCTGAGTTGTCTTCTTGTGTCCCATTGAGATATATCAACTCTAAAGTTACTGATGTAAGATTCTAGATGAATTACAAAGATTGTTAAATCTCTTCTCATTCCTGGGAGAAAAGATGCTCTAAAGTTTCTAGGCTTGTTAAAAAGAGAAGTAGTATGAAACTGAAAAAGGGTTAATTCTGTGAGCCAATCATATAGAGAGTCCAAAGCACTACTTTGGGTAGCCTGTTTATGTGGAGGTGTAGTCATCAGAAGAAGGCGTTACTCAGTCCAGAACTATCATACTATCATGAGATTTTCTTTTCCTTTTTTGTTTTTAGACAGAGTCTCCCTATAGCCCCTCATGGCCTAGAACTCACCCTGTAGACCAGGCTGGCCTTAAACTCACACAGATCCGCCTGCCTCTGCCTCCTGCCTCCCGAGTGCTAGGATTAAAGGCATGCACCATCACGCCTGGCTTAAAGATGGTTCTTAGCCGCCATGTGGGTGCTGGGAATTGAACCCAGGTCCTCTGCAAGAGCAGTCAGTGCTCTTAACTACTGAGCCATCTCTCCAGCCCCAAGATTTTATTTTCTTTAGCTGATCCTTAAATATAGAAGCTGTATTTAATAAGAACACTCGGCAAAAAGGAAGAAGTCATAGTGTATATCTCCTCATTTTAACTTCTAAGTTATTATATATAGAGAGAGAGTTGTAGAAACCGATAGGAAAATCTACTCTGCAGCTCATTTAGCAGGGTAGCATGGCTTCATTTTGCACTGCAAAGCTTGCAAACCTTTTCAAAGCACTGATTGTTCTTTAGCCATTCCTCAATACCAGTGGGCAGCCAAGGTTAAATAAACTACTGAATTACTTTCCTTGGCTTTTATAAAAGTCTGAGCTGGCTTAAATACCATGTATGCTGAAATCTAGTGGCTAAAACTGTACTATCTACATGGTCAAAGTCAGAGACAAAATCCAAACATCCCATATATCAATTTCAAGACATGCCACTGGCTTCTCCCACACCATGCGTTCTATCTTCTTCCTTCCGAAGCTCTCTACATCTCTCTGTGCCTACCACCTCTCAAACTACTCTTACGAATCTCTATTCCTTGGGCACATCCTTCAATTCCACCAATTCTATTTTCAGTAAGCTTTTCCCTGTGGTTCTGCTTCTTTTGACATTTGGGCTGGAAAGATGCCCAGCAATTAAGAACACTTGCGGGCTGGAGAGATGGCCTAGCGGTTAAGAGCGCTGACCACTCTTACAGAGGACCCGGGTTCGATCCCCAGCACCCACATGGCGGCCGAGAACCGTCTGAAACTCCAATTCCAGGAGAACTCCAGTTCTAGGGGAATCCGACGCCCTCTTCTGACCTCTGCGGCATTGCACTACATGGGTGCACAGACCTGCATGCAGACAGTACAATCCTACACATACAGAAAAAAAAAAAGAAAAAAAAAAAGAACACTTGCTCCTCTTCCAGAAGACCTAAGTTTGGTTCCCAGCACCTATGTTGGGCAGCTCACAACTGTTTGTAACTCCAGCTCCGGGGTGGGGATGCTGGGTTCTGAAACCCTCTTCTGACCACTGTGAATACCCATACATATAGGGTATACATTCACACACATAAAAGGGACTAAATAAGGAAACAAAGGGGTTTTTTTGGTCTTTTTTTGAGACAGGGTCTCTCTATAGCTCCAGCTGGCCTGGAACTCACTCTGTAAACCAAGCTGGCCTTGAACTCACAGAGATCTGCCTGCCTCTGCCTCCCAAGAGCTAGAATTAAAGGCGTGCACTACTATGCCCGGCTTAAAGATGGTTCTTAGCCACCATGTGGGTGCTGGGAATTGAACCCAGGTCTTCTGCAAGAGCAGTCGGCACTCTTAACCCGAGCCATCTCTCCAGACCCACGAAAATCTTTTTCTTTTTTTTTTTAAAGGACATTGAAATGGGAGGGTGATGGATTGGAAGTTTCTAAAAGAAGTGAGGAGAAAAAAAAAAAAAGAAGTGAGAGAAGTTGGGAATGGATATGATTAAGACACATGTGTGTATGTGTGTGTGTGTGTAACTGTCAAAGAGGCAGAGGCAGGCAAATCTTTGTGAGTTCAAGGCCAGCCTGGTTTACAGAGTGAGTTACAGGACATCTGGAGCTACACGGAAACCTTGTCTCAAAAAGACAAAACAAAAAAAAACAAAAAAAAAAACAAAAAAGAAAACCAAACAACTGTCAAAGAGCCAGGCATGGCGGCACATGCCTTTAATTCCAGGACTCAGGAAGCAGAGGCCAGTGATCTCTGTGAGTTCAAGGCCAAGCTGGGACTTCAGGGAGACCATGTTTCAAAAAAACCCAAAACAAAAACAAAAACAAAAAAACTGTCCAAGAAGAAATTAAGAATATCTGTAAAACCCCACAGTATTGCATCTTTTTTTTTTTCCTTGGTCTTTTCGAGACAGGGTCTCCCTGCAGTCCCAGCTGTCTTGGAACTCACTCTGTAGAGCAGGCTGGCCTTGAACTCACAAAGATCCGCCTGCCTCTACCTCCCAAGTGCTAGGATTAAAGGCGTGTGCCACCACACCTGGCTAGTATTGCATCTTTTAAAAGCACCTTTATTATCAGGCTAGTCTCTAGGCTCATTAAATTATCTATGGCAATGAAGGATTATAAAAATTCTGTATTTCAAGGATAATACATTTATAGCCATCCCTGAATTTGGGTCAAAATACTTAATGATTTTCCTACTGTTAAACAAAAAAAGAGTGGAGGAAAATAATTGCTGTACAGTGTTGGATGAAGGACAATATAGTCTTAAGTTTGCACTATACTATATTTGCTGTTGCTGTTTTTATACAATGAAGCAACAGCTTTGATGCAAAGAAACAAATAGCTGGGGCTGGAGGGATGGCTCAGTGGTTAAGAGCTGCTGACTGCTCTTGCAGAGGACCCACATTTGATTCCCAGCACCCACATGGCAGCTAAGAACCATCTTAGGCTGGGCATGGTGGTGCATGCCTTTAATCCCAGCACTCTGTAGGCAGAGGGAGGTGTATCTCTGTGAGTTCAAGGCCAGCTTGGTCTACATAGCAAGCTCCAGGCCAGCTGGCACTAAAGTGAGACCCTGTCTCAAAAGACAAAACAAAACAAAAAAATCAAATAGCTTCTTTATTTAAAAAAATATTTTAGTAAGCAGAAAATACAGTTGAAGACTATCCTCCAATCTATAACTACACCAATCTTTATCACATAGTTCATTTATTAGTGCTGCCCTCTATATGACTAATGACTATATGTTTCTGTATTAATCAGAGCTCCTATTTCACTTGCTCAAGGACTAGTAAGACTATGTTAGAAAATGGAATAAGCGTACCACTCAAGGATGCATTTACATGTTATCTGTTAAACTATTTGGCCCAGAAATCCTAGCTTTTTTTTTTTTTTTTTTTTTTTTTTTGTCTTTTTAGAGAGAGGGCGTCTCCCTTTAGTCCCAGCTGGCCATGGAGCTACACTATGTAGGCCCCCCACCCCAAAGGCGTGGCCTATGAACTCACGAGAGATTCACCTGCCTCTGGCCTCCCAGTGCTGGATTAAAGGTGTGTGCCACCGAACTACCGGCTAGAGAAGTCTTAGCTCTTATAAACTTTAAGTAGAACTATTGCATATACAAATTTGACTGGTCACTGATATATCTCTTTAAAACAGAAAACAAAAAAATTTAATTTAAAAAATTTTTTTTATAAAAAAAAAAAACAATAAGCAAGACAAATGCTGGGTATGGTGGTAGGCAGAATTCCAGAAGGCAGAGGCATCCTAAGGACTTGGAGCGAGGAAGGAGGCAGTGCACACTAGTATCTCAGGATGGCAGGCTATCTGTCTAGTAGTGAATTCCAGGTGGGCTAAGTCTAAATACACTAGTGAATCCTATCTAAAACCCAAAACAACTCCCCCCAACAAAACAATAACAAAAGATTACATATGGCAGAGAGAAGGTCACAAGCTGTTTAAGGCTGGTGCCAGGTCGCTACACAATATACAGTATAGTAGAGACCAAACCCTCAAAAAAATAAAGAGTTGGAAAGCCGCGGCTGGTATGCTGGCACATCTGCCTGTAATTCAAGCACTTGGAGGCAGAGGCAGGTGGATCTCTGTCGAGTTCAAGGCCAGGTCCTGGTCTACAGTACAGAGTGAGCTCCAGGCCAGCTGGGCATACAGGGAGACCCTGTCCAAAAGGACACGAGGAAGAGAGAGGAGAGAGAAGAAGAAGAAAAGAAAAGAAAAAGAGGGCGAGACGGGAGAGAAGAAGAGAGAGACCTGAGGAGAGGAGAGAGAATTCCCCCTAGAATATGTAACCAAAATTTTCTCCTGAAAGCTAAACACCAGTAAGAACATTTCCCATAAGATGGGGCGTGCCATAGCAACAGGAAATGGGTGAGAGTGTGTAGCTGGTTTCAATATGTTTCAAAGAAATTTCAAGGAAATATCTATAATCCAGACACCCAGGGCTCATTTGCTGAATGTCACAGCAGTTGCTGCTGCACGCACTGAACAACAATATCAAAAAAAGTTCAGACAGTCACTCTTAGCAGGTATTTTCAGAGCTCAGGGAGGACTGGTTGATGGCACCTCCTTTCCCCATGCCTCTGTGAGTCCACACTTCACTTAAACCTTCCCCTTTGTGTCACAGCTATTTGTGTACCTGACTCATCTGCTGTGTGAGGTACAAGTCTGAGGACAAACCCATGCTGGTCTCATTTCTGGATCACCTGAGTGATGAGACACACACACACAGAAGAAAGAGATGCTGCTGGGAGACTCCACAAGTGACAGGATCCTCAGCGAGTATATAGTATGTGCCCCAGGGTAACTCACCAAATGTGAGTACTTCTCTCTCAGACTACATGTGAACAGCGTCCACAAGTCAATACTCAAGAAAATAAATGAATTACTCTAGGTTACCGTTTACTAGATTAATTCTAAGATTAAGCGTCACTACAGGTATCTGGCTGGCCTGGAAGCTGCTAGGTAGAATCAGGACTGGTCTTACTGAAACTCACTTCACAGTCTTTTTTCTTTTTTTTTTTTAGTTTTATGAAGAGTGCTTTTGATTACATAAATGTAACGTGATACACAATGTCGATGTAAATGCATGAGTCAGAATGAGCGAATTGGGCGCTGGAGAGATGGACTAAGGCCGGTCGTAAGAGCGGGCTCGCCGACGCTTGCAGAGGACTGGTGTTTACTATCCCCTCGCAGCCGCACAGGTGGCTGAGAACCGTCTTATACTCCACTTCCAGATGAAGAACTCAAGTTTCAGGATGAAATCCGGCACCCTCATACACGATAAATAAAAAATTAAATTTATAAAAAATTAAATTAAAAAAATCTAAATTAAAAAAATTAAATTAAAAAAATTAAATTAAAATCTAAAAAAAAAAAGAATGAGCGAGCAATCAGAGTGCCTTGAAAACTGGAGTTACTTGGATGGTTGTAGCTCATGTGCGATGCTAGCGAACCATGCAACCTGGTAACGCTGGCTGCGAAGAAGACAGAAGTGCTTCCTACCCACTGAGGCATCTCTCCAGCCCCAAACTATACATCAACTTCTTCCTGCTTTTGCCTCTTGAGTCCTGGCTCTGTAGGCTTGTGGAACAATATGTATTATATTTCACTGGTACTTAATGACTTAATGCCATAAGTATGATACTGGGAGCCAGAGATCAGGACCCTTGCCTTTGTTCTACCACTGGCTTGATACAGGATATGCCAGAAAAGTAATTAAACAGCTCTGGAAGTCAATGTCCCTATCTTTAAAATGGAATTTATGGCCCTTGTCTATTCTCCAGGGTGACAGATCAAATAAAAATTCTTTGAAAGCCATGCTATGAAGACACAGGTTATATCATCAGTGATCCCCAGTGGTAACATTATCCTACTAAAGGATTCTACTTATAACATCATTTTTGTTTTTTGTGGGTTTCATTATTTTCTCTTTGATGGTTCAGGTCTTTTAGAGGACCTGAGTTTGGCTCCTAGAGCCCACATTGATGATGGTTCACAATCATCTCTAACTCCAGCTCCAGGGGATCACATACCTTTGGCCTTTGGGGGAACCTGCACTCTAATGCACACACACACAGACATAACTAAAAATAGTAAAAGTAAATCTGGGGGCAGGGCGTGGTTAGGTGCACACCTTATAGCTCCAGCACTTGGGAGGCAGGAGAGAGGCAGGTGGATCTCTGGAGTTCAAGCCAGACAGCTGATCTACAAGAGTGATTTACTGGATAGTCCGGGACTAAAAGGGAGTACCGCTTGTCTCAAAATAAAAAAAAAAAAAAAAAAAAATCTAAAAAATAATTCACAAATGAAATATAAGCAGTTAGTATCTCTTACCTAAAAGACTGAACAATTATATTTATATTTCAGGTTATTGTAGGTTCACCCCCCAGTGTGGATGGGTTTGTTGCCATGTGCACCTTAAGGTTTTATAATTGTTTTTAAAAAGTATTTTTTTTATGATTTTCTTCTTCTCCCACCCCTGTACCCCAGTGTTCTACTAACATTATTTGTAATTCATTAAAAGAAAAGGTTCTCAGTTGTTTTTTTTTTTTTTACTTAAATATCTCTTACCTATAAATCCCAAAGCACTTGGAGTGAATACAATTAGACTAAACCTCACTTCCTTATGACCCTGGAGAGTGATGGTAATTTTCCCCATAATCTATTGGAATTTAGCCTCTTGGGCAAGGCAAACTTCCCACAGAGACATATAAATTCCTACCCTAGTGACTAGCAGGCTCTTTGAGTTCACTGTTTATGATTAGAAAAAAACAATAGGGGGCTAGAGACTGCTCTTACAGAGGACCTGGGTTTGATTCCCAGCATGGCGGCTAAGAACCATCTTTAAGAGGCAGGAGGATCTCGGTGAGTTCAAGGCCAGCTTGGTCTACAGAGAGAGCTCCAGGACAGCTGGAGCTACAGGGAGACCCTGTCTCAAAAAAAAAAAAAAAAAGAAATAGAAGATACTGTAAAAAAAAAGAGAGTTGAGTTGGGGCTGGAGAGATGGCTTAGCGGTCAAGAGCACGGACTGCTCTTACAGAGGACCCGGGTTCAATCCCCAGCACCCACATGTCCAATTCCAGGAGAACTCCAGTTCCAGGGGAATCCGACACCCTCTTCTGACCTACGCGGCATTACACAACATGGGTGCACAAACTTGCATGCAGACAGTACATTCATACACATACATAAATAAATAAAAATTAATTAAAAAAATGAGAGTTAAGCCAGGTATAGTAGTGCACACCTCAAGTCCCAGCACTTGAGAGGCAAAAGCAGAGGCAGACAGATCTGTGAGTTAGAGGCCAACCTGGGTTACATAGTGGATTTAGGGCAGCCAAGGCCACATAGTGAGATCCTGTCTCAGAGGAGAGAGAGAGAGAGAGAGAGAGAGAGAGAGAGAGAGAGAGAGAGTGAGTTCTTCTCTTCTCCCCCCTTTTCCTCCTTTCTGCAGCCTAGGTCCTGGCAGCCATGGGTCTGTTTCCTATTTTTATGGTTCTGCTCTTTCCAGAGTAACAAGACACATTCTTTCCAATGCTTAAATGAAATAGCCAAAGGCCCCATTTGCCTAATGCAGAGCACTGTACTCAGCTGCCAAGGTACATCAGGAGAAGCAGGGGAGCTAGTTCCTAGTGGGGAGGAAAAGGGCAGAGAATTCCTTACAGCCTGGGATGGCTCCACAGGTCTCACCAAATGTGGGATGCTTTTAGTGAGGTGTGAAGCAGCTAGTTTAAACTAGAAGACAAGTCTCTAAAACTTGTTCCTAAAAAAATAGCTGGGGGGGAGGGGGGAGGCTAGAGAGATGGTTCAGAGGTTAAGAGCGCAGTCTACTCTTGCAGAGTATCCAGGTTTGATCCCCAGCATCCACATGGCGACTAAGAACCGTCCTTAACTCCAGTTCCAGGGGAATCCGACACCCTCTTCTGACCTCCACTGCATTGCATGACGCAGGTGCACAAACCTACATGCAGACAGTACACTCATATACATAAAAAATAAATAAAATATAAAAAAAAAAAAAAGCCGGGCATGGTGGTGCACGCCTTTAATCCTAGCACTAGGGAGGCAGAGGCAGGCGGATCTTTGTGAGTTCAAGGTCAGCCTGGTCTACAGAGTGAGTTCCAGGACAGCTGGGGCTACAGGGAGACCCTGTCTCAAAAAGACCAAAAAAAAAAAAAATTTAGCTAGGGGTTTTCTTCAATGACGGTATATTAGACATTGTTACATTTCCTACCATTTTAAAGGAGCTTTAGCATTAAAAATAAAACATGAATGCCGCACCTATAACCGTGCGCTAGGGAGGCTGAGGCAGATCAGGAGCTCAAGGCAAGCTCAGGCTACAGGGACCCTATCTTTGAACAACCAAGCAAATAAACAAACAAAAAACCCTAAAGAAAACATGAATTACTAATAGCTAGAAATGGATACAGATTAAATTTCTGCCACACTGAAAGGCTTGTTTCTACAGAACATTCTCCCCTGTGAGATTTGGTATGATAGCACGATGCATTATTTTGTGGCCAATGAAATACTAAAGTCTTACCAAATTCTGTGAAAACCACCTGAGTTTCCTGTACTCTGGGTTAACACAAAGCTCAAAGAACATACGAATGCAAAAGAGAGACGAGGAAGAGGCTTGCGGTAAACCTAAACAAGGGTAACTGCATGTTATTTTCTATTAATAGCATAACAGAAAAAACACACAGCTATTAACATTTTAAACAAAATTTACAGAATAATTCTTGTCCTGCAGTTTGAAAGCCTCAGCTATATTCTTTATTCATTCTCTAACCTAGGCAATGAATTATTAATGTGCAGTTTATATTTTATAGTTTTTTATTTTATTTATTTTTTATGTGTATGAATGTACTGTCTGCAGTTAGATCTGTGCACCCGTGTCGTGCAATGCCGCGGAGGTCAGAAGAGGACGTCGGATTTCCCTGAGGAACTGGAGTTAAAGATGGTTCTCAGGGACTGGAGAGGCTAGCGCTAACGGGTTTAAGCGCCCGATCTGCATAAATATAAAATAAAATAAATTAAAAAAAAAAAACGGAGACTGAGAAGATGCCTACGCGGTTTTAAAGAGCAGCATCGACTAGCTTCTTCACGAGGACCGACGGGTTTGTCCACCAGCAACCACATGGCGGCCGAGAACCGGTCTGAAACTCCAATTCCAGGAATTGAAACTCCAACTATCCAGGATCCAAATCCACTCTTCGACCTCCGCGCATTGCGACGACACACGGGTGCACAAACTTGCATGCAGACAGTACATTCATACACATACAGAAAGAAATAAAATTAAATTAAAAAAAAAAAAAAAAGAGCAACTTGACCTGCTCTTGCAGTACCGCTCTTTGCAGGACCCGGGTTCGATCCCTTGCCCCACATGTGCGGGACTAAGAACCGTCTGTAACTCCATTAGACCATTCGGAGAAACTTCAGTTCGTCAGGGAATCCGACCACCCTCTTCTGACCCTCTGCGGCAGTTGCCATACCACAGGTGCACAATACATGCAGACACGTACTCTCCATACATTTAATGGGACAGGCATGGTGCGCACGCTTCCTACTATGGGGGCACGGAGAGTTGGAATGAACTCTATGAGTTCAAGGGCCAGTGAGTCTAAGCAGTGAGTTTACAGGACAGCTGGGGCTACAGGAGACCCTGTCTCAAAAGCCAAAAAAATTAAAATAAAAAAAATATAATAATAATTAAAAAAAAGACAAGAAGATGGTTTCTTAGCCGCCATGTGGGTGATTGGGAAGAGCGCAAGGTTGTCTGGAAAGAGCAGTTGGCAGCTCTTAACACCCAACTAGGCCATCTAATCTACTCAGCCACTGCAGTTTAATATTTTTGAATTAGAGTTTGTATGGCGTTAAATAATAATTTTGAGGTACAGTTGGGAAAATAGTAGAAATATTTAAAGTCAAGGCATGCTGTCAGCGTCCAAAGTTCCCAGCACCCAGCGTAGACCTGAAGAACTGATGGAGAAGCCTGCATGCTGTCAAAGCAGATGATGCTGCACTCATGTTAGTGCTGGAACTGCTACTGAAAGTACATGGCAGGGATGAAAATGTCTAAAAAGTATAAACCCACTGAACTGAGAGAATGGTAGAGAAAATGGAAAATGATCCCAGGAGGGAAGCTGAAAGACTCAGACATGTATGCAGAGAAAGTCTAAGCCTCCAAATGGCAGAAACTAGCTGGAATCAGAAAACTTGATCTGAAGAAGTGGATCTGATTGGGCATGGTATCCTCGAGCCTATACGTCACCAGCAACTTGTGTTGGAGTCTGAGACAGATAAAAGCTACTGTGGGCTGGAGGCACGCCTGGCAAAAACTATATGATTACCTATAGAGACCTGTCTTAGACAAAACAACAATCGCAGTGGATCTGCAGATAGGCCTGTTAGGAGTCGGAATCACCTATGTAATCAGATTAGGAACAGAGAATTACACATGTGAGAAGCAGGGGGTGTCATAGGATGGTCTGGCCTCACTACAAAGACTTGTCCACAAGGTAAAGGGAGACAGAGCGTGTGCAGCTGTTTTAAACACTACTGGCTGGTTTGATGTCTCTGGAACAGAATGGATAAGAAGGATGGTTACAACATGACTGTGGACTGGAAACCAGTTTCCTTGCATCAAAAAGAGAAATACGTCAGATATGAGCAATCAAGTTATTTAAAGACAGCGAACTAACAGAAAAGCCTCTTAGCATGCATATGGGGGTGATTATATTACATATATCATATCTATATATTAATTATATATATATATATATTATATATATATATAAACTTTTGCCGGCCAATAATGACTCTTGAAATTTTCTATTTTTTTTTTCTTGTTTTTTTTTGTCCTTTTTCTGTACTTTAGACCGATTTGTGGCGGTCTCCCTTTTGTACGCTGTCTGGCAGCCGTCGCTCTGTAGAGTCCGCGCTGCCTTGAACTCACTAGAGATCCACCCACCTCCCATCCGAGGTTGATGGGATATAGAAGGCCTGTTGCCCGACCACGCTACGGGCTTTTGAAATTTTATGTGGTATGAAATTTTCTGCTTGTATGCTGATATGTGCACCAAGTGTAACATCGGGAGCCAAAGAGAGCATTCAGATCCCTTGCGGAACTGACGGAGTTAGTATTACTGCCAATGTGAGTGCTAGGAACGCAAACCCCAGGTCCCTCTCCAAGACGTAAGCCAGTGCTCTTTAACGCACTGAGCCATCTCTCCTACATGTACACAATTGATTTTTAAAAAATACTTTTATTGGGGACTGGAGAGATGGCCTATGCGGTTAAATGGGCAACAACTGCCTGGATGTCCTTTCAGAGGACCCGAGCGGTTCGAGCCTCTCGCCAGCACCCACATGGTGCTAAGCAACCATCTGTAAACTCCCAATTCCATGGAGAACTCCGCATACGGCGTTCCGCAGGGGAATGCCAAGAGCCGCCTCTTCTGACCCTGGCCGCAGCAATTGCAACAACATCAGGTGCACAAACCGTACATGCAGCAGCATAAACGATATGTGATCATTTTTTTATTATTTTTTTCATCTTCATTTATTACAATACAAAATACAATAAAATTGAAAAAGAAATTGAAAATTTTATTTTCTATTTATATTTTCCTCACAAGTATATGAGTCATATTGTTCTTCAATGTTATAAAATGTGCACGAACTCATGTCATACCACTGGCCCATGGAAGTCAGCGGAGGCCCGTCGAGCCACCCTGGACAACTGGAGTTATGGAGGGGCTGTTTAGCTCCACAGACAGTACACACAACCACATGTGGGAGGCCAGAGGCAGGAGGGATCTTGAGTCGTGAGTTCAAACATATCCTGGGCTATAGGTGAGATTCTTGTCTAAACAAAACCAAAAAAAAAAGGCAAAACACACACCCACACACACCACACAGTCACACTCACACTGAACAGCACGACACACTACGTACATGATGGTCCAAGCTTCAAACAGTTGACAACGAGAGGTCCAAAGAGAATCAGAAACAGGAAGAGCACAGCAGACGACCTTTTGTGGAAGCCCGCTGGACAGCCTTGTCCACTCCACTGCTCCTCCCGTAAGGCTCTGGCTGAATCTATGGAGCTGTGCTGAATCCTGTTGTCTTTGCTGGCTAGATCCTCATCTGCCTGTTCCAGCATGGTTTTGTCCTTAGCTGCAGGACAAGTTCCCCATGGCAGGGACCCTTTTTTATGTCTGAAGTAGGTACAAACAGTGTTGAAATAAACATGGACAGAGGCTAAGTGGTGATGCTCCATGCGGTAATCATCAAGCACTCACAGGAGACAGAGGGCATGAGGCAGGAGGATTGGAGGACTGCTGCAAGTTTGAAGGCTCGCCTCGGTCTACCATAGTGTATTTCATACCAGCTCGGGGCACATAGTGAGATCCTTATCTCTAAAAGCAAAACAAAAATGGAATAAAAAAAGGGTAAATAACATAAGTAAAAACCATGGCTAAACCAGATGATGGTGTTGCATGCCTGAGTAAAGATTCTACCGACTACAGAGGACCGAAATATGGGAAGGCCTTACACAGTTTAAGGGCCAATCTGGATAACATGGGGAGACTGGCAGGTTGCAAAAAAGTAAAACAAAACAAGAGAACTGCAGACAATCTGAGTTGCTTTTTATATATTTATGAATGACTTATAGTCTTAGGTTTATGACTACTAGGAATTGCCCAATAACTTAAATAGAGTAAAATACACGTGGTTTTGTTGTTGTGTTGTTTGAAACCTGACAAATCCTAATTTGATTTGAGAACTGACAATCCTAATTTTACTAAACTCTACAATAACTCAGAGCTCTGGTAGCTTATCTCAAACAAAGTGGAATCAATAAAGAGTGAGAGTGGCAGCACCTGCTCTACCAGTACTTTCCAGGCAGGGATGGCCTTTACCATACACTTCACTGTGGTTTCCCAGAGGCCTTCAGTACTGTTATACACTTGGACCAAGGCAAAGACCTTTCAGAAGCTGGGACATCACTTAACACAGCACTTAAGAAACTGGGTCTGGGGCCTAGCGGTTAAGAGACGACCGAACGTCTCAGAGCACCCCGGTATCAGATCCCCACAACAAGCAACAACAACAAAGGCAAGAAAAATCTTTTTTTTCTTTTTTTTTTTTTTTTTTTTCTGGCCCGTCCGTTGGCACCGCTGAGCGTTTCCAGCGCTCGGTGTTGAGCTCTACATGTAATCAGTGCCGCGCTTTCCTGAAGCGTGTGCTAGACATGACATAATGAGGTCTGGACACTTATTTGATCAACTTGAATTGAACATTCAAGCCCCTCCAGCGGGATGATGGGAGCCTTGGGCTCTGTGGCTGGGGCACAGATACTTGCAAACTTGGTTTTATATGAAGGATGCTTGTGCTAAAAAAAAAAAAAAAGGAGTTTAGATCTGACATTGAACTAACTGGATATAAAATGCTAGTTGTTTATTTATAGTTTGGTATTGGTTGGTCTCTATATTTTTCTGAATGACACAACATCACATTATAACACTTTCTTTTACTTGTAGGACAATTTAAGGAACTAAGCTTAAATTTTCTTTCCAAATAAGTAGAAGTCTTATTCCAGTCATATAGTGTTAAATAGCAAAGTGTTTATTGAGTAAAATTTATTTATCAGGCAGGAACTCACTCTGCCCAAGCTTTATCCACAAGTATAGGATATTTTAAGGCTTAGTGAATTTGTTTAGATTAGTTAGATTTAGGTGTAGGTTTTGGTGGACATGGTAATACAATTGAACTAATTGGGATTAAAATGTTTAATTGTTTTATTTTATATTTGTATTGGCTTAAGGTACACAAATGGCCCTCTGATATTTTTCTTTGAATTATAACACATGCACATTATAATGACACGTGAATGACTTTTTTTTACTTGTAGTACAATTTAAAGGAACTAAGCTTTAAATTTCCTTCCCAAAATAAGTAGCATACAGTCAATGAGAAACAGTTTGGGTAAATTTTATGAGGCTATGCCTTGGCTCCTGTTTATGGGATGTGTATACAACTTAGGCATCTATAGGTCAAAACATAAAAACCTAAAAAAAAAAAAAGATAAAAAGAAAAAAGAGGGAGGTGGTAGGTGGTGCAGTATCCATTTCCTGGATAAATGGAGACTAGTCTGTGTCCATATCTATGATAAATTTTTCAAATTTTTATGATCTGTGAAACTAAAACAATGGGAGGAGAATTTTATTTTCCCACAGGTAAAAATCACAGTGGCAGCCAAGTGTCTATTATATATCCCAAATCTAATTGGCTATTAGCTCTCTCTTGGAGGAATAATCACAGTGGATGCCACGAGCTTATGTCCTCGATAGTGGTTAGGAGATTGTTATAAGCCACAGTAAGAACTTGGTCACCCATGGAAACCACAGTTTGCAGATAGCATACCATCCAAGCATACTGTGTCTATGCTCACAGCTAAGACTGCCATAATAATGTTACTGTGCTTATGCTTGTACATCTAATAGCTTGTGCTTTTTTAGTATGAATAAAAAGGTTATCACTGGAAAACGCTGTCAATCCATGAAGGGAAACAACTGAACAGACCGGAAGACCAAAAGAACAACTCCAAAGAAATTAGACTGTTTCTTCTCACCCAATTTTGCCCCTTTCCCCAAGCCTAGGGAAGAAACTGCGGAAGAGGAGGCATGGTAGTTTGTAAGAGGCTGCAGAGGAGATGGGGTGAATAGTGAGACAACAAAATAGTCTGGACTCCTAACTTGGATCAACAGGCCTGTGCATACAAGCTTCTCCAACTGGACCATTGGAACCTTGGGTTGTTCAAAAATTTGGACATAGATACTAGCAAAATGCACCAATATCCTAATTGTATGACATACTGCGTAACATCAATGTTAGTCTGCAAACAACTGTGTCATTATTATTGTAGAATCCCTTAAAAAAATAAAAAAAAATAAAAAAATAAACCACCTTTTTAATTGACTAATAGACAGTGAACTGTGAAAACAAGGATTATTCTTTATTCAGAACCAGATATAATATTAAAGTCTCCTAAGCTATGCACTTAAAGCAAAAATATATTAATACAGAGAGCTCTGATATCATGGATTATTCTACCAATGGAGATGTTGGCCAGGGGATCAAGCTCACAAAAGGTAAAGGCTTCTTGCCTGTAAACTGGGACACATGCAAGAAGAGAGGTGATAAAGCCCTGCTGGTCAGAAAGACCTGATGTAAGCTTGGGAAAGATGTGTTGAGAAGACTGCATTTGCAAGTGTACAGTTGGTCTCTGGAATACCAGAGAGTGGTACCAAGGCCACTAAACCAATAAAAAAGCAAATATAGGTCTCTTGAGTCAAACAAGACTCCTCCATTCAGCACCAGCTCAAAGACCTCACCTGCTGGAAATACTGTGCAGCAAAAGCAGCCATATGCCATACGATATCTCAAATCTAATTGGCTTATTAGCTCTCTCCTTGGGAGGAATAACCCATGGCAGATGCCACAAGCTCACAAGTTTATGTCCTCTAGGGGTTAGGAGATCATATAAGCCAGTAAGACCTGTCATATTTTACAGAAAAATGTAAATTCATTAGATGAACATATTTATCCCAAATTCTGTTGTCCTCTATACCAAAGTAACCTATCCTACAATTAGTACTGTTTAAATACCTATATATCTAATTTCTTGTGCTTCATAGTAGGATGAAAGGTTATTCCCTGGACAAAATGTCAGCCCCATGAAGGAAACAGCCAGAATTAACCCCAGAGTCCAAGTCAGCTCCAAGAGAAAGTAGACTGTTTTGCTTCTCGTTTCCACCTGTGCCACCTTTCTAAGTCTAGGGAACAATCTGCAGAAGAGGGGCACAGTAGAATGTAAGAGCTGTGATTGGGGTGAAATGGTGAAACTCACAGCAATATAGACTGGACAAATTATTTGATCAACTTGATTGAACATACAAGACCCCCAGTTGGATTGGTGGGCTTGGGCTGTGTTGGGTTTGGGCACAACTGCTTGCAATTGGTTTACATGAAGGATGCTTGTACTCATAAATTATTACTTATTGTAAAAAATGAAAAAAAAAAGGTAAAAAAAAAAAAAAGAAAAGAAAAATGAGCTGGCATGCTGGCACATGCTTTTAATTTTAGCACTCAGTGAGGCAGAAGGAGGTGGATATTTGTGAGTTTCAAGGCAGCCTGGTCTTACATAGTGAATTCCAGGGGAGCTCGACTAAAGGGAGACCATATCTAAAAATATGAAGAAAAAAGACAAGAAACAAAAAGAAAGAGAAAGAAGAAGGAAGGAAAAGGAGGAGAGGAATAGGAAGGAGGAAGGAAGGAAAAAGAAATTAAGTAAGGAGGTACAGCAACTTCAAATGGAGCTCACTGAAAATGAAAAGAGAGGTCAAATGAACAACAGCAGATTGTGTGGTAAAGTCCATGCTAATAGACTGAGGTTAAACCATACTGCAAGCTGGGGCAGCTTGGGTCTGATGCCTTGCAAGTCACAGAGGCTGTGCCAGACAATAGGCATATATTCTTGTGCATGCCTGTGCCTCCAGACCTTCACCTGTGTCATTATGCACATGTCACTACATTCTCCAGATTTCTCTGAACAACCCTTTATGTAGACCATAAAATCCCATGGATCCTGCCTCCTAGCCTAAGCCTGGCATCCCACTCACCTAACTGCTCTAGGTTCCCTCCTGTAGTCATGGGCACATCGTGTTCCTCTTTGCTCATCTAGTCTCTCAGCACTGGACGTAACTCTGTTTTATGGCTGCCTGAGCCCCCCAAGACACTGAATTCCGCTCTACAGCTCATTTCCAATTCCCCCCGACCCCACTACCCCCCACTTGTAATACATATCAGCCAACTGCTATGTGATATAGTGGGAGGAAATTTCAAAGTCAGAAGGATCTAAGTCCAAGTCAATAGTTCACAAGCTGCGTTTTCACCCCTAACAAGGCATTTCAGATCTCTAAGTTCAAGGAGAAGTGCTGCTAGATTTACAAAATTGAAAAATTGACCTCACTGACACTCAGCTTACTCCATAAATTTAATTATTATTAATCTTAATTCCTGGCCATGATAATTTAGTCCTATATCTATCCTCTTGACTTTTCTCTTTTTATGAATTCTTCATTGAGCTAAAGAAAAGTGGAATAAACACAAAAACAAAATCTTTTTATTTTTCATTGGATTCAAAAGTCATTTACCATAAAGCTCCTGTGATAACATGGTCTGTAGCAGGCACCAGAAATACAGCAAGGGACAGCAGTCACAGTGTACCTACCTATCAGTCCTTAGACCAAAATAAATTAAAAATGAATAAGTTGTGTAATACTATTAATGCCATAATATAAGTACACAAGTAGAAGTACACTACTCTAAGTGAACGTAATGATCAGAAAAAATGCCAGGAATGTTCTTGCAAGGTCAGACCTACCCTGAGTGCTGCGTTGCTCAAGGATGTGACACAAAAGAAAAGAACTTGTTCCTGCCTGGCCAAAGGAGTGTTCAGTGAGAAAAAGAAAGAATGGCAGGGAGGGTCTCACTATGAAGCATAAATAACCAATGAGTCGAACCAGAGACATGAATGGAGTATGCTGTACAGCAAGAAGCAATTCCCACCTCTCTGAATGACTCCAAAAAAAAGCTATGAATGAAAGGTGCCCTGGCCTCTTTTTTTTTTTTAATTTATTATTTAATTTTTTTAAGGGATTCTACAATACTATGACACAGTTGTTGCGATAGCATTGATGTCACTCTTTATGTCATACAATTAGGAAATTGGTGCATTTTGGAAGTATCTATGTCCAAATTTGAACAACCCAAGGTTCCCATACCCCAGTTGGAGAAGCTTGTATGCACGACATGTTGATCAATCAGGAATCAAGACTATATTCCTGTAGTCTAACGATTCCTCCTATCTTCCACAGAACCTTAGAATCTACCACGCCTCCTCTACTGCAGTTTGTTCCCTGGGCCTTTTGGAAAGGGGCACAAGTGGGTGAGAAGAAAACAGTCTAATTTCTTTGGAGTGTCATTTTGGACTCCAGTCTGTTCAGGTTGGTTTCCCTTTCATGGATTGACAGGTTTTCCAGTGATACCATTTTAGTCATATTAACAAGCACAAGCTATTGGATGTTGCATTTAAGCAGTACCACTTTATTATGTCAAGCTAAGCTGTGAGCATAGATCATCAGATGCTTGGATGGTATGGCTAATGCCCACAAACTGTGGTTTCTCTAATAAAGGGTGACAAGTTCTTAATTGTGGCCTCAACAACATCGCCCAACCACCCGAGGACACAAGCTTGTGGCAATCCGCGTGAGTTATTCCTCCAAGGAGAGAGCTAATAAGCAAATAGATTTGAGTTTATATAGCACTTTTTGGCTGCCACTTTTGCACAGTATCTCCAGGCTTGTTGAGGTGTAGCTGATACTGATGGAAGGCTCTTGCTTGACTCAAGGAGAACCAATATTTTTTGCTTTATTGGCTTAGTGGCCTTTGGTAACGCTCCTAAGCCTTTTCAGAGGCCAGTTGTACGCTGACAAGTAATGTTCCATACATTTTTCATTAGCTCACCAGTCTTCCACAATAAGGACTTACTGCCTTTCTCCTTGCATATATCCCACTTACTAGGCAAAAGGCCTTTATAAATTTGGGGGGGGGGCGGTTTGAATCCCTAGCCAACATCTCCTAGGCAGAATAATTCATCTGCTGATGTCAGAGCTTTCCTGTAGTAATATATTTTTGCTTAATTACACAACTAATAAACATTTTACTATTGAATTTGGCTCAAGTTAGGGAAATATCCTTTCACAGTTCCTATGTCTATTTGTCTATTAGTCAATTAAAAATGGGTAGTTATACCTGTTTTAGAAATTACCACTATAACAGTCAGCTCTAATATACAGTTAGGGGAGTGGTTCAATCCATCATGGTTTTTCTTTTCCAAAAAAGGGGAGAGGTAGGAGGTTTCTCAGCATCTGGAAGGTTAAACTGTTAGGGCTCATTATAAACAGTTAACCTAAATAGATTTCAGAGAGATGTTCAGTGTCCATGACTCAGGCAAGTCTGAGGTTCCTCATTCTTAATGTTCAGATGGGTCACCTCTCTGCTGGCATTCCAGTTCATCCTGCACAGCCATAGTCATATGTTTTCAGGGCATAGATTGGTGATTTTTACCTTGGGAACATAAAATTCTCCGCCCATTGTTAGTTTCATGATCAGAAAAATTGAAAATTTATCAATTTTCAATTGGTTTGGAACACAGAGTTTTTCCATTTGTATCCCAGAAAGGATCACACCCTCACCTCCACCTCCTCTTTTTTTTTTTTTTTTTTTCGTTTTTATGTTTTGTGACCTATAGGATGCCTAAGTTGTATTACCATACCCATAAACAGGAGCCACAGGCATAAGCCTTTCATTAAATTTACCCACTGTTTCTCGTGACTGTATGCTACTTTTTGGGAAAGGAAATTTAGCTTAGTCCTTTAAATTGTCCTACAAGTAAAAAGAAAANATTGCACAACACAGGTGCACAAACCTACATGCAGACAGTACACTCATACACATACAAAAATAAAATTTGGCCAGGCATGGTGGCGCACGCCTTTAATCCTAGCACTTGGGAGGCGGAGGGAGGTGAATCTTTGTAAGTTCAAGGCCAGCCTGGTCTACAGAGTGAGTTCCAGGACAGCTGGGGCTACAGGGAGACCCTGTCTCGAAAAGACCAAAAAAAAATAAAAATAAAAATAAATAAAATTAAAAAAAAGAAAGATGGTTCTTAGCCGCCATGTGGGTGCTGGGAATCGAGCCCAGGTTGTCTGGAAGAGCAGTTGGCGCTCTTAACCCACTAGGCCATCTATCTCTCCAGCCCCGCAGTTTATATTTTGAATTAGATTTGTATGGGGTTAACTATAATTTTTGAGGTACAGCTTGGAGAAATAGTAGAAAATTTAAAGTCAAGGCATGCTGTCAGCGTCCAAGTTCCCAGCACCAGAACCTGAAGAACTGATGGAGAAGCCTGCATGCTGTCAAAGCAGATGATGCTGCACTCATGTTAGTGCTGGAACTGCTACTGAAAGTACATGGCAGGGATGAAAATGTCTAAAAAGTATAAACCCACTGAACTGAGAGAATGGTAGAGAAAATGGAAAATGATCCCAGGAGGGAAGCTGAAAGACTCAGACATGTATGCAGAGAAAGTCTAAGCCTCCAAATGGCAGAAACTAGCTGGAATCAGAACTTGTCTGAAGAAGTGGATCTGATTGGGCATGGTATCTCGAGCCTATCGTCCCAGCACTTGGGAGTCTGAGACAGAAAGACTGCTGTGCTGGAGGCCAGCCTGGACTATATACCAAGACTGTCTTAGAACAAAACAAAATAGCAGTGGATTCTGCAGATAGGCCTTTAGGAGTGGATCACCTATTAATCAGATTAGGAAAGAGTATTCACTGTGAGAACAGGGGTGTCATAGATGGTCCCTGGCCTCCTACAGACTTTCCACAAGGTAAAGGGAGACAGAGGTGTGCAGCTGTTTAACACTCTGGCTGGTTTGATGTCTCTGGAACAGAATGGATAAGAAGGATGGTTACAACATGACTGTGGACTGGAAACCATTCCTGCATCAAAAGAGAAATACCTCAGATATGGCAATCAATTATTTAAAGCCGACTATAACAGAAAGCCTCCTTAGCAATGATGAGTGATTAATACCATATATTATCTATATATTATATATTCTATATATATATATATATATATATAAAATCTTGCAGGCATACAATGACTTAAATTTTTAATTTTTTTTTTAGTTTTTTTCCTTTTTCTGGTACTTTTGAGGCAGGGTCTCCCTTTTAGTACCAGCTGTCCTGGAGCTCGCTCTGTAGACCAGGCTGGCCTTGAACTCACAGAGATCCACCCACCTCTACCTCCCGAGTGATGGGATTAAAGGCCTGTGCCACCACGCCGGGCTTTAAATTTTTATGTGTATGAATTTTCTGCTTGTATGCATGTATGTGCACCAAGTGTAACATCGTGGAGCCAAAAGAGAGCATCAGATCCCTTGGAACTGGAGTTAGTTATTAGCTGCCATGTGAGTGCTAGGAACCAAACCCAGGTCCTCTCCAAGAGTAGCCAGTGCTCTTAACCACTGAGCCATCTCTCCTACTGTACACAATGATTTTAAAAAATATTTTATTGGGCTGGAGAGATGGCCTACTGGTTAAGGGCACCGACTGCTCTTTCAGAGGACCCGGGTTCGATCCCCAGCACCCACATGGTGGCTAAGAACCATCTGTAACTCCAATTCCAGGAGAACTCCAGTTCCAGGGGAATCCAAGACCCTCTTCTGACCTCCGCAGCATTGCACAACACAGGTGCACAAACCTACATGCAGACAGTACACTCATACACATACAAAAATAAATAAAATTGAAAAAAAATTGAAAATTTTATTTTCTATTTATATTTTACGTATATGAGCATATTGTCTTCATGTATAAATGTGCACTCATGTCATACAATGCCCATGGAAGTCAGAAGAGGCCGTCTGAGCCCCTGGAACTGGAGTTATGGACGACTGTTAGCTTCCACACATACACACATCCCACTTGGGAGGCAGAGGCAGGAGGATCTTTGTGAGTCTACACAGTGAGTTCCAAACCAACCTGTGGCTATAGGGAGATCTTGTCTAAAAAAGACCCAAAACACACACACACACACACACACACACACACACGCACGCACACACAGAGGTCCACAAGACAGAAGTCCAAAAGTAACAGGAGAGCACAGCAGGCCTTTTGTGGAGCCCGCTGGACAGCCTTGTCCACTCCCACTGCTCCTCCGTAGCTCTGCTGAATCCTATGGAGCTGTGCTGAATCCTGTTGTCTTTGCCTGGCTAGATCCTCTCTGCCTGTTCCAGCATGGTTTTGTCCTTAGCTGCAGGACAAGTTCCCCATGGCAGGGACCCTTTTTTATGTCTGAAGTAGGACAACAGTGTTGAAAATAAACATGGACAGAGGCTAAGTGTGATGCACATGCCTGTAATCTCAGCACTCAGGAGACAGAGGCAGAGGCAGGAGGATTGGAGGACTGCTGCAAGTTTGAGGCTAGCCTGGTCTACATAGTGTATTTCATACCAGCTAGGGCTACATAGTGAGATCTTATCTCAAAGCAAAAAATAGAATAAAATAAGGTAAAATAAAATAAGTAAACATGGCTAAACCAGATGTGGTGTTGCATGCCTATAATTCTACCACTCAGGAGACAGAAACAGGAGGCTTACAAGTTTAAGGCCAATCTGGATAACATGGGGAGACTGCATTGCAAAAAGTAAAACAAAACAAGAGAACTGCAGACAATCTGAGTTGCTTTTTATATATTTATGAATGACTTATAGTCTTGTTTATGACTACTAGGAATTGCCCAATAACTTAATAGAGTAAAATACACGTGGTTTTGTTGTTGTTGTTGTTTGAAACTGACAATCCTAATTTGCTTGAGACTGACAATCCTAATTTACTAAACTCTAACTCAGAGCTCTGGTAGCTTATCTCAACAAAGTGGAATCAATACAAGAGTGAAGTGGCAGCACCTGCTCTACCAGTACTTTCCAGGGCAGGGATGGCCTTTACCATACACTTCACTGTGGTTTCCAGAGGCCTTCAGTACTTTATACATGGACCAAGGCAAAGACCTTCAGAAGCTGGGACATCACTTAACACAGCACTTAAGAAACTGGGTCTGGGGCCTAGCGGTTAAGAGCGCCGACCGCTCTTGCAAAGGACCCGGATCCAATCCCCAGCACCCACATAGCGGCTAAGAACCGTCTTTAACTCCAGTTCCAGGGGAATCCAACACCCTCTTCTGACCTCCGCGGCACTGCACGACACGGGTGCACCAACCTACGTGCAGACAGTACACTCATACACATAAAAAATAAATTAAATTAAAAATTTTTTAAAAAAAAGAAAAAAAAAGAAAAAGAAACTGGGTCTGGTGGCATACACCTATAACCCCAGCTCTTTGGAGGCAAATTCAGGGGAGAATCTTGAATTTGAGGCCAGCCTGTGCTACAGAGCAACCCCCTGGCCCCCAAACAATGACGACAACAACAACAACAACAATAATCCAGTATTTAAAACCCTGTGTATGCTGTAAACTCAGTGGCAGATAACTTGCTTTACTATGCATGAGGCTGGGGGTTTAAAATGTAGCACTCGAAAAGTAACAAACAAAAAAGTAAAAATACGGTGTATATTCTGCCCACCCACAATTAACAGCAGTTGAAGAAATAACCAGCTGAGAAGTTAGCACTCTAGCTGTCTCTACTCCAAGCAGACTTTCTTCCAGCTGTCCCGAGGCATCTTCCAAACACTACATTCCTCTCAAGTCAGAACCATCCTACTACAGGAGTGGGTAATCTGAGACCCGCTATGGTCACAGTTTAATGGCAAGATAAAAATACATCTTGAAATTTTGATTCCTGCTGTCTTCAGCTACTCTTCTGCATACACACATGCAACTGTTTGTTTAAACTCATCCTAAAGACTTGATAATGAATTTCCCTTAAGTAATTATCCTAAGTGGTAGATTCCTAGTACGCCAGTAAAAACTACGGAGAAGTGATAGCTCAGTCAAATGATGGGTTTTTCAGCTGCTCACTTGGAAATGGCAGGAAATATCTGTCAAATCCCACAAACCCCAGGAGCCAAGAGGTCTGTGGCATTTATTTTATTTTATTTTTATTTTTTATTTTTTTACCTTTTTGAGACAGGGTCTCCCTTTAGTCCCAGCTGGCCTAGAGCTCACTCTGTAGACCAGGCTGGCCTCGAACTCAGGGAGATCTGCCTGGCGCTGCCTCCCGAGTGCTGGGGTTAAAGGCATGTGCCACCACATCTGCTGTGGCATTTATTTTAATATAATAATTCAATTCTTTGCCCACTTTTCTTTCTCTGGAAAGAGGAACAGCTCTTGCCCGCTGCCAGTGGATGGCTTTAAAAGGCTGTCCTCTCTGCTCTGTAACCTGATGTTCACTTGCTGACACCCAGCTCTGATACTTGAGAGTGGAGGTAAGCTCTTCAGAACTAAAGCTTCAGGTCAAGCCTCAGACTCAGGATGTCCCTTAACCAAAACTGAAGAGCAGTCATGGAAAACAGAGGTCAGCTCATTGGAGGGAATACACCACACGCTCACCGAGGGATGCCCCAGAAGCTCTGGGAAAGTCAGCACCTCTCAGGTTCTACTTTTAAATCTCCACCCAAATCTACAGATTGCACTCGGTAATCAAACAGGTTCACGGACACAACTATCTGGAGTACACCTGACCTCATTACAGAAGCACTGGACTGCTCAGCCTCTGCAGCGGACTGTAGGGTTCAGACCCTGACCAGATCCCTTACAAGCTTGGTAATCTTTAACTCTGCACCTCATGTTCTTCACCTGTTAAATGAGGACCTCCCTCATTAGACTAAAGACAAAATGAGACAGCACATAACTAGGAAATGTTCAATACATGTGGGCCATTATTACCAAATAATGTGGGGAAAGGAGAAGCCTGCTACATTTACCTACAATATCCTGCATACTATGTGGTTGTTGTTGTTGTTTTTTCTTTTTTGAGACAAGATCTCATACTGTAGCTCAGGTTGGTCTCAAAATCACAGCAATGTTCCTGCCAGTCTTACAAGTGCTAAGGTTACAGACGTAAGCAATGACAACTGGCTTGATTTTATTTTTGTTTTGTTTTGAGACAGGGTTTCCCCATAACCCCAACTGGCCTGGAACTTGCTATGTAGACCAGCCTGGCCTTGAATTCACAGAGAACCACCTGCCTCTGCCTCTCTATTTTTGGGATTAAAGGCATGTGGCACCTTGACTTCCTGGCTTTGGTCTTTGAAAAAGGGTCTCCCACTGGGTGTGGTGGTGCACACCTTTAGTCCAAGCACTCAGGATCTCTGTGAGTTCAAGGCCAGCCTGGAATACAGAGTGAGTTCTAGACCAGCTGTGACTACAGAGAGACTCTGACTCAAAAATACAAAAAAAAAAAAAAAAAAGGGTATTCCTATGTGGCCCAGACTGGCCGAAAATCTGAAATCCTCCTACCTTAGCCTCTTCAGTGCTAGATTATAGGCATGTGCTGCCACACCCAGTTTAGTATGAGTTTTTTTTATTTACTATGTTCAGCATTAAGCATACTTAATGACTGCTACATAAAAATAATTTTTTTTTTATTTATTTCTGTATGTGTATGAATGTACTGTCTGCATGCAGGTCTGTGCACTCGTGTCGTGCAATGCCGCGGAGGTCAGAAGCGGGTCTCGGATTCCCCTGGAACTGGAGTTCTCCTGGAATTGGAGTGTTCAGACGGTTCTCAGCCGCCATGTGGGTGCTGGGGATCGAACCCGGGTCCTCTGCAAGAGTGGTCGGCGCTCTTAACCGCTAGGCCATCTCTCCAGCCCCATGACTGCTACATAAAAACAAGAACACCGAGCCAGGCGTGGTGGCACTCTTGGGAGGCAGAAGCAGGCGGATCTTTGTGAGGTCAAGGCCAGCCAGGTTTACAGAGAGAATTCCAGGACAGCTGGGACTACAGGGAGACCCTGCCTCAAAAAGACAAAAAAAAACAAAAAAACAAAAACAAAAAAAAACAAAACAAGAACACCAATGTCAATACTTCCTTGGGAGCAAGCCTCAAACTTAAGGTCCAAGCAGCTACCTAATAATTCAGGAAGAGCTCAGTCATTCACTGGCCTCCACAGAGATGTAAACAAGATGTTTTTGGGAAAGTATGCCTTGAACAAAAGAAGCATTTGCTTATCTTTAAATTATCTTTACAGGCGTGGTGGCGCACACCTTTGATCCTAGCACTCCGGAGGCAGAGGCTGGCGGATCTTTGTGAGTTCAAGGCCAGCCTGGTCTACAGAGTGAGTTCCAGGACAGCTGGGACTACAGGGAGACCCTGTCTCGAAAAGACAAAAGACAAAAAAAAATACTGTCTGGACCTTCTTCACATTCAGGGCCACTCAAGAACCACTTGGTAGCTATTATCACAAAGCCCCATGAGGGGACAGAGGAGCCTCAACAAAAATTGAGAGGCAGGCACAGCAGCCAGTGCTTGAAGTCTCAGTGGCTCAAGACACTGAAGGAGGGCAGGACACTGAAGGAGGGCAGTAGAGGGTTGAAAGAGTGAGCTGAATGAACAACTAAGAAAAATGTATTCTTTTTGGTTTTGTTTGTTTGTTTTTTGCTCTTTTTGAGACAGGGTTTCCCTATAGCCCCAGCTGTCCTGGAACTCACTCTGTAGACCAGGATCTTACTACGTAGCCTAAGCTGACCTTAAGCTCAGCAATCCTCCTGCCTCAGCCTCTCAAGCCCTGGGATTACTGGTATGCAACTTAAGTATCAAGGAAACTTTTCAGTCATTCATTCACTCAACAAAACATTTACCAAGGCTTACTAGGTACAAGGCTTTGTGGTAAGTCTAGTGCACAACTGTAAACACAATACTTACTTTCTAAGAGGGAAAGCAGATAACAGAAGAGACAAATTAAATAGAAACTGGGCTGGGGCTGGAGAGATGGCCTAGTGGTTAAGAGCGCTGACCGCTCTTACAGAGGACCAGGGTTCGATCGCCAGCACCCACATGGCGGCTGAGAACCGTCTGAAACTCCAATTCCAGGAGAACTCCAGTTCCAGGGGAATCCGACACCCTCTTCTGACCTCCGTGGCATTGCACGACACGGGTGCACAAACCTGCATGCAGACAGTATATTCATACACATACAGAAATTAAAAAAAAAGTCCCTTCCATTAAAAAAAAATACATAAATAAATAGGAACTGGGGGGCTAGAGAGATGGCTCAGCAGTTAAGAGTACCAACTGCTCTTGCAGAGGACCGAGTTCAATTCCCAGCACCCACATGGCAGCTAAGAACAGTCTTTAACTCAAGTTCCAGGGGAATCTGACGCCCTCTTCTGACCTCCAAAGCATTGCATGATACGGGTGCACCATCCTACATGCAGACAGTACACTCATACACATAAAAAAAAATAATAAAAATAAATAAATAAAATTTTAAAAAATCTTAAAAAAAAAGAAAATAATAAAAAATAAAAATAAATAAATAAGAACTGGGTACTATGTGCCATGAAGGAGGAATGAAATGTGAGGGCAGGCAGGGGTGGGGCGGGGGGCTGTCTGAGAAGGGTCCAATAAAAGAATCAGGAAAGCTCCAAGTGCTGAGACTTAGCCTCCCCCCACCCCAGACTGCAGCAACCTTCCCACACCAAGACAGCTGGCTCCCAGAGCCCCTTGCTGCGCCAGCAACTGCAAGCTTGTTTTTCACAGAGCAGTTTGAACTGGCCACTTGAGCCCTGAGCCCCACTGGCCAGTAAAGATTACATAGCCCTACCGCCACTGGCCTGTTCCCCAGGAAGTTCAGATCGCTGTTCTCTCCAAACAGGTAACCTTCAGGATGCGTGGAGTCAAACTTCTCTCCTCCCATGATGAAGTGGCTGGCAAAATAGCTGCCTAGAGAGTGAAACAGGAAGAATCAGACAAGCACAGAGAGATCGGACTGAATTGAGTGAAAAACGCTGTGAGAAAAAGATGTTAACCCTTTATTTTTTTATTTATTTTTTATGTGTATGAATGTACTGTCTGCATGTAGGTCTGTGCACCCATGTCATGCAATGCACACGGAGGTCAGAAGAGGGTGTCGGATTCCCCTGGAACTGGAGTTAAAGACGGTTCTCAGCCGCCATGTGGGTGCTGGGGATCGAACCCGGGTCCTCTGCAAGAGTATTCAGTGCTCTTAACCCCTAGGCCATCTCTCCAGCCCCAAAGATGTTAACCCTTTAAACAAATCATTAGATCAACTTCTCCCAATATCCACAATGACACAAAATAAGCAAAATCATAGCTGGGAGACCACCAAACAACAAATAAAACAGATCATTCTTCTTTGTAACATTTTTGAGTGCTCATGATGACCTAAAATACATACCACCAGCCAAAAGATGAGAAGGTCCACAATTCTCACTAATGAACCTGTTCCTGTTTGTAGGTGTGCATGTATGTGTGCATGCATGCAAAGGCCAGAGGCTAATCTCAAGTCATTCCTCAGGAGCCAGTCCCATGGCTGGGACCACAAGCAAACCACGACCAGCTTTCTGCATGAGTTCCGGGAGTTGAACTAAGGTCCTCATTCTGACACAGTAAACACTTTACGGACTGGCCATCTCCCCAGCCCATTTATTTTGTTTTTTTCGAGACAGCCCACAACCACCTGGAACTCATGATCTTCTTGGCTTAACCTCTGCAGTGCTAAGATTCTAGCTGTACACTACCATGCTTGACTCGGTCCTGACTGTTCTCCCTTAAACTTGAGGGAATCTTAATTACAGGAATCATATTTATACACACACAAATCATCTTTGCCTTGATTTCATAAAGGGCATTCATTCTTTTTTTAATTTTTATTTTATTTATTTATTTATTTTTTTGTCTTTTCGAGACAGGGTCTCCCTGTAGCCCCAGCTGTCCTGGAACTCACTCTGTAGACCAAGCTGGCCTTGAACTCAAAAAGATCGGCCTGCCTCTGCCTCCCAAGTGCTAGGATTAAAGGCGTGCACCACCACGCCCGGACAATTTTATTTATTTATTTTTTTTTTTTAATTTTTATTTATTTCTGTATGTGTATGAATGTACTGTCTGCATGTAGGTTTGTGCACCCTTGTCGTGCAATGCCGCGGAGGTCAGAAGAGGGTCTCAGATTCCCCTGGAACTGGAGTTTCCTGGAATTGGAGTTTCAGACGGTTCTCGGCCGCCATGTGGGTGCTGGGGATCGAACCCGGGTCCTCTGCAAGAGCAGTCGCGCTCTTAACCGCTAGGCACACATTTTTTTTGTTGTTGTTAAAAACATTTATTTTATTTATTTATTTTTTTAAGGGTTTATTGCCTGTATTGTTGTCTGCATGTTAGTTTTTGTGTACCTGTGGTCGTTGTGCAAAATGCCAACACGGAGGTCAAATAGGGTGTCGGAAAAAAAAGAAAAATTCCCCTGGAACTGCTGGAGTTACCAGATGGTTCTCAGCTCTCTACCAGCCCCATGTGTCCAGGTGCTGGGACTTGGAACCACATGTCCGGGTCCGCTTACATGCAAAGCAAGATCGGGCGCTCTTAAGAAGTAACCTTAATAAAAAAACACCCGCTAGGGCTTTATTGCTCTTCTCCACCCACCCGGCAGTCACTTTTTTATTTCCCTTCCTATTCAACTTTCTTTATTTCTTTGTGTTACACGACTGTACTGTCTGCATGCCGGCCTGTGCACCCTGTCATGCAATGCCGCAGAGGTCAGAGAGGGCATCAGATTATGCCCTGGACTGGACGTTCTGGGAATTGGAGTTACAGTTTTCAGTCGCCATGTGGGTGCTGGGGATAAAGAACTGGGGTCCTCTGCAAGAGCAGTCTGTGCTCAAACCGTACCCTAGGTCATCTCTCCAGGCCCAACATTTTTTTTTTTTTTTTTTTTTTGTCTTTCGAGACAGAGTCTCCCTTATGCCGCCCCAGCTGGGCCTGGAACCCACTCTGGTAATCAGAGGCTGGCCTTTGAAACTACAGAGATCCTCCTGCCTCTGCCTCCCAAGTGCTGATATTAAGAAGGCGGCAGAGACAACCACACCGACACACTGTGAGGCAATTCTTAAATTAACAACCGGGAAAACACTATCTGAGAATAGTGACCCAAACAAAGAAAAAAAAACTTGGGGGGACTGGGGCTGGAGAGTAATGGTCGCGGTAACGAGCAGCCGGACTGCTCTTGCAGAGGAATCCGTTTGATTCCCAGCAACCCACATGGTGCTAAGATAACCGTCTTTAACTAATCCAGTTACAGGGGAATCTGACCCCTCTCCTGACCTCACTGACATTGCATTGAACACAGGTGCACCCAACCTGCATGCAGACATAACAACACTCATTACACATAAAAAAATCAATAATAAATAAATAAATGAATAAATAAAAATAAATATTCAAAGAAAAAAACTGAAGAACGCCTTAAAATTATGCACCCAAACCTAAAAATATGGCAGCTGGCTGCACTGACAGCTTGCAGTAGATCCTAAGACAGCACAATTATCCATTATTTATGCCTCACACTTGCTGGCTCCATTTTTCCAAGTGCATAATTTATAGAGAGGAGGTATCTGGTTGCTTTCAGTAGAAAGCAGGCCTGTGAGATAAACTGAGTCATTATTGTTGACTTGGTAAAATATATATCAAGGGATTATTAGGTTTTTAAATTTTTTTTTTTAATGTGTCCAAGTGTATTGCCCTGCATCTATCGGGTTAAGTGTACCATGTCATGCAGTCCTGCAGAGGTCAGAAAACGGGCTTGGAACCCCTGAACTGCAGTAGAGAGGTTGTTAGCAGGGCTGGAGAGATGGACCTAGTGGTTAAGCGCACGACTTCTCTTGCAGAAGACCCGGTTCCGAGTCCGATCACCACATGGGGCCGGAACCGGTTGAAAGCCAATTCCAGAAGAACTCCAGTTCCAGGGGAGAATCCGAAACGTTTTCTGACCTCCGTGGCATTGCAACGACACGGTGCACAAACCGTGCAATGCAGACGGTACAATTCATACACTACAGGAAATAAATAACAATAAAAATAAAACATAAATAAATAGAGTAATAGAATAAAAGGCCAGGCCTGGTCTACAGAGCGAGATCCAGGACACAGCTGGGGGCTTAGGCGGGACCCGGTCTTGAAACGACCAAAACAAAACGAAAAAGAAAGCCGGTTTTGGTATCTAGAACCTGTCCAGCCTGAGTTCAGTGTGGGACTGGGGAGCAGTCAGGTACAGATGTGGGGCAGGAAGTCCCAGGGGATTGACTTACAGAAGCAGTGAAGTTAACCCAGTAGGAAAGCACTAATGACTGGTTCAGTAGGAAAAGCAGGCCTGTGAGAGTAAACTGAGTCTCGTTATTGTTGACTTGGTAAATATAGATATTCTTAACTCCAGTTCAGGGGGAAATACGCGACACGAGGGGAGGGGGGAGATAGGAGAGAAGAATGTTGGAGAGGGAAACCATGTTTTTGCTGAGAGAGGAGAACAGGAGCGACTGCGACGAGCATGGGCAAGGGAGACGCAGAGACCAGGTTGATGTCATTAACAATAAGGTAATAATAATAGCGTGCCGTGATGGAGGTGTGATCGCACGCTTTAATCCAGACTGGGAGGCCAGAGGAGAGCAAGGTGGATCTTTGTGCATTCAAGGCCAGCCTGGTCTACAGATGAGTTCAGGACAGCTGGGGACTACAGGGAGACCTTTGTCTGAAAAAAAAAAAAAAAAAAATAACAAAAAATAAAAGAATAAAAAATAAATAAATTTCGAATGGGCGCACGCCTTTAAGTCCTAGCACTTGGAGCAGAGCACGCGGATCTCGTGATTGTTGAGGCCAGCCTGGTCTACAGAGTGAAGTTCCAGGACAGCCAGAAGTACAGTGTAGACCCTTGGTCTCAAAAGAACAAAGAAATAAATAAATGCAATAAATAGATAAATAAAATCAATAAATAAAATTTAAAAAATCATTAAAAAAAAAAAAAAAAAAAAAAATCTTTTTTTTTTTTTTTTAATCCTAGCACTTGGAGCAGAGGCAGGTGGATCTCTGTTGAGTTCAAGGCCCGCCTGGTTCTACATATTGATTTCCAGATCGCTAGGGCGTACAGGGAAAACCTGTCTCACAAAGACCAAAAACAAAAAAAAAATTAAAAATTTGGGCTGCATTATTATTCTTTACAAATCTCTCCTTGGGGCTCGATACTCCTCTGAAAGAGCCAGGAATCATAGACTGAAAAAGTAGCTTCTAGTATCAAAGACCGGTGACTCTGAATTGCATTTCGACTACTAACCGGGACCCAGGGTCAGAGTGGAGGCCACATTGCCGTGTCTAAGGAGCAAGAAAATGCATAAGTCTGGACCAGAGACGATTGTGTCCTATAGGGCAGATAATGTGAGAAGCTCTCAAAGCCACCACACCAGAGGTGTCCCACAACTTCAATCCCCAGCACTCAGGAGGCAAGAGTCAGAGGCATATCTCTGATAGATTCATTTCAAGGCCAACTGTGGTCCTACATAAGGGAGTTACCAGACGTAGCTAGGGGCTAAAGGGAGACCCTGCCTATGGAAAAAAAAGAAAGAGAAAGAGAAGATAGAAGAAAGATAAAGAGAAATGATAAGAGGATAGAGATAGAGAAAGAAGAAAGGGGGAGAAGGAGGGAGATAGAGAGAGATAGGTATAGAGATAGAGAAAAGAATCTCCTAATCTCACTATTTACTTGACAGATTAGTGGTAGTTATATACTTTATTACTAGAGTTAAATGGAGACTGTTTTTTAGAGGGGTGGAGAGAAGTTGTAAATGTGTATCTCGTACAATCAGTTAATGAAAGCACATGCTGTTCGCATCATTACCTTAGTGAGTTCAATATAGCGCGATAACTCTTTGGATACGCAGCAAGTCAGAGCATGTATGTCTAGTTAGTACAAGAGGCGTATGTATGTGCTAACAAACGGCAACATAGACATAGGTGTAACGAGAGGAAGGTGCGCCTATAGGCAGTTCCCTGCGGAGGGGGGGGGGTGGGGGGGGGGCTGCCCTCGGTTTGTAAAGGTGGCAATACAAAGCAGAGCATGTCCAGACAAGCAGCAAAACACTCATAACACGTAAAATAAAAGAAATAAAACATTTTAAAAAATAAAGTAGTTTAGCCAAGTATGGGTGTGCACACCTTTAATAATCCCAAAACTACTCGGAGGCAGATCCAGGAGATCTTGGTGAGTGTTGAGGCTAAAGCCGTGGGTGTACATAATGAAGTTCCAAGCTAAGCACCAGGCTAATACATGAGACCTGTGTAAAAACAAAACAAAAACAAACAACCCCATAGTAACTGGGTATGAACAAAGGATTGAGAATGTAAGAAGTCCATGGGGCGGAGAGATAGCCTAGCAGTTAAGAGCGCTGACCGCTTGCAGAGGACCCACCGGGTTGTTCAAGGTCCGCCAGCACCCACAAGGGCGGCTAAGAACAGGCTGTAACTGAAACTCCAATTCCAGGAGAACTCAATTCCAGGGAATCCGGACCCTCTTCTGACCTGCCTGCGGGCATTGCAAACTACGGGCGCAATGCACAGACCTGACGAATGCAGACAGTACATCATACACAACAAAATAGATAAGAAAATAATAAAAAAAAAAAAGAGAAATGTAAGTTCCAGTCTTTTTTTTTTTTGTCTTTTATGAGACAATGTCTCCCTGGTAGCCCCAGCTGTCCTGGGAACTCACTGTAAGACCAGGCTGGCCCCTTGAACTCACAAAGACCACCAGCCTCTGCCTCCCCAGTGCTAAGATTGAAAGGCGTGCGCCACCAAACGCCGCGACATAAGTCCAAGGTCTTTTAGCACATAGTGAGACCCTGTCCTCAAAAGCAAAAACCAGGGGGCTTGACTTGGAAAAAAAAACTCAGTGTAGAAGGACTGGGGTTTGTCTCCCACAGCCACAATGTGCAACGGGTCCATCTGTAATGTACTCCAGGATTTCCAGGTTATGGTCTGATGCGCACTCTTGGTCATTCTTGCCGTCTGGATAGGTAACAGGGGTGACACAGTGGTGAGCATGGATCTGGACACATACATACAATGGTAGGCCAAACATTCAGACACACACACACACACACACCACGCACAACACACCCACGCACGCACGCACACACAATCTTTAAGTGGGAGACTCTGGGATGACATGAAGAGACCTAACCTTTGGATTATAGGCATAGAAGAAGAATCACAGGATAACCCATAGAATATTTTATAGGAAAAGCACAGAAGAAAACATGCAACCGAGACGAAGAGATCCCCATTAGAATACAAGAAATACAGAACAAAAAAACCGAACGACCGACAAGAAACTCATTCATAACCTTTTTTTGTTTTTTTTTTCCAAAGTCATCAAGAAAGACCCCATAACCTATTATAACATTAAAAATGCAGAATAAGCCAGGCGGAAGATGGCAGCCGGCCTTTACCACTAGCACTCGGATGCACTGTAAGTTGCATAAGACTACCTGGGTCTACAGTAGAGTTCAACAACGGACACTGGGGGCTACAGGGAGACCCGTCTCAAAAAGAACAAAAAAAAGTAAGAATAAGGCTGGTCTAGGCAGTTAGGCCGGCTAGGTCTACTGTAAGTTCTAGCCAGCCTTGTCTACATAGTGAGTTTCAGGCCAGCCTGGTCCTTATAGTTTTAAATGACAGTAGTGTGGGAGGCAGTGAGGCAGGCGAGATCTCTGGAGTTCAAGGCCAGCGCTGGGGTCTACATAGGTCTGGGGCCACTGGGAAGCCAACAGGGAGACCACTGTCGCAAAGACAAAAAAAAAAAAAAAAAAGAAAAAAAAAGAAACATGTTTAGGGGATTGGGAGGTAGATTGGGAGGACTTTGGGAAAATTGTGATGAATATGTAAATACGTGTAAATAACTTTTTCAAAGAAAAAGATGTTGTGTCTGGAATAAATTACACAATACCACCGCCAGCTGTGGTAGCCGTGTCCTGTAAACCCCAGCAGCGGAGGTGGGAGGGGCAGGAAAGATCTTGTTTGAGTTTAAGGCACCGTTGTCTACCATGAAGGTTCATGTTGATGGCTAGGATATAGTAGATCCGAGTTTTTGTTTTAGTTGTGGTCTTTATTGAAGAGTGCTGTCACGCCTGTGACCCCAGCTGTCCCTGAAACTCACATTGTAACCAGCTGGCCCTGTTAGAAACTCACAAAGATCCGGCCTGCCTCTGCCTCGCCGGGAGGCTAGATTAAAGGCGGCACCACCACACCTGGCAAGCAATATCATAGTTTTTAGAATACTTTATTTGTATGTGTATGAGATACGTGCCTGCATGTGAATTGTCACGCTATGTCATGCAATGCCCAGGGTCAGAACCGGGTGTCAAGTCCCTGGAACGTGGAGTTATGGACAGTTGTTTAGCTTGCCATGGTGGGTGCGGGAAGTGAACTCCTGGTCCTACATAACAAGAGACCAAGGGTCTGAACCACTGAGCCACGCTCTTCCCAGCCCAGGTTTTCTATATGATTTGAAAATACATCAGAGTGTTGCAGCTGGAGAGATGGCTAGCGGGCTTTAAAAGCGCCAAAGCTCGTTGCAGAGTACGCCGGGTTTGATCCCCAGCAGCCACATGGACGGCTGAGAGACATGTCTGTGATCAGTGCCAAATTCGCAGAGAAAACGTCCATTCCAGGTAAATCCAAGACCCCTTCAACTCCGAGCCGCTGCATGTGCACGACACGGGTACAGACAAACCCTAATGCGACAGTGGAGAATGGTGCATCATCAGTTAAATTCACAATAAATTCAGGATGGTTATCTAAAATGTTTAAACAAGAAAAATAACAATAACATCAGTTTACATTTTTTCGTTTTGTAATAGTCCCTCCCTCAAAAGTGGCCCAGGCTGTGGCCTCAACTTACTGTGTAGTTCTGCGTGAAACTCAATTTTTACATCTTCTCCTCTAGACCGCCTAGGAAGAGCTAGGATTACAATCTATGTTCACCACATCTCGTCTTTTTTTTTTTATTTTATGATGTGAAATGGTATGATATACTGTCTCAGAGTAGGATTTGGTTGGCAATCTGTGTTGGTGCAATGCCACGGCGTCAGAAAGGGAGTGCTGTCAGATCCCCTTGAACTGTCAGCTCAAAGACAGTTCTTAGCATAGCCATGTGGTGTGGGATTCAAACCACGGGTCCTCTGCAAGAGCAGCCGGGCTCTCCATCCTGAGCCATCGTCTCCAGCCCCAACATCTGGATTCTTTTTGCTTACTTAAAAAAAAAAAATTAAATGAAGATGAGCCGTACACACTGTGTACCGCCAGCACTAAGGAGACAAAGGCAAAAGGAATGACATAAATTCAAATCCGCCAGCCTGGGCTACATGGTGATTTCCGCCCAGTCTGACAACAGAGACCCATAAGACCAAAAAACAAATAGAAAAAAAATGTTTTAAAGGCAAAATAAATAAGATAAATAATAGATAATAACAAACAGGGGCTGAGAGATGGCACTAGTGGTTGAGACACCAACTGGCTCTTGCGAGGGACCAGGGGTTCACGATCCCCAGCACCACGGCAATGCTGAGACCATCCTTTAACTCCAGTTTTCCAGGGGAATCGACCCGACACCCTCTTCTGGCCTCAAAATGCACTGTACTCATGTTCACATACCCAAACACATAGACATAAAATAAAAAAAAAAAAAATAACATAAAAAATAAAATAAAAATAAAAACTAGTAAAAAATATGGTGATATTGGAAGAAGATCCTGAACTGCAAGTTGGCTTTTCACACACCCAAAGGTAACTAATGAAGATACATTCTGAGGGTCCTGTGCGTTGGGTTTACCACAAAAAGTTGTGTTTTTTTTTTTTCTTTTTTTTTTTTTGACCAGGCATTCCTAGTATGCCTGGGTGGCCTGAACTCCATATGTAAGACCCAAGCTGATCGGAACTCGAAAGAGACTACCTACTCTCGCCTCACAAGCACTGAGATGAAAGGTGTACACCATGATGCCTGGCATTCTTTTTTCTGTTTGATTATTTTTAAATCTGGAATTTGTGAATGTAGGTTATTTCAGACAAAGATTTAATCTCCCCAGATAAGAAATTTTGTTAAGGGGGCTGGAGAGATGGGCCGAGCGTTATAAGAGCGCCAGACTGCCTCTTACAGAGGACCCGGGTTCGGTCTCCCGCAACCACATGGCCGCCGAGAACCATCCGAAACTCCAATTCCAGGAGAACTCCATTTCGGGGGGAGTCCGACACCCTCTCCAGACCTCCACGGCATTGCAAAGCGAGCCCGGGGGTGCACAAACCTGCTGCGCATACAGTACATTGATATACCACATACAGAAATAAATAAAAGTTAAAAAAAAAAAAAGAAAAGAAAAATTTTTTTTTTTTTTAAAAAAAAGAAATGTTGTGGGTAAGGCCCTTATGTAAAATCGGTCCTATCCCCGCACACTTTGAAAATCCCAAGTTACAATATGTTATACAGAGTGCTGTTCTGTTTGGACCGAACAACAATGTTATCGTTATGCGTTTTTTCTGTATGTAACACAAGGCCCACACCAAGGGCTACACATCCTCCCCACATTCTGCACACCCCGCCCTACCCATGCCTCTCTTCCTTGTACTCTGTGGCACTCTCAAACCCTTTTCTACCATCATGCTTTGTCTCAAGGAGACAATCCTTCCCTGTTCCAAAGTTAACTTCATCTGCATTCTCTTTCCTAGTGGCTTCTGTCTCCTAAGATCTCATCAACAACCATCCTTTTTTCTTAAATGTTTCTTGAAAGAATTTATTGCATGGCTAAGCATTGTGAACTGGATTTTGAAACATTAGCTCCCTGCACCTCGGCCCTTAAAATTCTTTTTTTTGGGTTTGTGTTATACTGGGACAGTAATAAATCAAAAGCCAAAGTCTAAGAATTTAAAATCGTCAGACGATTGGTATCTACCAGACTGTGTGAACCAAATTTAAAAACTTCTTGAAGTTGTTTTGTTTTACATTATATAAATGTGTAGGTACCTTATTAGCAAAAAGGATTGATTTGTGTGAGGCTTCATGAGATCACATATACCAGCCTGGTGGTGTCGAAGCCCTTACTCATACATTCAGGAGGCAGAGGTGGGTAATATCTTCTCTGAGTTCCTGGCATGGTGGGGTAAGCCTTTAATACCAGCACCAGTAAGCAGAGGAAGCAATCTCTGTTAGTTTCAAGGGCCAGCTGATCTAATACATAGTGAGTTTTCCAGGCCAGCCAGGGCAGTTACACATCCAAAACCCAGCTCAATAAACAAAACTGAAATACGATCCCATTTGATTTATGTTATATAGTACACAATTAAACTAAAAGTGTGGCTTTTGGTGTATTAGTATATTCAAAGCTGTGCACTTTTACTGTTATTTCTTTTGAAACATGGTCTCCCGTTAGTCTCAGCGGTGGCCTGGAGCTTGCTATGTAGGACCAGCTGCCGTTGAACGACAGAGATCCCGCCGCCCTGCCTCCCGAGTGCTTGGGAATTAAAGGCATGTGCCAACTATGCCCCGCTGTTCACACCCTTATTTAAGCTTTGAGAGGACATTTCGTTTCTTGCCTCTCTTTTTTCGCCTGCCTAATCTTTCTGTCCTCTGAGCTCTTTCCCTCGTTTGAACTTCATATAAATGAAATTATAGAATGTGTGTCATTTCAAATCTGGCATGGTTTCACTTACACAGATGTTTTTAAGGGTCACCCATGGTGAAGTATCAATGCTCCTTCATTTCGTTGCAAAGACTATCCTATTGTGTACATTTACCAGCTCACTTCTCAGTTGTTCCGTTCATCATCTGGGTTATTTCTACCTTTCCTATAGTATGAAGAAGGCTGCTTGTGCTTTATTTTGTTCTTTGCATACACCTAGTAAGTGGAACTGCTGAGTCATATAACTATTTGAGAAATTCTAACAGTTGAAAACTGTTTTCTCCATTTTTTGTTTTGGTGCGGGATCTCACATAACATAGGCTGGAGAACTTGGAACTCATTCTGGTTAACCCAGGCTGCCCTTGAACTCGCAACCCTCCTTCTCAGTGCTGAGATGGCAGGTGTGAGATACCAAGCCTAGTTTAAAACTGTTTGTTCTCAGCCAGGAAAGTGCCTGGTGGTCCACACCTTAATCCTAGCACTTGGGAGGCAGAGCAGGCTGATCTGTTTGAGTTCAAGATCAGCCTGGTCGACCTAGCGAATTCAGGGACAGCTGGGCGACAGGAGACCCGTGTCGTCGGAAAACCCCCCCAAAAAAACCTATTCTCAAAAATACAAAAAACCAAAACAACAACAAAAAACTGTTAACATGGATGCAGGAGTTTTTTTTTAATTTTAGTTATTTATTTTTTTTTTTTTTTTTCAAGACAGGTCTCCCTGTTAGTCGCCAGCTTTCCTGGAACGCTCTTTGTAGACCAGGCTGGCCCTTGAACGCACAAAGATCCGCCCCTGCCTCTTCTCTGCAGCCCAAGTGCTAGGATTTAAGGCGTGCACCACCAACACCCGGCTTTATTTTTTAGTGTGTAAATGAATGTACTGTCCCTGCAGGGCAGGTTGGTGCACCCGTATCATGGAATGCCGCGTAGGTCAGAAGAGGGCGTCGGATTCCCCTGGAACTGGAAGTAGAGATGGTTGTTAGAAGCCGCCATGATGGGTTCTGGGGATGGATCCCAGGTCCTCTGCAAGAGCAGTCGGAAGCTCGTAACTGCTAGGCCACTCTCCAGCCCCTGGAATGCCAGGATTATAGACAGCAGGGATGAAGGTTTCATTTCTCTAATACGTATCCCTTAAAAACACTTGTCATATTCTTAACATGCTATCCTACCAGATAGGCTGGTGGTATCTAACTGTAAGCTTTCTTTTGAAGGGGACAGGAGAATATCTGGTAACCCAGACTGGTCTAAAGAATCTCAGAGTCTTCCTGTCTCAACGGCCGCCGGAAGGCTAGGAGTAAGACAGGCATGCCACCATAACCCAGTTAACAACATAGTTTGATTTGTATTTCCCTAGGTGATAATGTCTGCTTTCTTTTCATGTCATATTGTCATTTGTCCACTGTACAATCATTTTTTAGAAATGTCCATCAGTACTCTGCTCCTTCTGACATGGCCTTTTTTCTTTGTTGCTCTTTTACTGAGGCAGAGTCTCACTAGATAGTCAATGGTCTTTGAATTTGTGATCCTCTTGCCTGGGCCTCCCAAGCACTAGGAATAAAGAGGTTAACCATTACGTGCCGTCTTTTGGCCCATTTAGAATTTTTTTTTTTTGTTTTTTTTTGTCCTTTTTTCGAGACAGTGATTACTCCCTGGTAGCCCAGCTGTCCTGGAACTCCCTTGTAGACCAGGTTGGCCTTTGAACTCACAAAGATTCGCCTTCCCTCTGCCTCCCAAGTCATAGGATTAAAGGCATGCGCCACACGCCCAGCTTTTTTGTTTTTTCTTTTTTAGGCAGCCGAGCGCATGCTATCGGTCTCTGTATCTTCCATTTAGTATAATGTGCTGCCGAGGCTAGCACAAAAACTTTTTTGTTTAAATTATATAAATATCGCTGGGCATAGTGTGCAGAATGCCTTTATCGCCAGCACTCAGGAGGTAAGAGGCAGTTAACACCATTGAGTTCAAGGCAAGCCGGGTCTACATATGGAGTTCTAGGCCCGCTGGGCTACAGGAGACCGCCACCCTGTCACAAAAGACGCAAAAAAAAATTTTGTATACTATGAGCCAAGCATGGTGGCACAAAATCCTTTAGTTCCATCACTCTGGAGGTAGAGACAGGTGGAATTTTACTGGTGAAATCAAGCCCTAGGCTGATGTAAATTAGGAAGGTGAGTTCCAGGACAACTGGGACGACAGGGAGACCTTGTCTCAAACACAGACGTACACAAGAACACAGACACAGATGCAGATAGAGACACAGACACACACACAAAAAAAACACACAATTTAGTCTTAATTCTTTCTACTTAAGGGTGTACATGCATGTCATAGCACATATGTGGAGTCACAAACAACTTGCCAGATTCCCGTCTCTCCTTCCATAATGTAGGTCCCAGGGATCAACTCAGTACCGGAAGGCTTGGTAGCGGTACTCGGACCATCTCCCTCCTAGCCAGGAGTTTTTGAGACAAGCCATCTCCTAGCCTGGGTTCTTGAGACAAGATCCCAACTGTGTAGCCCTCCAACTCACAGAGATGTAGACGCTGCACGATTGCTCCCATGTCATATTAATTAAAGTGCATGTGCGGCCACGCTCAGCTGCTTGGCCCATGTTAACTCCGCCTGCCTTTAAATTGTTTTTTTATCTACTGTTCTTTTTTAAATTTAATTGATCTTATTTATTTACTTGTTTATAATGAATTTCTGCAGGTTAAGTTTTGTGCCCCCCGTGTCCAAATGCAATGCCGCGGAGGTCAGAAGAGGGCATTGGATTCCCCTGGAACGGGAGTTCTCCGGGAAATGGAAGTTACAGACAGTTTGCTCAGCCACCATGTGGGTGCTGGGAGATCGAACCTGGGTCTCTGCAAAGCAGTCGGCCTCTTAACCTCTAGCTATCTCTCCAGCCCTATTCTACTTTTTATTTTTAATGTATGTGTGTGATCCCTTCAGGTATTTATGTGTGCAACCTGTGTCATGCAATGCGCTCAGAGAGGTCAGAACAGGGTGTTGGCTCTCCTGGAACTGGATTACATGTGTGTATGAGGAACCAAGCGCGGGCCTGCTGGTGCACGCCGTTAAATGCTAGCACTTGGGAGGCAAGAGGCAGATGGATCGACTGTGGAGTTTCAAGGACCCAGCCGGGTCTACAAGTGAGTTCGGCCAACTGGGACTAAGGGGAGACCCTGTCCCCCACCTCAAAAAGACAAAAACAAACAAAACAAACAACAATGGGTTGGGTAGGAACAGTGGGTGCGGGGAACTGAACACAGGTCCCTGCAAGAGCATTTAACTGCTGAGCCAACTCACTGCCCTAGGGCCTAAATTGAAAATAAACCTGTTTCAATTATTTTCAGCAAAGTTTTATGTTATATTTTAATAAAGATTCTTTATCATACGAACAGGAATTACAAACATCTTCTCCAGGACTGCAGAGATGGCTTAGTGGTTAAGAACTTTGGCTGCTTTTGTAGAAGACTCTGGTTCATTTTCCCAGCACCCACATAGCAATGTGTAACCATCCTTGAGCTCCAGTTTCAGGGGATCCGATGGCTTTTAATGTCCTCTCTAGGTGCACTTACACCATGACAGCATAACACTCTAGTACATAAAATTATAAAAAATGAGTGAAGTGGTGCGCATACATTTGATACCCAGCAATTAGGAGGCAGAGGGTTCAGGCCAGCTGGGGCTAACAGGGAGACCCCGTCTTAAAAAGACCAAAAAAAAAGAAAGGAGGGGGGTGCTGGGCTAAGCGCATTTGGTAGGATGCGATTGGCCTCCCATGCACAAGGCCCTGGACTTGATCCCAGGCCTGTAATCCCAGTACCTGAACATTAGTAGAATGTAGCATGAAAGATAAAGACAGTCAAAATCTTGGCAACACAGTAAGTTTAAGGCCAGCCTAAAACACACAAGATCTTGTCCTTGGGAAGGGAAGAAAGAGCCAAACACAAACAAAGCCAAAAAAGCTGAAGGCAACACATTTCTTTCTTGCTCCTCCTGCGATCCAGTCCCTATTTCATCATCAAAGCCATCACACAGGTGTGGGTCGTGACGTGCGTCTGCGTGGGGGTTCGGTTCCTTGTATCACCCTGATAGAGCTCCTTCTCTAGTCCTAAGTTTGTCAAGTTGTGGTTTTGGTTTGTGAATCATGAAATGCGGTAGGGTGCCATCAATGTTTTCTAAAATCTACTCAAAAATCATATAGTTTGTGTAGTTTGGCTTATTATAAATGGGGTTATTAATATGTTGATTTCATATATATGCATTCACATTAATAGGGAAGAGCCTAGTATGATGAATAGTCTGCATTTGTTATTTCATGGTATGCCTTATCTTACCGTCTGAAACACTAAATGATTCCGTGAAATTTTGGAAGGACTTGGAATTTGGAAAATAATGACTTGGGGTTGGGGGCTGGAGAGATGGCCTAGCAGTTAAGAGCCCAACTGCTCTTACATGAGGAGCCAGGTGCAATCCCCAGCACCACATGGCGGCTGAAGAACCATCTGTAACTCCCAATTCCAAAGAACTTCAGTTTCCAGGGAAATCCGACACCTATTCTGACCCCTCCGCGGCCATGTGTCAACGACATGGGTGCACAAACCTACATGACACAGTACATTCTACACATAAAATAAAATAAATAAATGGTAAAAATTAAAAAAATAAGAAAAGAATTTTTTTTTTTAGTTTTATTTATTTATTTGACAGTGTCTCTTTGTAGTTCCAGCTATCCTGAAACTCACATGTAGATCAGGCCTGCCGGTCTCTGTGAGATCCACCTGCTTGGCCATCAAATGCTGGGATTAAAGGCATCAGCTACCAAGCCCTGCAGAAATGATTTCTTTCAATGTTTGTTTGTGTGAATGTGTATGAGTGTATTGCCAACCCCGCATCTTTTGGTGCACGTGCACCCATGTTGTGCATGCCCACAGAAGTCGAAAGAGAGTGTCCGGATTCCCCTAGAACTTGGAATTATTGAGTGCTGTGTTAGCCATCATGTGGGTGACTGGGAATCAAACCCGGGCCTCTGCAAGACCCCAGTGCGCTTACTGCTGAACCATCTCTCTAACCCCCCATGTTTTTTTTTTTTTGTTTCTTTTTCGGAGGACACGGGTCTCCTTGTAGCCCCGCGTCTGGAAAGCGCGCTCGTAGACCAGGCTGGCCTTGACTCAAAATCCGATCCTGCTCTGCCTCCCCAGTGCTAGGATTGAAAGCGATGCACCACCCACGCCCTGGCCTTTAATAAACTTTTTATAAAATTTTTTAAGATGTTATTTCTTTGTAGTTATGATGTGACGTCTGCATAGTTGTGCACACTCGTGTCCAGGCAAATGCCCTGGAGGTAGAAGAGGGTGTCAGACTCCCCTGGAACTGGAGTTCTAAGGACGTTTCAGCGGTCTCGGCCGCACGTGTGGTGCTTGGGGATCGAACCCGGGCCTCTGGCAAAAGCAGTGTGCCGCTCTTAACCTGCTAGGCCATCTTCTCCGGCCCCACCATTTTTTTTATTTATTTTTATTGTATGAATGTATCTGTCTGCCATGTAGGTTTGTGTCACCCGTGTCGTGCAATGCCTGCGAGTCACAAGGGTGTCAAAACCCCTGAAATGAGCCTCTGAATTGGAGTGTGCAAGACGGTTTCTCACCGCATGTGGGTGCCTGGATCGAAACCCGGGTCCGCGGTAGAGCGGGTGGCACTCTTAAAACTTAACCGTTATACGAGGCCCATCTCTCCAAGCCCCCAAAGCACCCCCAGCACCCATTTTTTTAAACTGAAGTAAGTTTGTTTTATGGGTTCAGAAGCACCCTTCCCGAGCAACTAAAAGTTTAAGCTTAGCACCTACTTAGCAAGGACAACTAAAACACAGCCAAGCAGAGCACTGCACCTGTAATCCTTATTACTTTACCCTATTCTAAGGCAGAAAGAGTAAAGACTTCTGAGCGATTTAAGACCATGCCTCAAACAAAGGAACAACTAAAACAAACAAACAACAGATTTAAAAGAGAAGCCAAGGGCTGGAGAGATGGCTGGGTGGTTAAGGATACTGGCTGTTCTTCCACAGGAATTGGGTTTAGTTCCTAACACTCAAATGACATATATCAACCTTAACTCCAGTTCCAGGGGATCTGATGTCCTCTTCTGCTTCAGAGGCCACTGTGCAAACTGGCGTGTGCACTTCATACGGGAGGGGGGGTCGAGACCACACATACCATAAAAATCGGATGTGTGGCGTGTGTGTATGAAAAATATTAAAGAAAAGCCAGGGGTTTGGAAAGTAGCTTATGGTTAAACAGCATCGTATAACTGTTCTTGCAGAAGATTCCAGTTCCCAGCACCTACTCTGGGGAAGCTCACAACTGTCTGTAAACTCCAGCTCCAAGGGAGCAGATGCCTCTGGCTTCTGCTACCACCTGCACGCCATGTGCACACACACCCCCCACACACAATATTAAAAATAACAAAAACATGATTTTTGCAAGTTTGAAATCAGCCTAGGCTATGCAGCAAGACGTACAGAGACGGGGGGCCGTTGGGTGTTTAAAACGTCTGGAGGAATGGCCTAGTGGGTGGCTGAGACAGACCAACGGCCTTGCAGAGAACCGCAGGTGGGTCGATCCCCAGAAACCACAATGGCCAGCAAGAACCGGAGCAACTCCAATTCTAGGAGAACGCCAGGGTCAGGGAATCCGACACCCTCGCTATCTGACCTCCGCGGCATTGCATGACAACGGTGCAACAGAACTACATGCAAGCATTACATTCATACATATACAAAAAAATAAATTTTTTTTTTTTTTTTTTTTTTGCCTTTAATCCTAGCACATTGTGAAATGCAAAGCCAGGTGGAGATCTTGGAGTTAAGGCCATCCTGGGTCCTACAGAGTGAGTTCCGGAACATCTTGTGACGAACAGGTAGACCTGTCTTGAAAAGACAAAATAAAAAATAATTAAAGTAATTAAAGTTAAATAAATAAATAAATAAAATACCATAACAAAACCATCAACCAGGACGGACAATAATTCAGGCCAAGCCTGGAATACAGAAACCACTGTTTTTGCTTGCAAAACAACGAGAAAACACTTTCACATGCTTGGCTGGGGCTAGTAGTCAGCTTATACTGCTATCTCATTAGGAAGCCACGTGAGCAGAGGAGGAATCGAAAGATGTTCAAGGTCTTCCTTGGCACAAGACTCTATTTCCAAAATAACAACAAAAGAATTAAAATAAATTATGAACTAGGGTAAAGACTTTTGAAATATTGGTTAGAGTAAGAAGTTAGTTCTAGACCATTATGGCCTAAAGAATTTTAGAGCCAGATGTGGCTCATATCTTTACCCAGTACTTGTGAAGGTTGAAGGCAAGGGTAATGCCTCAAGTGGTAATAGCTGCACCCCGGCTATATGTAGTGGCCAGCTAGCCCTGAACGATCGTGTGAATCCCTGGTCCTCAAAGATATCCTCCTCCTCCAAAAAGCTTATTGGTTTGGTTGCACTAATTCGATTTATTGTTCATGATTTGTACTTCTCCTAGCCTTAAGATTTACCCTTATGGGGCTGGAGAGATGGCCTACGGTGTAAGATCACCGATTGCTCTTCCAGAGGACNTTTTTTTTTTTTTTTTTGTCTTTTCGAGACAGGGTCTCCCTATAGCCCCAGCTGGCCTGGAACCCACTCTGTAGATCAAGCTGGCCTTGAACTCAGAGATCCTCCTGCCTCTGCCTCCCAAGTGCTGATATTAAAGGCGGCAGAGACACCACACCCAACTGTGAGGCAATTCTTAAATTAACAACCGGGAAAACACTATCTGAGAATAGTGACCCAAATCAAAGAAAAAAAAACTGGGGGCTGGAGAGATGGCTCAGCGGTTAAGAGCACCGACTGCTCTTGCAGAGGATCCGGGTTTGATTCCCAGCACCCACATGGCTGCTAAGAACCGTCTTTAACTCCAGTTACAGGGGAATCTGACGCCCTCTTCTGACCTCTGCATTGCATGACACAGGTGCACCAACCTGCATGCAGACAGTACACTCATACACATAAAAATAAATAAATAAATAAATAAATAAATAAATAAATAAATAAATATTCAAAGAAAAAAACTGAAGAACGCCTTAAAATTATGCACCCAAACCTAAAAATATGGCAGCTGGCTGCACTGACAGCTTGCAGTAGATCCTAAGACAGCACAATTATCCATTATTTATGCCTCACACTTGCTGGCTCCATTTTTCCAAGTGCATAATTTATAGAGAGGAGGTATCTGGTTGCTTTCAGTAGAAAGCAGGCCTGTGAGATAAACTGAGTCATTATTGTTGACTTGGTAAAATATATATCAGGGATTATATAGGTTTTTAAATTTTTATTTTTTAATGTGTACAAGTGTATTGCCTGCATGTAGGTTAAGTGTACCAATGTCATGCAGTGCCTGCAGAGGTCAGAAAAAGGGCTTGGAACCCCTGGAACTGCAGTTAGAGATGGTTGTTAGCAGGGCTGGAGAGATGACCTAGTGGTTAAGAGCACCGACTGCTCTTGCAGAAGACCCGGGTTCCATCCCGAGCACCCACATGGCGGCCGAGAACCGTCTGAAAGTCCAATTCCAGAAGAACTCCAGTTCCAGGGGAATCCGACATCCTTTTCTGACCTCCGTGGCATTGCACGACACGGGTGCACAAACCTGCATGCAGACGGTACATTCATACACATACAGAAATAAATAAAATTAAAAATAAATAAATAAATAAATAGATAGATAGATAAAAGGCCAGCCTGGTCTACAGAGCGAGTTCCAGGACAGCTGGGGCTACAGGGAGACCCTGTCTTGAAAAGACCAAACAAAAAAAAGAAGCCAGGTTGGTATCTAGACCTGTCCAGCCTGAGTTCAGTGTGGGACTGGGGAGCAGTCAGGTACAGATGTGGGGCAGGAAGTCCCAGGGGATTGACTTACAGAGAGCAGTGATTTAACCCAGTAGGAAAGCACTAATGACTTTCAGTAGAAAGCAGGCCTGTGAGATAAACTGAGTCATTATTGTTGACTTGGTAAAATATATATCTTAACTCCAGTTCCAGGGGAATCCGACACCCTCTTCTGACCTCTGAGGCACTGCACGACATGGGTGCACAGACCTGCATGCAGACAGTATATTCATACACATAAAGAATAAATAGCCGGGTGTGGTGGCGCACGCCTTTAATCCTAGCACTTGGGAGGCAGAGGCAGGTGGATCTTTGTCAGTTCAAGGCCAGCCTGGTCTACAGAGTGAGTTCCAGGACAGCTGGGGCTACAGGGAGACCCTGTCTTGAAAAGACAAAAAAAAAAAAAAAACATAAAGAATAAATAGCCGGGTGTGGTGGCGCATGCCTTTAATCCTAGCACTTGGGAGGCAGAGGCAGGTGGATCTCTGTGAGTTCAAGGCCAGCCTGGTCTACATATTGAGTTCCAGGATAGCTAGGGCTACAGGGAAAACCTGTCTCAAAAAGACCAAAAAAAAAAAAAAATTAAAATTTGTGGTGCATTTTATCTTTACAAATCTCTCTTGGCTCTCTCCTCTGAAAAGGCCCAGGAATCATGACTGAAAAAGTAGCTTCTAGTATCAAGACCGTGATCTCTAATTGGCATTTCCTACTAACCGGACCCAGGGATCAGTGGAGGCCACATGCCTGGTCTAAGGCAAGAAATGCATAAGCTGGACCAGAGACATCTTGTCTATAGCAGATAGTGAGAAGCTCTCAAAGCCACCACACCAGAGGTGTCCCACAACTTCAATCCCAGCACTCAGGAGGCAGAGGCAGGCAGATCTCTGAGAGTTCAAGGCCAACTTGGTCTACATAGGGAGTTCCAGACTAGCTAGGGCTACAAGGAGACCCTGCCTAGGAAAAAAGAGAAAGAGAAAGAGAAAGAGAAAGAGAAAGAGAAAGAGAGAGAGAGAGAGAGAGAGAGAGAGAGAGAGAGAGAGAGAGAGAGAAAATCTCTAATCTCAAGCTATTTACTTTCAGAGTAATGGAGTTATATACTTGATTACTAGAGTAAATGGAACTGTTATTTAGAGGTGGAGAGATGGCTCAGCAGTTAAGAGCACTGGCTGTTCTTGCAGAGGACCTGGGTTCAGTTCCCAGTAGCCATATGGCATTTAACAACCATCTGTAACTCCAGTTGCAGTTCCTCTTCTGCCCTCTGTGGATATTGTACAATACAAGAGCACATTCCATACAAGCAGGCAAAACACTCATACACGTAAAATAAAGAAATAACATTTTAAAAAATAATTAGTTTAGCCAAGTATGGTGGTGCACACCTTTAATCCCAAAACTCAGGAAGCAGAGTCAGGAGATCTTTGTGAGTTTGAGGCTAGCCTGGTGTACATAATGAGTTCCAAGCTAACCCAGGCTATATAATGAGACCCTGTGTAAAAACAAAACAAAACAAACAACCCCATATTACTGGGTATAGCACAAGGATTGAGAATGTAAGTCCATGGGGCTGGAGAGATAGCCTAGCGGTTAAGAGCACTGACGCTCTTGCAGAGGACCCGGGTTCAATCCCCAGCACCCACATGGCGGCTAAGAACCGTCTGTAACTCCAATTCCAGGAGAACTCCAGTCCAGGGGAATCCGAGACCCTCTTCTGACCTCCGCGGCATTGCACGACACGCGTGCACAGACCTGCATGCAGACAGTACATTCATACACATACAAAAATAGATAAATAAATAATAAAAAAAAAAAAGAGAATGTAAGTCCAGTCTTTTTTTTTGGTCTTTTTGAGACAGGGTCTCCCTGTAGCCCCAGCTGTCCTGGAACTCACTCTGTAGACCAGGCTGGCCTTGAACTCACAAAGATCCACCAGCCTCTGCCTCCCAAGTGCTAAGATTAAAGGCGTGCGCCACCACGCCCGACATAAGTCCAGTCTTTACAACATAGTGAGACCCTGTCTCAAAAAGCAAAACCAGGGGGCTTGACTTGGAAAAAAAAAACTCAGTTAAGGACTGGGGTTTGGCTCCCACACCCACATGGCAACTCATCTGTAAGTAACTCCAGTTCCAGGGGATCTGATGCCCTCTTCTGGCCTCTGAGAGTAACAGGTACACAGGTCGTACACATACATACAATGGAGGCCAAACATTCATACACACACACACACACACACGCACGCACGCACACACGCACGCACGCACGCACACACAAATCTTTAAGTGGGAGACTCTGGGATGACATGAAGAGACCTAACCTTTGGATTATAGGCATAGAAGATCACAATAACCGCATAGAGAATATTTTTAGGAAAATCACAGAAGAAACATTCCCAAACCTAGACGAAGAGATCCCCATCTAGATACAAGAAATACAGAACACCGAACAGGACAGGAAAGAAACTCTTCATAACCTATTTTTTGTTTTTTTTTCCAAAGTCATCAAGAAAGACCCCATAACCTATTATAACATTAAAAATGCAGAATAAGCCAGGCGTGGTGGCGCACGCCTTTAATCCTAGCACTCGGATCTCTGTAAGTTCAAGGCTAGCCTGGTCTACAGAGTGAGTTCCAGGACAGCTGGGGGCTACAGGGAGACCCTGTCTCAAAAAGACAAAAAAAGTGCAGAATAAGCTGGGCATGATGGCACATGCAGGATCTCTGTGAGTTCTAGGCCAGCCTTGTCTACATAGTGAGTTTCAGGCCAGCCTGGTCCTTATTTTTAAATGACATAATTGGGAGGCAGAGGCAGGCAGATCTCTGTGAGTTCAAGGCCAGCCTGGTCTACATAGGTCTGGGCCAGCTGGGGCTACAGGGAGACCCTTTCTCAAAAAAAAAAAAAAAAAAAAAAAAAAAAAAGACAATGTTAGGGGTGATTGGGAGGTAGATCTGGGAGGACTTATGGGGAGAAATTGTGATGAATATGATCAAAATACATGGTATAACTTTTTCAAAGAAAATGTTTCTGAAATAAATTACACAAGTACCCCAGCTGGTGGTACATGTCTGTAACCCCAGCAGCAGGGAGGTGGAGGCAGAAAGATTGGTTCCAGGTAACCCTTGGCTACATATAGAACTGGAGGTTATCCTGGGATATAGGAGATCCAGTTTTTTGTTTTTTGGTCTTTTTGAGACAGGGTCTCCCTGTAGCCCCAGCTGTCCTGAAACTCACATTGTAGACCAGGCTGGCCTTGAACTCACAAAGATCCGCCTGCCTCTGCCTCCCGAGTGCTAGGATTAAAGGCGTGCACCACCACACCCAGCAAGAGATCTAGTTTTTTAGAATACTTTATTTGTATGTGTATGAGGATACTGCCTGCATTTATATAACTGTACCTATGTCATGCAATGCCCAAGGGGTCAGAACAGGGTGTCAGGTCCCCTGGAACTGGAGTTATGGACAGTTGTTAGCTGCCATGTGGGTGCTGGGAATTGAACTCTGGTCCTCTACAAGAGCAGCCAATGGTCTTAACCACTGAGCCATCTCTCCAGCCCCAGATTTTTCTATATATATTAAAATACATCAGAGTTGCAGCTGGAGAGATGGCCTAGCGGTTAAAAGCGCCAACTGCTCTTGCAGAGGACCCGGGTTTGATCCCCAGCATCCACATGGCGGCTGAGAACTGTCTGTAACTCCAATTCCAGGAGAACTCCAGTTCCAGGGGAATCCAAGACCCTCTTCCAACCTCCGCGGCATTGCACGACACGGGTACACAAACCTACATGCAGACAGTACATTCATACACGTAAATAAATAAATATAATTTTAAAATGTTTAAAAAATAAATAAAATACATCAGGGTTTACATTTTTTCTTTTGAGATAGTCTCCCTAAAAGTGGCCCAGGCTGGCCTCAAACTTACTGTGTATTCCATGCTGACTTCAATTTTACAATCTTTCTCCCTTAGACTCCTGAAGAGCTAGGATTACAGATCTATGTCACCACATCTGGCTTCTTTTTTTATTTTTTATTTTTATGTGTATGAATATACTGTCTGCATGTAGGTTGGTGCATCTGTGTTGTGCAATGCCACGGAAGTCAGAAGAGGGTGTCAGATTCCCCTGGAACTGTAGCTAAAGACAGTTCTTAGCTGCCATGTGGGTGCTGGGATTCAAACCCGGGTCCTCTGCAAGAGCAGCCGGCGCTCTCAACCGTTGAGCCATCTCTCCAGCCCCCACATCTGGCTTCTTTTGCTTTACTTAAAAAAAAAAATTAAATGAGATGAGCCAGGTGCACACCTGTGACCCCAGCACTAAGGAGACAAAGGCAAAAGGAATGACATAAATTCAAGGCCAGCCTGGGCTACATGGTGAGTTCCAGGCCAGTCTTGACTACAGAGACCCTGTAAGACCAAAAAAAAATAGAAAAAAAAATTTTTAAAGGCAAAATAAATAATAATAATAATAATAATAATAATAACAGGGGCTGGAGAGATGGCCTAGTGGTTGAGAGCACCAACTGCTCTTGCAGAGGACCGGGGTTCGATCCCCAGCACCTACATGGCAGCTGAGAGCCATCTTTAACTCCAGTTTCAGGGAAACCCGACACCCTCTTCTGACCTCCGCAGCATTGCAAGACACGGTGCACAAACCTGCATGCAGACAGTACACTCATACACATAAAAAATAAATAAAATAAAAAACTATTAAAATATGTGATAGTGAAGATCCTGAACTGCAAGTTGGCTTTTCACCCAAGGTACTATAGATATCATTCTATGTCTGTGCTTTTGGTTGGACCACAAAAGTTTTTTTTTTTCTTTTTTTTTTTTGAGCCAGGGCATTCCTATGTAGTCCTGGGTGGCCTGAAACTCCCTATGTAGACCAAGCTGATCTGGAACTCAAGAGATCTACCTGCCTCTGCCTCACAAGCACTGAGATTAAAGGTGTACACCATGATGCCTGGCATTCTTTTTTCTGTTTGATTATTTTTAAATCTGGAATTTGTGAATGTAGGTTATTTCAGACAAAGATTTAATCTCCCCAGATAAGAAATTTTGTTAAGGGGGCTGGAGAGATGGCCTAGCGGTTAAGAGCGCCGACTGCTCTTACAGAGGACCCGGGTTCGATCCCCAGCACCCACATGGCGGCCGAGAACCATCCGAAACTCCAATTCCAGGAGAACTCCAGTTCCAGGGGAATCCAACGCCCTCTTCTGACCTCCGCGGCATTGCACGACACGGGTGCACAAACCTGCATGCAGACAGTACATTCATACACATACAGAAATAAATAAAATTAAAAAAAAAAAAAAAAAAAAAAAAACGCTTAAAAAAAAAAAAAAGAAATTTTGTTAAGGCCATTTGTAGAATCTTCCATTCCCCCAACACTTTGAAATACCAATTTATGATGTTATACAGATGCTGTTCTGTTCTGGACCAGAACAACAATGTTATCGTTTTCCGTTTTTCTGTATGTAACACAAGGCCCACACCAAGGGCTACACATCCTCCCCACATTCTGCACACCCCGCCCTACCCATGCCTCTCTTCCTTGTACTCTGTGGCACTCTCAAACCCTTTTCTACCATCATGCTTTGTCTCAAGGAGACAATCCTTCCCTGTTCCAAAGTTAACTTCATCTGCATTCTCTTTCCTAGTGGCTTCTGTCTCCTAAGATCTCATCAACAACCATCCTTAATTTTTCTTAAATTTCTTAAAACAGAATATTTATTGCATGGCTAAACATTTGAACTGGATTCTGCAACATTAGCTCCCTGCAACCTCCCCTTAAATTCTTTTTTTTTTTTTTTCTGGGACAGGATAATCAAAACAAAGGCTAGATTTTATCTCAACATTGGTATCTACCAGCTGTGTGACCAAATTAAACTTCTTGAGTTTTTTTTTACATTTATAAATGTGGAATGTACCTGTATTGCAAAGGATTATTGTTGAGCTTCATTGAGATCACATATGAACCAGCTGTGGTGTCAGAAGCCCTTACTCATAACATTCAGGAGGCAGAGGTGGGTATATCTCTGAGTTCCTGGCATGGTGGGGTAAGCCTTTAATCTCAGCACTCAGTAAGCAGAGGAAGGCAATCTCTGTTAGTTCAAGGCCAGCCTGATCTACATAGTGAGTTCCAGGCCAGCCAGGGCTACACAGCCAAACCCAGCTCAAGAAACAAAACTGAAATACATCATTTGATTATGTTATATATACACAATAAACTAAAAGTGTGGCTTTTGGTGTATTAGTATATTCAAAGCTGTGCACTATTCACCTTTTATTTCTTTTGAGACATGGTCTCCCGTTAGTCTCAGCTGGCCTGGAGCTTGCTATGTAGACCAGGCTGGCCTTGAACTCACAGAGATCCGCCTGCCTCTGCCTCCCGAGTGCTGGGATTAAAGGCATGTGCCACTATGCCCAGCTGTTCACCCTTATTTAACTTTAGAACATTTTCGTTTCTGCCTCTCTTTGCCCCTGCCTAATCTTTCTGTCTCTGATCTCTTTCTCTTTTGACATTTCATATAAATGAAATTATAGAATGTGTGTCATTTCAAATCTGGCATGTTTCACTTAGCACAATGTTTTTAAGGGTCACCCATGGTGAAGTATCAATGCTCCTTCATTTCGTTGCAAAGACTATCCTATTGTGTACATTTACCAGCTCACTTCTCAGTTGTTCCGTTCATCATCTGGGTTATTTCTACCTTTCCTATTATGAATAATGCTGCTTTTTCTTTATTTTGTTCTTTGCATACACCTAGTAAGTGGAACTGCTGAGTCATATAACTATTTGAGAAATTCTAACAGTTGAAAACTGTTTTCCTTTTTTGTTTTTGATGCTGGATCTCACACTAACATAGGCTAGACTTGGAACTCATTCTGTAACCCAGGCTGCCCTTGAACTCGCAACCCTCCTTCTCAGTGCTGAGATGGCAGGTGTGAGATACCAAGCCTAGTTTAAAACTGTTTGTTCTCAGCCAGGCCTGGTGGTACACACCTTTAATCCTAGCACTTGGGAGGCAGAGGCAGGCGGATCTTTGTGAGTTCAAGGTCAGCCTGGTCTACAGAGCGAATTCCAGGACAGCTGGGGCTACAGGGAGACCCTGTCTCGAAAAGCCCCCCCCCAAAAAAACCTATTCTCAAAAAGACAAAAAACCAAAACAACAACAAAAAACTGTTAACATGGATGCAGGATTTTTTTTTTAATTTTAGTTATTTATTTTTTTTTTTTTTCAAGACAGGGTCTCCCTGTAGTCTCCCAGCTGTCCTGGAACTCGCTTTGTAGACCAGGCTGGCCTTGAACTCACAAAGATCCGCCTGCCTCTGCCTCCCAAGTGCTAGGATTAAAGGCGTGCACCACCACACCCGGCTTTATTTTTTATGTGTATGAATGTACTGTCTGCATGCAGGTTGGTGCACCCGTATCATGGAATGCCGCGTAGGTCAGAAGAGGGCGTCGGATTCCCCTGGAACTGGAGTTAGAGATGGTTTTTAGCCGCCATGTGGGTGCTGGGAATTGAACCCAGGTCCTCTGCAAGAGCAGTCGGAGCTCGTAACTGCTGAGCCATCTCTCCAGCCCCTGGATGCAGGATTTTACACAGCAGGGTATGAAGGTTTCAGTTTCTCTATACTTATCCTTAAAAACACTTGTCATTATTCTTAACATCTATCCTACCAGATATGCTGTGGTATCTAACTGTAACTTTCTTTTGGAAGGGGACAGGAATTAATTCTGTAACCCAGACTGGTCTAAAGAATCTCAGAGTCTTCCTGTCTCAGGCTCAGCAGCCAATGTCTTTAACCACTGAGCCCATCTCTCCAGCCCACGTTTCTCATATCAATACAATAAATCAGAGTCTGTGCAGCTGGAGAGATGGCTAGGGTTTAAAAGCGCCAATTGCTCGTGCAGAGTACCCGGGGTTTGATTCCCCAGCATGCCACAGGGAGGCTGAGAACATGTCTGTGATACTGCCACAATTCAGAGAAGAAAACTTCAGTTCCAGGGGGTAATCCAAGACCTCTTCAACATTCCGCAGGCATGTGCACGACACGGGTTAAACAGACAACCCTACAATGCAGCAGTGATGAGGGTGACAGGCATGAAAGGTTCCATAAATATCAATTAGCGTGTTATCAAAATGTTAAACAAGATAAATAACAAATACATATCGAGGGTTTACAGTTTTTCGTTTGAGATAGTCCTCCCTACAAAGTGGCCCAGCGGCTGGGCCTCAAACTTACTGTGTAGTTCCACTGCTGAAACTCAATTTTACAATCTTTTCTCTTTCCGTGACTCCCTAGACAGTGCTAGGATTACAGATCTATGTCACCACATTCTTGGGCTTCTTTTTTTATTTTTGTATTATGTAATGTGTCTGAATATACTGCTTGCAGGTCGGAATTTGGATGCATCTGTGTTGTGCAATGCCACGGAGTCAGGCAAAGGGGAGGTCAGATTACCCCTGGAACTGTAGGCTAAAGCACAGTTCTTAGATGCCATGTGGGTGCTGGGAATCAAACACCCGCGGTCCTCTGCAAGAGCAGCCGGCGCCCAACCGTTGAGCCACGTTCCAGCCCCCACATCGGTTCTTTTGCGTTACTTAAAAAAAAAAATTAAATGAGATGAGCCCAGGTGCACACCTGTGACCGCCAGCACTAAGGAGCCAACGGCAAAAGGAATGACCATAAATTCAAGGCAGCCTGGGCTAATGGTGAGATTTCCAGGCAGTCCTTGACACAGAGACCCTGTAAGAACCAAAAAAATAGAAAAAGAAAATTTTAAAGGCAAAAAATTAAATAATATATAATACATAATAGATAATAAAAACAGGGGCTGGGAGAGATGGCCTAGCGTGTTGAGAGCACCAATACTGCTCTTGCAGAGGGACCGGGGTTCGATCCCCAGCCACCACAGGGCAGCTGCGAGCCCATCTTTAACTCCAGTTTTCCAGGGGAATCGACACGACACCCTCTTCTGCCTCAGCCATTAATGCACTGTACCGATGTCACACCAAACTCATAGTACACTCAATACAAAAAAAAAATAACATAAAAAAATAAATAAAAATAAAAACTATAAAAATATGGTGATATGGGAAGATCCTGAACTGCAAGTTGGCTTTTCACCACCCAAAGGTAACTATGAAGATATCATTCTGATGGTCCTGTGCTTGTTGGTTGACCACAAAAAGGTGTTTTTTTTTTTCTTTTTTTTTTTTTGAGCCAGGGCATTCCTATGTAGTCCTGGGTGGCCTGAACTCACTATGTAGCCCAAGCTGATCTGGAACTCGAAAGAGATCTACCTGACTCTCGCCTCACAAGCACTCGAGATTAAAGGTTACACCCATGCATGCCTGGCATTCTTTTTCTGTTTTGATTATTTTTAAATCTGGAATTTGTGAATGTAGGTTATTTCAGACAAAGATTTAATCTCCCCAGATAAGAAATTTTGTTAAGGGGGCTGGAGAGATCTAGCGGTCAGCGTTATAGAGAGCGCCGACTGCTCTTACAGAGGACCCGGGGTTCGCTATCCCGCACACCACATGGCCGCACAGTTAACCCATTCCGAACTCCAATTCCAGCAGAACTCCCGATTTCCAGGGGAGATCCGACCACCCTCTCTAGCCTCCCGGCATGCACGGACCGGGTGCACAACCTGCTTGCGGGCATACTACATTTCTACCACATACAGAAATAAATAAAATTAAAAAAAAAAAAAGAAAAAAAAAAAAAATTTTTAATTTTTTAAAAAAAAGAAATTTGTGGTTAAGGCCACTTTGTGAATCTCCATATCCCCGCACACTTTGAAATATCCCAATGTTAATATGTTCATACAGAGTGCTGTTCTGTTTGGACCGAACAACAATGTTATCGTTTTCCGTTTTTCTGTATGTAACACAAGGCCCACACCAAGGGCTACACATCCTCCCCACATTCTGCACACCCCGCCCTACCCATGCCTCTCTTCCTTGTACTCTGTGGCACTCTCAAACCCTTTTCTACCATCATGCTTTGTCTCAAGGAGACAATCCTTCCCTGTTCCAAAGTTAACTTCATCTGCATTCTCTTTCCTAGTGGCTTCTGTCTCCTAAGATCTCATCAACAACCCCCTTCCTTTCGTCACATGTTCTCTTAACGCCGCCCGTCACGCTGTCTTCTTCGCGCAAGAATTTCATGTTGCTGATGGCTAAGGCCATTACCGTACCCCCTGGATTGACCATCTGCTTCCCCCCGCCCACCTCGGCTATATTCTTTTCTCTATCACTGCGCGTCCTGTGTCCCTTCCCCTGACCAGTCATTCAAACCATAATTATATGATTTAACAATCGTCAGCACATGGTATCTCAACCCAGACATGTGTTTGCTCAAATCCTAAAACTTCTGAGCCTGTCCCCTTGTGGGTTTGTACATGATAAATGTGTGACCTTACTTCAAGGTTGTTTGTGCTCCGGCTTCTGTCACAATACAGCTGTGGTGTCCGAAGCCTTACCACATTGGAGGCAGTGTTCTCTCTGTCCTGGCATGGTAAGCCTATACCAGCCCATAGAGCATCTGCTAGTTCAGCCGCTGCAATACAGGAGTTCCAAGCAGGCAGTACCAAAACCCAGAAACAAACTGAATAGCCATGATTATGTTGTACACATAACAAAGGCTTGGGTATGTTTCAGCTGTGTTTTACTGTTTCTTGAAACGTCTCCGTGTCTCGCGGTGGCTGAGCTTGATGTAGGACTCGCTTCCGTTGCAACGACGAGAGACCTCTGGTCGGCCTGCTTCTGCCCCCCCCCCGCCGAGCACCTGTTTCGTCTCTCCCCTTGCCGAATCCCGTAAGTTCCTTTAGCCGCCGCTCCCAGAGATCGCTTAGGCCAGTACCCTGGGTCTCGACTAGCCACCCTCCAGGGAATAACTTCCTACCACTACCTAGTCCTTCACCTTAGGCTTTTCGCTGCCGTCATTGTCATGTCTTCGTCCTCATACTTGTACCCCCATGGTCGACAGGTCTAGTCCAGCATAGAGGTAACATTATCAATAATGTTTATACTTCCTGGCCTTGGCATTAGAATCGTGTTCGAACAGTTAGATTATCATAGGCTAGCTTTCTAGGAGCCATGCGATGATGAAAAACATTTTAATCATATACCGAGTGTGGGATTAAAGGTGCACTATGCCCAGCTGTTCACCCTTATTTACTTTAGACATTTGTTTCTGTCTCTTTGCCCCTGCCTAATCTTCTGTCTCTGATCCTTTCTCTTTTGACATTTCATATAAATGAAATTATTAGAATGTGTGTCATTTCAAATCTGGCATGTTTCACTTAGCACAATGTTTTTAAGGGTCACCCATGGTGAAGTATCAATGCTCCTTCATTTCGTTGCAAAGACTATCCTATTGTGTACATTTACCAGCTCACTTCTCAGTTGTTCCGTTCATCATCTGGGTTATTTCTACCTTTCCTATTATGAATAATGCTGCTTTTTCTTTATTTTGTTCTTTGCATACACCTAGTAAGTGGAACTGCTGAGTCATATAACTATTTGAGAAATTCTAACAGTTGAAAACTGTTTTCTTTTTGTTTTTGATGCTGGATCTCACACTAACATAGGCTGACTTGGAACTCATTCTGTAACCCAGGCTGCCTTGAATTTGATCCTCTGCTCCTTCTCAGTGCTGTCAGTGTGTGTGATAGCCACACACTAGTTAGAAACTGTTTGTTCTCAGCCAGCCTGTGTCTGTGTCACCTTTATCCTAGCACTTGGGAGGCAAGGCAGGCGGATCTTGTGAGTTCAAGGTCAGCCTGGTCTCAGAGCGAATTCCAGACAGCTGGGGCTACAGGGAGACCCTGTTCTCGAAAAGCCCCCCCCCCAAAAAAACTATTCTCAAAAAGACAAAAAACCAAAACAACAACAAAAACTGTTAAAGGACAATATTGCGGATTTTTTTTTTTAATTTTAGTTATTTATTTTTTTTTTTTTTCAAGACAGGGTCTCCCTGTAGTTCCCAGCTGTCCTGGAACTCGCTTTGTAGACCAGGCTGGCCTTGAAACTCACAAAGATCCGCCTGCCTCTGCCTCCCAAGTGTGCTAGGATTAAGGCGTGCCCACCCACCCGGCTTTATTTTTTATGTGTATGATGTACTGTCTGCCATGCACGGTTGGTGCACCCGTATCATGGAATGCGCGTGGTCAGAAATGGGGCGTCGGATTCCCTGGAACTGGAGTTAGAGATGGTTTTAGCCGCATGTGGTGTGCTGGGAATGAACCCAGTTCCTCTGCAAGAGCAGTCGGAGCTCGTAACTGCTATGAGCCATCTCTCCAGCCCCGAGGATGCAGGATTTTACACAGCAGGGTATGAAGGTTTCAGTTTCTCTATACTTATCCTTAAAAACACTTGTCATTATTCTTAACATCTATCCTACCAGATATGCTGTGGTATCTAACTGTAACTTTCTTTTGGAAGGGGACAGGAATTAATTCTGTAACCCAGACTGGTCTAAAGAATCTCAGAGTCTTCCTGTCTCAGGCTCCTGAAGGCTAGGATTACAGGCATGCCACCATACCCAGTTACAATCATAGTTTTGATTTGTATTTCCCTAAGGGTGAATAATGTATGCTTCTTTTCATGTGCATATTGTCATTGTCCACTGTACATCATTTTTTGAGAAATGTCCATCAAGTACTCTGCCTTTTTCTTTGTTTCTCTTTTCTGAGGCAGAGTCTCACTATGTAGTCAATGGTCTTCAATTTGTGATCCTCTTGCCTGGGCCTCCCAAGCACTAGGAATAAAGATGTACCTTAACGTGCCTGGTCTTTGCCCATTTAAATTTTTTTTTTTTTTTTTTGGTCTTTTCGAGACAGGATCTCTCCTGTAGCCCCAGCTGTCCTGGAACTCACCTTGTAGACCAGGCTGGCCTTGAACTCACAAAGATTCGCCTGTCTCTGCCTCCCAAGTGCTAGGATTAAGGCATGCGCCACCACGCCCAGCTTTTTTTTTTCTTTTTTTGAGCCATGCTAATCTCTCTGTATCATTCCAATTTTAGTTATATGTGCTGCCGAAGCTAGCACACAAACTTTTTTTTTAATTTCTATTCGCGGGCATAGTGGCAGAATGCCTTTAATCCCAGCACTCAGGAGGTCAGAGGCAGGTGGATACCATGTAGATCCAAGGCCAGGCCTGGTCTACATAGTGAGTTCTAGGCCAGCTGGCTACAGGGACGACCCTGTCACAAAAAGACCAAAAAAAAAGTTTTGTATCTATGAGCCACAGGCTTGTGGCACATGCCTTTAGTTCCATCACTCTGGAGGTAGAGACAATGGCATGAATTACTGTGATAAATCACTAGGCCATCTGGCTAAATAAAAAAGGACAGAGAAAAAGGAGACCTTGTCTCAAACACAGACGCACACAGAGCACAGACACAGTGCAGATGCCAGACACACACACCACACATACACACACACAAGTATATCTACTTCTTTCTACTTAAGGGTGTACATGCATGTCATAGCACATATGTGGAGGTCACAGGACACAACTGCCAGCACTTCTCTTCCTTCCATAAATGTAGAGGTTCCAGGGATCAAAACTAGTACCAGGCTTGGTAGCGGTACTCGAGCATCTCCTAGGCCAGGTTTTTGAGACAAGATCTCCTAGCCTGGTTCTTGAGACATCAGATGCATAAAAATCGTGTCAGCCCCTACAAGAACTCCCCCCCCCCCACAGAGATTTGCATGCCTCTTGCCTCCCAAGTGCTCAGATTATTAAAGGCATGTGCTGCCACGCTCAGCTAGCTTGGCCCATGTTTAACTCTCCTGCCTTTAAATTTTTTTTTATCTACTTTACTTTTTTCAAATTTAATTTCTTNTTCAGGGTCCTGAAGGCTAGGATTACAGGCATGCCACCTAACCCAGTTACAATCATAGTTTGATTTGTATTTCCCTAAGGGTGAATAATGTATGCTTCTTTTCATGTGCATATTGTCATTGTCCACTGTACATCATTTTTTGAGAAATGTCCATCAAGTTACTCTCGCCTTTTTTTTTGTTTCTCTTTTCTGAGGCACGAGTCTCACTATGTAGTCAATGGTCTTCAATTGTGATCCTCCTTGCTGGGCCTCCCAAGCACTAGGAATAAAGATGTACCTTAACGTGCCTGGTCTTTGCCCATTTAAAATTTTTTTTTTTTTTTTTTGGTCTTTTCTTGGCAGCGATTCTCCCTGTAGCCCAGCTGTCCTGGAACTCACCTTGTAGACCAGGCTGGCCTTGAACTCACAAAGATTCGCCGTCTCTGCCTCCCAAGTGCTAGGATTAAAGGCATGCGCCACCACGCCCAGCTTTTTTTTTTCTTCTTTTTTAGGAGCCATGCTTAATTTCTCTGTATCATTCCAATTTAGTATATGTGCTGCCGAAGCTAGCACAAAAAACTTTTTTTTTAATTATATATTCGCTGGGCATAGTGGCAGATGCCTTTAATCCCAGCACTCAGGAGGTAGAGGCAGGTGGAACACATAGTTCAAGGCCAGACTGGTCTACATAGTGAGTTCTAGGCCAGCTGGCTACAGGGAGGACCCTGTCACAAAAAGACCAAAAAAAAAGTTTTTTTTTTTTTTTGCCAGGCCTGGTGGCACATGCCTTTAGTTCCATCCTCTTGGAGGTAGAGACAGTGGCTATTTACTAGTGCAATAAGCCTAGGCTGAGTGTAAATAGGAGTTCCAGGACACTAGGGAACAGGGAGACCTTGTCTCAAACACAGACGTACACAAGAACACAGACACAGTGCAAGATGCACGACACACACACACACATACACACACACCAAGTATATCTACTTCTTTCTACTTAAGGGTGTACATGCATGTCATAGCACATATGTGGAGGTCACAGGACAACAACTGCCAGTCCACTTCTCTCCTTCCATAAATGTAGAAGGTTCCAGGGATCAACATCATCAGGTTGGTAGCGTACTCGAGCCAGCTCTCCTAGCCAGGAGTTTTTCGAAAAGCCATCTCCTAGCCTGGGTTTTTGAGACAAGATCCCAACTGTGTAGCCCTCCAACTCACAGAGATTTGCATGCTCTTGCCTCCCAAGTGCTCAGATTAATTAAAGGCATTTGCTGCCACGCTCAGCTAGCTTGGCCCATGTTTAACTCTCCTGCCTTTAAATTTTTTTTTATCCACTTTTTTTTTTTTTTTTTTTTTTTTTTTATTTATTTTCTGTGTATAATGTATTGTCTGCATGTGGTTTGTGCGCCCGTGTTCATGCAATGCCTGCAGGTCAGAAGAGGGCATTGGATTCCCCTGGAACTGGAGTTCTCCTGGAATTGGAGTTACAGACAGTTCTCAGCCACATGTGGGTGCTGGGGACGAACCTGGGTCTCTGCAAGAGCAGTCGGCGCCTCTTAACCTCTAGGCTATCTCTCCAGCCCTATCTACTTTTATTTTTATGTTATGTGTGTTGCCTTCAGGTATTTAAGGTGCACCTGTGTCATGAATGTAACAAGAGTACAGAAAGGGTGTTGGCTCTCTGGAACTGGAGTTAAATGGTTGTTTTGGACAGCCGGGCCTGCTGGTGCACGCCTTTAATCCTAACCATGGAGGCAGAGGCAGATGGATCTCTGTGAGTTTCAAGGCCCAGCCTGGTACAAAGTGAGTTCCAGGCCAGCTGGGACTAAAGGGAGACCCTGTCTCAAAAAGACAAAAACAAAACAAAACAAACAACAAATGGTTGTTAGGAACCAGTGGGTGCTGGGGACTTAACCCAGGTCCTCTGCAAGAGCATTTAACTGCTGAGCCACCTCTGCAGCCTAGGGCTACCTTTTCATTATTCAGTGGTAAAGTTTTTGTATATTTTAGATACAAATTCTTTATCATATACAGGAATTACAAACATCTTCTCCAGGACTGCAGAGATGGCTAGCATTAAGAACTGGCTGTTCTTGTAGATGGACCGGGTTTGCATCCCAGCACCCACGGCAGCTACAATAACCGTCCATTAGACTCAGTTTCAGGGGATCCGATGGCTTTTAATGTCCTCTCTAGGTGCACTTACACACATGGCATAACATCTAGATACATAAATTATTAATAAAAAAATAGTGATGTGGTGCGCATGTACATTTGATCCCAGCACTTAGAGCAGAGGCGGTTCCAGCCAGCTGGGGCTCAGGGAGACCCCGTCTTAAAAAAACCAAAAAAAAAAAAGGAGGGGGTCTGTGCTATAGCTCAGTTGGTAGAATAGCTTGCCTCCCATTCACAGAGCCCTGGACTTGATCCCAGGCCTGTAATCCCGTACTTAGAGAAGGAAGCAGGAGGATAAAGACAGTCAAAATCTTGGCAACACAGTAAGTTTAAGGCCAGCCTAAAACACACAAGATCTTGTCTTGAAGGGAAGAAAAAGCAAACAAACAAACAAAGCCAAAAAACTGATGGCAAACACATTCTTTCTTTGCTCCTGCCTGCGTGATCCAGTCTTTCACCATCACACAGGATGCTGACTACCCAGGCATGTCCTTTATCACCTGAGATAGCTCCTTTCTATTCCTAATTTGTCAAGTGTGGTTTGTTTTTGAATCATGAATGCGTAGGGTTCCATCAAATGTTGTCTAAATCTACTCAGATAATCATATAGTTTTGTAGTTTGTCTTATTAATATGGTATATTAAGGTTGATTTCATATATTGCATTCACATTAATAGGACAGAGCCTAGTTATGATATAGTCTGCATTTTTATTTTGTATGCCTATATCTTACCTCTGACACTAATGATTACCAGTGAATTTTGGAAGGACTGTAATTTGAAAATATGACTTTGGGGGCTGGAGAGATGGCCTAGCAGTAAGAGCACCCCACTGCTCTTACAGAGGACCCAGGTCATCCCCAGCCACCACATGGCGGCTGAGAACCATCTGTAACTCCAATTCCAGAACTTCAGTTCCAGGGGAAATCCGACACCTCTTCTGACCTCCCGCGGCATTGCACGACCTGGGTGCACAACCCACATGCAGACAGTACATTCACACATAAAAAAAAAAAAAAAAAAATAAAAAAATAAAAAAAAAAATTTAAAATATTCTTTTTTATTTTTTGAAAGACCTCCCTTTAGTTATTGCTGAGCTCACCTGTAGACCAGCTGACCTGAACTCACTATGTAGATCAGGCTGGCCTGGATCTGTGAGGAGATCCACCTGCTTGGCCATCAAATGCTGGGATTAAAGGCATCAGCTACCAAGCCCTGCAGAAATGATTTCTTTCAATGTTTGTTTATTTTAATGTGTATAGTGTATTGCCAGCATTTGTGTACTGCACCATGTTGTGCAATGCCTGCACAGTCAGAAGAAGGTGTCGGATTCCACTAGAACTGGACTTATGGATGCTGTTAGTTGCTCATGTAGGTGCTGGGAATCAAACCCGGGGCCTCTGCAAGAACAGCCAGTGCTCCTTAACTGCTGGACACCATCTCTCTAACCCCATTTTTTTTTTTTTTTTTGTTCTTTCGAGACAGGGTTCTCCTGTAGCCCCGCTGTCCTGGAACTGCTCTGTAGACCAGGCTGGCCTTGAACTCAAAAGATACCTAACTGTTCTGCCTCCAAAGTGCTAGATTAAAGGCGTGCACCACCACGCCCAGCTTTAAAATTTATTTCTTATTTTTAAATTTATTTTGTATGTATATGAATGTACTGTCTGCATGACAGGTCTGTGCCCCGTGACGTGCAATGCCGGGGAGGTCAGAAAAGGGTGTCGGACTCTCCTGGAACTGGAGCAAAACGGTTCTCAGCCACCACGTGTGTTCTGGGGATCGAACCCGGGTCCTCTGCAAAAGCACGTGGTGCTTCAACTGCTATGGCCATCTCTCCGGCCCCACCCCATTTTTTTTTTTTTTATTTCTGTATGTGTATGAAGTACTGTCTGCATGTAGGTTTGTGCACCGTGTGTGCAATGCCGCGGAGGTCAGAGGGAGGGTGTCAGATTCCCCTGGAACATGAGCTCCTGGAATTGTTTCAGACGGTTCTCAGCCGCCATGTGGGTGCTGGGGATCGAACCCGGGTCCTCTGTAAAGCGCGGTGGCACTCTTAAACCGCTAGGCCCATCTCTCCAGCCCCCAAACCACCCCATTTTTTTAAACTGAGTAATTTTGTTTTATGGGTTCAAGCACCCTTCCAGCAACTAAAAGTTTAAGCTTAGCACCTACTTAGCAAGGACAACTAAAACACAGCCAAGCAGAGCACTGCACCTGTAATCCTTATTACTTTACCCTATTCTAAGGCAGAAAGAGTAAAGACTTCTGAGCGATTTAGACCCTGCCTCAAAACAAAGGAAACAAACAAACAAACAACAAACAATTTAAAAGAGGAAGCCAAGGGCTGGAGAGATGGCTCAGTGGTTAAGACACTGCTGCTCTTACAGCAGGACCTGGAAGTTCTAAATCCCAAAGCACCCCAGGTGGCTAAAAACCACCTGTAACTCCAGTTCCAGGGGATCTGATGTCCTTCTCTGACTTCAGAGGCCACTGCAAACACGGGTTGCACTTACATACAGCACAACCAACATCACACTAAAATAAAAAATATAATAAAAATATTAAAAGAAGAAGCCAGGGTTGGAAAAGATAGCTTAGTGGTTAAACAGCATCGTATAACTGTTCTTGCAGAAGATTCCAGTTCCCAGCACCTACTCTGGGGCAGCTCACAACTGTCTGTAACTCCGCTCCAAGGGACGCAGATGCCTCTGGCTTCTGCTACCACCTGCACTCATGTGCACACACACCCCCCCACAGCAAGCATAATTAAAAATAACATATTTTTCAAGTTTTAATCAGCCTAGGCTATGCAGCACGGCAAGACCTTGGTTTAAAACGTCTGGAGAGATGGCCTAGTGGCTGAGAGCAGATCAACTGCTTTGCAGAGAACCCAGGTTCGATCCCCAGAACCCACATGGCCAGCTAAGAACCGTCTGCAACTCCAATTCTAGGAGACTCCAGGTTCCAGGGGGATCCGACACCCTCTTCGACTCCGGCATTGCATGACAATGACACAGGTGCACAGACCTACATGCAGACAGTACATTCATACATATACAAAAATAAAATTCTATGCCGGGTGTGTGGTGCACACCTTTAATCTAACACTTGGAGGCAGAAGCAGGTGGATCTTGGGAGTTCAAGGCCAGCCTGGTCTACAGAGTGAGTTCCGGACAGCTGGACTACAGGGAGGCCCTGTCTTGAAAGACCACAAAATAAATAAATTAATTAATAATTAAATTAAATAAATAATAAATAAAAATAAATTAAAATAAAAAAATAAAAAAAGGAGGAAAAATTAGGCCAGCCTGGAATACATTAAAACCCTGTTTTGCAAAACAAACTGAAAAACATTTCACCATGCTTGGCTGGGGATGTAGTTCAGCTGTATGACTGCTAGCATTAGGAAGCCAAGTGAGCAGGAGGATCAGACAGTTCAAGGTCTTCCGGGCTACAAGACTCTATTTTAAATAACAACAAAAAAGATTAAAAATAAATTATGACTAGGTAAAAGCTTTGAAAGATTGGTAGAGTAAGGAGCATTATTTTAGACCATTATTGTCCTAAAGATTTTAGAGCCAGATGTGGCTCATATCTGTAATCCCAGTACTTGGAAGGTTGAGGCAAGGTACTGCCTCAAGTGTAAAGCTCACCTCCGGCTATATAGTTAGTGGCCAGCTAGCCTGAACTATAGTGTGAAATCCTGGTCTCAAAATGAATCCTGCCTTCCTCCAAAAAGCTTTTGGTTTGGTTGCACTATTCTTTTATTGTTCATGATTTTGTTATCTTATCCTTAGATTAAGATTTACCTTCATGGGGCTGAGAGAGGCCTAGCGGTGTAGAGATCACCGACCTTGCTCTTCAGAGGACTTATTTATTTATGTGTATGAATGTATTGTCTGCATGTAGGTTTGTGCGCCCGTGTCATGCAATGCCTCGGAGGTCAGAAGAGGGCATTGGATTCCCCTGGAACTGGAGTTCTCCTGGAATTGGAGTTACAGACAGTTCTCAGCCACCATGTGGGTGCTGGGGATCGAACCTGGGTCCTCTGCAAGAGCAGTCGGCGCTCTTAACCTCTAGGCTATCTCTCCAGCCCCTATCTACTTTTATTTTATGTATGTGTGTTGCCTTCATGTATTTAAGTGCACCTGTGTCATGCAATGCTCAAAGAGGTCAGAACAGGGTGTTGGCTCTCCTGGAACTGGAGTTACAAATGGTTGTTAGGACAGCCGGGCCTGCTGGTGCACGCCTTTAATCCTAGCACTTGGGAGGCAGAGGCAGATGGATCTCTGTGAGTTCAAGGCCAGCCTGGTCTACAAAGTGAGTTCCAGGCCAGCTGGGACTAAAGGGAGACCCTGTCTCAAAAAGACAAAAACAAAACAAAACAAACAACAAATGGTTGTTAGGAACCAGTGGGTGCTGGGAACTGAACCCAGGTCCTCTGCAAGAGCATTTAACTGCTGAGCCACCTCTGCAGCCTAGGGCTACCTTTTCATTATTCAGTGGTAAAGTTCTTTGTATATTTTAGATACAAATTCTTTATCATATACAGGAATTACAAACATCTTCTCCAGGACTGCAGAGATGGCTCAGCAATTAATACTGGCTGTTCTTGTAGATGACCTGGGTTTGAATCCCAGCACCCACAGGGCAGCTAACAACCGTCCATTAACTCCAGTTTCAGGGGATCCGATGGCTTTTAATGTCCTCTCTAGGTGCACTTACACACATGCAGTCATAACACTCATATACATAAAATTAATTAAAAAAATAGTGAAGTGGTGGCGCATACATTTGATCCCAGCACTTAGGAGGCAGAGGCGTGTTCCAGGCCAGCTGGGGCTACAGGGAGACCCCGTCTTAAAAAGACCAAAAAAAAAAAGAGGGGGTCTGTGCTATAGCTCAGTTGGTAGGATGCTTGCCTCCCATTCACAGAGCCCTGGACTTGATCCCAGGCCTGTAATCCCAGTACTTAGGAGAAGGAAGCAGGAGGATAAAGACAGTCAAAATCTTGGCAACACAGTAAGTTTAAGGCCAGCCTAAAACACACAAGATCTTGTCTTGAAGGGAAGAAAAGCAAACAAACAAACAAAGCCAAAAAACTGAATGGCAAACACATTCTTTCTTTGCTCCTGCCTGCGTGATCCAGTCTTTCACCATCACACAGGATGCTGACTACCCAGGCATGTCCTTTATCACCTGAGATAGCTCCTTTCTATTCCTAATTTGTCAAGTGTGGTTTGTTTTTGAATCATGAATGCGTAGGGTTCCATCAAATGTTGTCTAAATCTACTCAGATAATCATATAGTTTTGTAGTTTGTCTTATTAATATGGTATATTAAGGTTGATTTCATATATTGCATTCACATTAATAGGACAGAGCCTAGTTATGATATAGTCTGCATTTTTATTTCTGTATGCCTATATCTTACCTCTGACACTAAATGATTACCAGTGAAATTTTGGAAGGACTGTAATTTTGAAAATAATGACTTTGGGGGCTGGAGAGATGGCCTAGCAGTTAAGAGCACCAACTGCTCTTACAGAGGACCCAGGTTCAATCCCCAGCACCCACATGGCGGCTGAGAACCATCTGTAACTCCAATTCCAGAACTTCAGTTCCAGGGGAATCCGACACCCTCTTCTGACCTCCGCGGCATTGCACGACATGGGTGCACAAACCTACATGCAGACAGTACATTCGTACACATAAAATAAATAAATAAAATTTAAAAATTAAAAAAATAAGAAAATAATGACTTTGTTGTTGTTATTCGAAAGAGGATCTCCCTGTAGCTCCACCTGACCTGGAACTCACTATGTAGATCAGGCTGGCCTGGATCTCTGTGAGATCCACCTGCATTGGCCATCAAATGCTGGGATTAAAGGCATCAGCTACCAAGCCCTGCAGAAATGATTTCTTTCAATGTTTGTTTATTTTAATGTGTATGAGTGTATTGCCCGCATATGTGTCACTGCACCCATGTTGTGCAGTGCCCTTGAAGTCAGAAGAAGGTGTCGGATTCCACTAGAACTGGACTTATGGATGCTTGTTAGTTGCCATGTAGGTGCTGGGAATCAAACCCGGGGCCTCTGCAAGAACAGCCAGTGCTCTTAACTGCTGAACCATCTCTCTAACCCCATTTTTTTTTTTTTTTTTTGTCTTTCGAGACAGGGTCTCCCTGTAGCCCCAGCTGTCCTGGAACTCGCTCTGTAGACCAGGCTGGCCTTGAACTCACAAAGATCACCCCTACCTCTGTCCTCCCCAATGCTAGGATTAAAGGCGTGCACCACCACGCCAGCTTTTAAAATTTATTTCTATTTTTTAAATTTATTCTTGTATGTATATGAATGTACTGTCTGCATGCAGGTCTGTGCACCCGTGTCATGCAATGCCGGGGAGGTCAGAAGAGGGTGTCGGACTCTCCTGGAACTGGAGTCAAAGACGGTTCTCAGCCACCACGTGTGTTCTGGGGATCGAACCCGGGTCCTCTGCAAAAGCAGTTGGTGCTCTCAACTGCTAGGCCATCTCTCCGGCCCCACCCCATTTTTTTTTTTTTTTATTTCTGTATGTGTATGAATGTACTGTCTGCATGTAGGTTTGTGCACCCGTGTCGTGCAATGCCGCGGAGGTCAGAGGAGGGTCTCAGATTCCCCTGGAACTGGAGCTCTCCTGGAATTGGAGTTTCAGACGGTTCTCAGCCGCCATGTGGGTGCTGGGGATCGAACCCGGGTCCTCTGTAAGAGCGGTTGGCACTCTTAACCGCTAGGCCATCTCTCCAGCCCCCAACACCCCATTTTTTTAAACTGAGTAATTTTGTTTTATGGGTTCAAGCACCCTTCCAGCAACTAAAAGTTTAAGCTTAGCACCTACTTAGCAAGGACAACTAAAACACAGCCAAGCAGAGCACTGCACCTGTAATCCTTATTACTTTACCCTATTCTAAGGCAGAAAGAGTAAAGACTTCTGAGCGATTTAAGACCATGCCTCAAAACAAAGGAACAAACAAACAAACAAACAAACAGATTTAAAAGAGGAAGCCAAGGGCTGGAGAGATGGCTCAGTAGTTAAGAACACTGGCTGCTCTTACAGAGGACCGGAATTCAAATCCCAGTACCCCCATGGTGGCTAACAACCACCTGTAACTCCAGTTCCAGGGGATCTGATGTCCTCTTCTGACTTCAGAGGCCACTGCAGAACACGGTGCACTTACATACAGGCAACACACATACACATAAAATAAAAATAATAAATAAAAATATTAAAAGAAGAAGCCAAGGGTTGGAAAGATAGCTTAGTGGTTAACAGCATCGTATACTGTTCTTGCAGAAGATTCCAGTTCCCAGCACCTACTCTGGGGAAGCTCACAACTGTCTGTAACTCCAGCTCCAAGGGAGCAGATGCCTCTGGCTTCTGCTACCACCTGCACTCATGTGCACACACACCCCCCCACAGAAGCATAATTAAAAATAAAACATATTTTTCAAGTTTGAAATCAGCCTAGGCTATGCAGCACGCAAGACCTTGGTTTAAAACGTCTGGAGAGATGGCCTAGTGGCTGAGAGCACCAACTGCTCTTGCAGAGAACCCAGGTTCGATCCCCAGAACCCACATGGCAGCTAAGAACCGTCTGCAACTCCAATTCTAGGAGAACTCCAGGTCCAGGGGAATCCGACACCCTCTTCTGACCTCCGCGGCATTGCATGACACGGGTGCACAGACCTACATGCAGACAGTACATTCATACATATACAAAAATAAAATTCTAGCCGGGTGTGGTGGTGCACACCTTTAATCCTAGCACTTGGAAGGCAGAGGCAGGTGGATCTTTGTGAGTTCAAGGCCAGCCTGGTCTACAGAGTGAGTTCCAGGACAGCTGGGACTACAGGGAGACCCTGTCTTGAAAAGACCAAAAATAAATAAATAAATTAATTAATTAAATTAAATAAATAAATAAATAAAATAAAATAAAATAAAAAATAAAAAAGGAGGAAAATATTAAGGCCAGCCTGGAATACATAAACCCTGTTTTGAAAACAAAGATGAAAAACATTTCACCATGCTTGGCTGGGGATGTAGTTCAGCTGATGACTGCTAGCATTAGGAAGCCAAGTGAGGCAGGAGGATCAGAAGTTCAAGGTCTTCCTTGGCTACAAGACTCTATTTCAAAATAACAACAAAAGAGATTAAAAATAAATTATGACTAGGTAAAAGCTTTGAAAGATTGGTAGAGTAAGGAGCATTATTTTAGACCATTATTGTCCTAAAGATTTTAGAGCCAGATGTGGCTCATATCTGTAATCCCAGTACTTGGAAGGTTGAGGCAAGGGTACTGCCTCAAGTGTAAAGCTCACCTCGGCTATATAGTTAGTGGCCAGCTAGCCTGAACTATAGTGTGAAATCCTGTCTCAAAATGAATCCTGCCTTCCTCCAAAAAGCTTTTGGTTTGGTTCACTATTCTTTTATTGTTCATGATTTGTACTTCTCCTAGCCTTAAGATTTACCCTTATGGGGCTGGAGAGATGGCCTAGCGGTTAAGAGCACCGATTGCTCTTACAGAGGACCCGGTTTCCCAGCACCCACATGGCAGCTGAGAACCATCTGAAACTCCAATTCCAGGAGAATTCCAGTTCCAGGGGAATCCAACACCCTCTTCTGACCTCCGCGGCATTGCACCACATGGGTACACAAACTTGCATGCAGACAGTACATTTATACACATACAAAAATAAAATAAAATTAAATTAAAAAAAAGATTTACCCTTATTAGTTCCCTTAAGTACAGGAAGGGTAAATGTTCTTCAAAAGCAGCAAATTGAAGTTCAGCAAAATATGCTTCATGTTCCAATCAATAAAAGACAAATTTTAGCCGGGCATGGTGGCGCACGTCTTTAATCCTAGCACTTGGGAGGCAGAGGCAGGCAGATCTTTGGGAGTTCAAGGCCAGCCTGGTCTACAGAGTGAGTTCCAGGACAGCTGGGGCTACAGGGAGACCCTGTCTCAAAAAGACCCAAAAATAATAAATAAATAAATAAATAAATAAATAAATGACAAATTTAAAAATTTTTTTTTATTTATTATGTGTATGTATATTGCCTGCATGTATGTAAGTGCACCCATGTTGTGCAATGCCTGCAGAGGTCAAAAGAGGGCATCAGATCCCATTGAACTAGAGTTCTAGTCGGTTGTCAGCCACCATGTGGGTGCTGGGAATCAAACCTGGGTCCTCTGCAAGAGCAGCCAGTGCTCTTAACTGCTGAGACATCTTCCTCCAGCCCTGAAAAGCCAAATGTTTTAAGAGCTGGCCATGGTGGCACACACCAGTAATCCTACTACTTGGGAGGCAGAGGCAGGTGGATCTCTGCCACATGGAAGCCAGCCTGGTCTACACAATGAGTTCCAGTCCAGCTGGAGGTACAAAAGAGACCCTGACTGAAAAAAAAGAAACCAACAAGCTGGGTGTGGTGGCACACATCTTTAATTCCAGCACTCAGGAGGCAGAAGCAGGAGGATCTCTGTGAGTTCCAGGCCAACTGAGAATACTGGGAAATCCTGTCTCAAAAAGACAACAACAAAAGCAGGTCAGGTATGGTGGCTCCCACCTGTATATGCCTTTCTTTTTATTTTTCTATTTGTTTTGTTGTTGTTACGTTTTGAGACGGTTTCACTATGTATCCCAGGCTGACCTCAAGTTCATGATCCTCCTGTCTGGGCGTCCAGGTGCTGAGATCATAGGTGTGGGGCACCACATGCATGCCATTTTTAGCATAATCCTAAAAAGGCTTGCATTTTGTTTTTACTAGACAAGTAACAATAGTCATAATTAGCAAGATCTTTATTAAAACACTACAGATCTTAGCTTCATCTCAGAACTATCTAAAGCAATTCTTACTCATTTCTGCAAGGGCTCATTCTCTGACACAAATGCAGTGAGAAACAGAGCTCTCCAGCAGACGCTCTGCAGGGAGGCAAGTTCATTGTCTGGTCCCAGCTTCCACCTGGCAGAAACTGGATGTACTGCTGAGAAACAGTACTCGACTCATTAGCATATCTTTATTCTACCAGGAGGAGAACGGGATCTGCTCCAATTCTGATGCCTCACTCTGCCATCACCCAAATCCCCATTAGTTCCTTAAGCCAGGGAGAAGGTGGAAGACATGGGTCCCCAGGGCGCTTGAGAATAGCACATAAAAACTAAAATAAAAAAAAAGCACAGATAGCTAGGCCGGGCGTGCTGGCGCATGCCTTTAATCCTAGCACTTGGGAGGCAGAGGCAGGAGGATCTTTGTAAGTTCAAGGCCAGCCTGGTCTACAGAGTGAGTTCCAGGACAGCTAGGGCTACAGGGAGACCCTGTCTCGAAAAGACAACAACAACAACACACACACAAAAAAAGCGCAGATAGCTGGGTCATGCGCCAGAAGCTCAGATGGCCGGCCTCACTCAACTGGACTAGTCATCCTTTCCCCTCTGCTGTCAAAACTCTCCTGCAATGCGAATGTTGATGTCACAAGCGGGGTCTGCAGGCATGTACCCTTGTCGGCACAGGTATGCTTCTGAAAACAAACACTGCTGGCCTGTCCCCAGCCATCCCCACACCAGAACCGGGACAAAGGGGCCATCCGAGGGACTCTGATGGTTAGATTCCCAATCATTCCTGGAAAAGCTAAGGACTGCAAATGCAAGTTCGTCCCTTCTCCCCTGCCCCCTCGATCCAGCAGCACCCCCAGGCCTGGACCAGGCAGCTCGGGCACAACCCCTGGCACAGGTGCCTGTTAGGGATGCCGATCGTCTCTCTGCGCCCGAGCACCCCACGATCACTCCGCAAGCAGCAGGCAGTGCCCGGCGCCGTCCTCCTCGCGATGCCGCATCCCAGTCACAGGAGGATTACCCGGGAGGCCGCTCCGGTCCTCCGCGGAGGACGACCTCTGTGACGACCTCTGTGTCCCGACCTCCCCAGCTCCCGGGACGACTCGGGACGCCCGGGACTCCCGGACGCCCGCCCCGAGCATCCGACGCACGGCCTTCCCTCCGCCCGGCCCCGCGGCGCGCGCCCGGCCCTCACCGGACTTGGGCGGGTAGCGGTACACGGAATTGGACGGGATGTCCACCTCCTCCACGCCCGCGTGCTGCCGGCTCGTCAGGGCACCCATGGCCGCGGCGCCGAGCTGTTCCGAGGCCCGCGCCGCCCTCCGCGCCTCAGCACGCCCGCCGGCCGCACGCCGGGTGCGGGGGTCGGCTGCCCCGCAAGGCCCGCTGGGCTGAGGCGCTGCGGCGGCTGAGGCGGCGGGAAGTGCCCTGTACTGCGCGCACCATCCTCCGTGGGGCACCGCGGCGGAGCTTCCGCCTCTGGGGGGATGCGGGGCTGGGCCGGGGGGCGCCGCCGCCGCCTCAGGCCGCGTGATGTCAGCGGCCGCTAGCGCGTGGGGAGATGGGGGCGGGGCATGCCGTGGCGGCCTCAGCCAATGGGGCGGCGGGGCGGGAGCGCCCGCGGGCGGGCCAGCCAATGGGAAGCGAGATGCGGTGGGAGTCGGCGGCTCGTGCTTCGCTCGGAGGCTGCGGCCCGACGCGCAGCGCGGATGCTGCCCATGGATAGCGGTGGTGACAGGCAGGGTCCGGGTCGCCCTGAGCTTTCCTGGGAGTGCTGTGTCCGGCAGAGGAAGCACGACCCTGTCCACGCCCGGGTTCTCCTGCTTGGTCCCCTGCCTTGAGCTGGCGGGTCTTTGTCCCTGGATCCCCAAGGGAGCTGCCCCGCCCTCGCAGCCGGGGCCCCGCCTCCGTGGCATCTGCAGGATCAGCCTCTATCCCCATGGCATGCACATGCACACCCCTCCTGTCCAGACCGTCTCAACCTCAAGTGCTCGGGCAACCCCAGGTCCCAGTTGTCAGCAAGGCTACAAAGTCAGTGCAGGGATACGCGGCTACGATGTGGCCATCTCTCGCTTCTAAATCGTTTCAAGTTTTTCCAAACTCTGTACATTGCTGCTTATGCCTACCTCAGACAACACCGGAGCCTTTAGGATTCAACTTTGCAGAGTATCAACTCAAGATATTCACTATCTGTCCTTGGAAACTGTAGCCTAAAGACTTTGGAAAGGCTCACGTGTGGCCTAAGGGTGGAGAGTCAAACGCGCGCGCGCGCGCGCGCGCACACACACACACACACACACACACACACACACGGTAGGGCAGACCTGGGGCTCCCTATATAAAAATACACACATGAATGAGACAGTGGGAAGCTTGGGCAGGCAGAAGACGTCATTACTGAGTTAATTACAGACATTTATGTTTTCAACCTTTTATTTTATTTGTGGGTTTGATGAGGTTTTGGTGTTTTGCTTTGTTTTCTCCGTGGGGGAGACTGATCAGCAAAAATTTCAACTGCTACAGCATGACTTCAACTCTCAGCACTGACATGTACAATTTGGAGTGACTGCTTCCTTTGCTTAGGTTCGTAAAGCTATTTTATAGATCTAGATGTATCCTGATTGTAGTTTCCATGGAGTTAGGGGTTGGGGTTGGGGTCTGAGTTTTGTGGATTTTAAAATAGCATTTATTTTATTTATTTGTGTGTGGGATGTGCCGGTGTGTCACAGCATGCTTGTGAAGGTCAAAGGACAATGGTTCTCCCTGTTAAACATGTGAGATCCAGGGATGGAACTCTGGTCATTTGGCTTGGTAACAAGTGCCTACCAGCTGAGCCATCTGTGTGTGTGTGTGTGTGTGTGTGTGTGTGTGTGTGTGTGTGTGTGTGTGTGGTGTGTCTCAAGGTCTCACTATGCAGCCCTGGCTAGCCTAGATCTCCTATGTAAACCATGCTGACCTTGAACTCACACAGAGAGAGATCTAAGTGTTTCTGCCTCCTGAGTGTGTATATGCATAAATTTATATGCACCCTTTGGGTGCAAAAGCCTGAAGAGGCCAGAAGAGGACATGGGATCCCCTAGAACTGGAGTTACAGGTGGTTGTGAGCTGCTGTGTGAGCACTGGGAACTGAGCCCAAATCCTCTGAAAGAGCAGCTAGTGTTCTTAACCACTGAGCAATCTTGCCGTCCCTCTGTTTTTTGGGGGGACCAGGTCTCATGTAGCCTAGACTGGCCCCAGAACTCTCTTTGTAGCTGAAGCTGGCCTTGATTCTTTTGCCTCTACCTCCCTAGTGTATATCGCATTTTCTTCTTTTTTTTTTCTGCTCTTTTTTTTTTTTTGTCTTTTTGAGACAGGGTCTTCCTGTAGCTCCAGCTGTTCTGGAACTCCCTCTGTAGACCAGGCTGGCCTTGAACTCACAAAGATCCGCCTGCCTCTGCCTCCCGAGTGCTAGGATTAAAGGCGAGTGCCACCATGCCCGGCTGCTCTTTTTATTTTTATTTATTTTTTTGTCTTTTTGAGACAGGGTCTCCCTATAGCCCCAGCTGGCCTGGAACTCATTCTGTAGACCAGGCTGGACTTGAACTCACAGAGATTCTCCTGCCTCTGCCTCCCGAGTACTGGGATTCAAGGCGTGCACCACCACACCCAGTTAAAGATGGCTCTTAGCCGCCATGTGGGTGCTGGGGATCGAACCTGGGTCCTCTGCAAGAGCAGTCGGTGCTCTTAACCGCTAAGCCATCTTTCCAGCCCCTTTCTGGTCTTTTTGGGACAGGGTCTCCCTGTAGCCCCAGGTGGCTTGGAATTCATTATAAAGACCAGGATGGCCTTGAAGTCACAGAGATCTGTCTGCCTCCCAAGTGCTAGGATTAAAAGTGTGGACTATCGACCAAAAACAAAACAAAACCAAAAAAGCCGGGCATGGTGGCACACGCCTTTTTTTTTTTTTTTTTTTTTTTTTTTTT